>JARQOC010000003.1:383988523-384498523 GCA_033576535.1 Allobates femoralis
TAATGCTGTCCCTCTTGGAGCTCACAATCTAAATATCCTATAGTATGTCTTTACAACAGGGGTGGGGAACTCCAGTCCTCAAGGGCCGCAAACAGGACATGTTTTCAGGATTTCCTTAGAATTGCACCAGGATTGGAATTATCACCTGTGCAGGTGATTATATTATCACCTGAAAACCTGCACTGTTTGCGGCCCTTGAGGACTGGAGTTCCCCAAACCCTGCTTTACAATGTGGGAGGATAGAAACCCACGCAAACACGGGGAGAACATACAAACTCCTTGCAGATGTTGTCCTTGGTGGGAAATGAACCCAGGACCTCAGGACCCCAGTGCTGCAAAGGCTGCAGTGCTAACCACTTGAGCCTCCGTGCCGCCCACTTACAATGTTTTCACTTTATTATTTAAAGGGGTTATCTGGGATTTTTATAAAACAAAAATTTGCCTAGGCACTAATAGGCAGGTAGCTGTCACCTACTTGCCTGTCGTGCCCAGTGCCAGTCCCCGCCTTTCACCCCTGGCACAGACCGCTCCTGCGCTAGGGACATCATGGTGCAGTAAACAGAGCAGAGGCGGCTTTTCTGCTCTGCTCTTTGGCAGGGTCAGGACACTTTATGCTGACTGATAGCCAAGCTCCTCGCTACCTGATAGGCGGAGCCGGCTGTTCAGAGTAGTAGCTATGCGCTCATCTACAGCAAGAAGCTGCTGCCCCTCTATTGATGTGATGTCAGCAGAAGTGGCAAAATCGCCAACAGGAGCAGTCTCGGACTGCTCTTGTTGGCGTGAACGGTGATGAGCACAACAGGAAGGTAGGTGGCAGCTACCTGCCTGTTAGTGCTTAGACACTTTTTTTTTTTTGTAGACCCTAGATAACCCCTTTTAAAAACTTGCCAAATACTCTGCATGCAGCTTTTTGGCAAAAGGCTGACAATGATGAGGTGAAGGAAAAGAAAGGGAGCAGTCATTAGTGCATTATCGTTACGGTCCACTTTAATGTGGCTTCTGCCATCGTAAACACTATGGCACATCCACAGGTTAGAGCTAGCATTGCTACCCCAGTATATGGTGAATGCAGCATTGGTGACTAGAGATGAGCGAGTACTAAAATGCTCGGGTGCTCGATGCTCTGGCTGAGCATCCCAAGGTACTCGGCCCGAGCACCAAGCCCAATGTAAATCAATTAGTGACAGGCTCCGCCCACAGACTTCCAGTTATAACCTGAGTGTTTCTGGGAAAAGGCGGGAGGGATGGGCTTTTTCAAATTGCCGCAACATACAACACCTGCTGTGCCCCCCAGAGGGACCCTAACAATCAATCTGCTATCTGTGAGTGCCAGCTCACTGTGTGCACTGAAGGGAGCTGTGTATGTGTGTCAGATGGATAATTATTAGCGAAGAGTCTGAGCATCTGGTGGTACTCGGTGCTCGCCGAGCATCCCGAGTACCGGGATACTCGTGCGAAGTAACGGGTAGCGCCGAGCATACTCGCTCATCCCTAATGGTGACCTGTGCTCTGTTCCTTTACGGACCTGAGAAAGAGAGTGCTGCACTCTGCTCTCTCCTCAGTCCTATAGACTGAATATGGCTACGGTGATCATTGCTGAATTTAAGTGCCTTATCTCCTAACCTGTTGATAGGTGACACTGTTTTTAATAGGAAGTCCCCTTTAATTCAGTGAATGACACACTAGTCTTTTAGAAATGTTCCTCTTTGGGAGGACCTACACTAAGAATTATTTAAGACACGTGATAAATCCTGTTTTAAATGATTTTTAAAATGTGTTTTAAACTTTTTTATCAGTTGTCTTACAGGAAACAGGAAGGCATCAAAATGCAGATCTTTGTAAAAACCCTTACTGGGAAAACGATCACAGCTAGAGGTCGAGCCCAGCGATACTATAGAAAATGTCAAGGCCAAAATTCAGGACAAGGAAGGTGAGATTTGTTCCCCAATCTGCTAGAATGCTGTGCAGTCTTTACTACCTGTTACGGCTTTCACTTTGCTTGTCGTAAGTCTTTGTTTTCTGTTTTTAGAATTCGATACTTTCCTTTTATTACCATTTTTTTTTTTTTGTGTGTGTTGACTGAATTTTGTTTTCTCAGGTATCCCACCTGACCAGCAGCGTCTGATCTTTGCTGGCAAGCAGCTTGAGGATGGACGCACCTTGTCTGACTACAACATCCAGAAAGGTAAGACGAGCATTTAAAGGAATTCAAGAGGATTTGCTCTTCTAGAGCTGGCTTTGCAAATGAGACAGCTGTCAGCCAAATGTCAATTTAGTCAACTGCATTCTCACCTGTCTAAGGCTGGTTTCACACTGCAGTTTTTTCACTGATCAGTTTCGATCAGATTTGGTGCCAAAACCAGGAGTGTCTCCAAAACTCAGAACAGTTGTCAATCTTTCAATTATAGTTTTTCTCTGCAAGTTCCTCTCCTGGTTTTGGCACCCAAACCGGATGGACACTGATCAGTGAAAAAACTGCAGTGTGAAACCAGCCTTAGGTGCCGTCACAGCTACGATCTTGCTAGCGATATTGTAAGCGATCACGTGCACGCGCGGTCGCTTACAGTATCGCTCACATCGCTGGTGAGATGTCACACAGACAGACTCACCAGCGATGTGGACCAGCGAGAACGCTGGTAACTATGGTACACATCGGGTTACTAGGCGCCGCGCATCGCTTAGTAACCCGACGTGTACCATAGTTACCATCTCCCAGCATAGGCTCTGCCGCTGGGAGATCGTTCATCGTGTTTTATACACCACGATGAAGCTGTTTGTCAAATCGTTCATCGCAAGATGTGAGGTCCGGAGCTCAGATCTCGATCTTGCGATTTGAACACTTCTCGCTCGTCGTATCTTGCCGTCACACGCAGAGACATCGTTCACGCGATGTTTAATCAGGCGCTTCAAGTGATATCTTTCAAGATATCGTAGCTGTGTGACGGCCGCCTAAGTTCTGTGTTTGGGGACTTTTAGATATATATTCCTGTGCTTCTGTTTTAATGCGATATGTTTGATGTATTTATCAGAGTCAACCTTGCATCTGGTGCTGCGTCTTCGTGGTGGTATCATTGAGCCTTCCCTCCGCCAGCTTGCCCAGAAGTACAATTGTGACAAGATGATTTGCCGCAAGTAAGAGCACTGTCAATGAATTATATTTAGAGTTTGCAAAGTTATAATGGATGTTAATACTTGTGTTCCAAAAAAGAGGAGAATTCTAGGAGTGATACCTTTATTGGCTAATGAGTGAAATTATATTTGCAAGCTTTCAGAGCTCTAAGGGTATGTGCACATACATAGTTTTGTGGCTGTTTTTGAGCGTTTTCGTCGGCGGTTTCCGCTGAGTTTTTGTTAATTTATGTTAATCCTAGCCACCGGTTGGATTAACATGCTAGTCAATGGAGTTTAGAAAACGCTGTCTACATTAGACCGATTTTTGTCTTGACGATTTCAGTTTATTCACCGGTTTTCCACCGGTTGTCAAAGATAGAGCAAGCGACTTCTTTTCAGCGTTTTTCCAGCGGGTCCAGCTGAACAAGTGCACCAAAGACCAGTCTGGAAATCGCTAAGAAAAACGCCGGGGAAATCGCCAAGAACACGCTGTCCAAACGCTAGTAACCCGATCACAAATCGTTAGCAAAACGCTAACAAAACCAGGGACACTGGCGAGTTCAGAAAACTCAGTTCTGCCATTCTCCACCGGTTCCCGGTCATTCTGCAAAGATGCAGAAACGACTGATGTGCACATACCCTAAAGGTGCCTTCACACGCCGCAATAACGCCTGGGAATCCTAAAGACGATATGTCGCCCCGGAGCAATCGCCGTGAAATTGCCTCACAGTTGCGGTGTGTGATTGAGGAATCTCGTGGCGATAAATCGCCTTCTGCCTTCGCCTGATTTTTGAGCACTGCTCTAAATTAGCCTCAATCATGAAGGCGATATTTCCGTGTTGTGGTGTGCGATAGTGATGGAAGCAGCGTCGCTTATGATTTCCCGTAGGCGTGCTTCAGCGTGCTGTAGTCCGCGCCCCGTGTGAACTGATTGGTGTGGGCTACTGTGTTCACATTGGCTGTCAATTGACACAGCGCCATATTTGAAGAGATGTCCTGCAGCTCCACACAATGGCAATGGCGTCCTGTATTAGCCAGCCTTCCAGAGCAGGCTGAGCAATCGTAACGCTGTTGCGTTGTCCAATGAGCGTGTATGGGGCGCGGTGTAAACCACTGCAGCACGCCTATCTCTTTACTGCGCTGAACATGTACGCCCACATTGCCTTTTAGATTGCAGCGTGTGAACCGGGGATGGGATTAGGCAGGATTGTTTCCGCTGTACGTGAGGCGATTTCCGGAGCGACACATCGCCTTACTTTCAGTGCGCAATTGCGACTTGTGACGCCGCCATCGGCGATCTGAGGCGACCATGAAAAACATGCACGTTAGATCGCCTCATATTGCCAGCTGTTATTGCAGCATGTGAAGGTACCTTAAAGGCCTCTTCATCAGGTTATATAATTTCTCTGGTTATCCAATAAAGGTATCACTCCTAGAATACTTTTCTCATTTTTTGGGACATAAGTATTTGCATAGATTTTTCTGGCTAACATGGAACCACATTATTATTTTGTATTGTACTTTCAAAGATTTAATAAGTCTTAAAGGGATCCTGTCACCTCCAAAATGCCACCTAAACTACAAAATCATGTCCTTGCACCATCCGATCACTATTCTGACACTGCTTTTGTCTTCTAAAGCATCCTGTCAGTATACATAAAAATGATTTTATAGTCCCTCATTAGGCATTATAATTAGTAGGGACCATATTCTTTAGCCCTTAAGCAGTGTTCTTGTTTGGTGCCCTGTTCGTCAGAAGATCACGCCCTAATGGGCGTGATCTTTTATTCATTTTCTAGGCAGGCCCTCCCTGCTGTCCTCGACGCTGGCCAGGCATGAATGACGTGAATCCGCGTCATTTCCGGGATCGGGTGACGTCAGTACACCCATGCCGTTCGTTCAGTTTCAAGCACCGCATAACCCAACCACATTTAGATTAGCAAGACACTTTAGTGCCGGTGGTTACCTTTATCAGGTAACATAGTATATGGTAAAACATACCTGTCAGTATAATGTCTCAGGTTCATATATGCAAAATACTTTTAACTAAGGCCGCCTTCACATTGCGGGTCAGATCTGATCCGAGGCTGTCAGGGTGAACCTGACAGCCCCGAATCGGATCAGCACACAGAACTGTAGGGCTAATATGCCCTCTGGTCCGGTGTGGTGCCGCCGCCACTGATTAATCAGGACCGCAGCTCACACGGAGCGGTCCTGAAACTGTGGTGTGCAGCCTCAGGTGTCGGGTTCCCGGATCCTCCTGGAGCGGACCAATCCGGCCCCATAGGCTCCCATGTTAGGGAGCGCCGGATTGCCCCGGATCCGGGGCAATCCGAGAGTAGGCAATTAGAGGAGATATTCTCCTCTCGGACACAAACGAAAACGTTGCAAGCAACGTTTTTGTGTCCATGAGAGAATACTGAATTCTCCCAGATTGTCCTGGACAGATAGAAATTGGATGTCAGAGAGCTGCCATCCGACTTCTATCCGGCCCTATAGTATACTATGGGGCCAAAATACGGTACGGGGCTGTCCGGTTCACACGGACAGCCTTGGATCTGATGAGACCCGCAATGTAAAGGCGGCCTAAGCGGTGGAAAAGAGATTTTTGGCGCCAACTTTCCGCAACCTCTTATGCTCATTTTTCTGGGTCTGGGGCTGTGACTACTTTTTTTTTTTTTTGCGTCTTGAGCGGACATTTCTAATTATACCATTTTGGGTAGATACACTTTTTTCATAGTCTGCTATTGCATTGTATAGCAGTGTTACAGCGACAAAAAAATAATTTTGGCATTTTGACTTTGTTACAGTTTACTGATCAGATTAATGGATTTCATATTTTGACAGATCAGGCATTTCTGAATGCTGCAATACCAATTGTTTTTTGGTGGCGCTAATGATGCGAGCTTAGCGTGTGAGCTTGCATCAGAGAGCGAGGCAGCCCATGAAATACCCAGTATATCATGGGTCATAAAGGGGCTAAGTAAAGTTAAAAAATTTAAAATTTACCTATATTGTAATGGGAACCTTAGAGTGTGGCCGCATAACTGTAAGGCACAAGATTTGCCTAATGCTGGTGATGAGCCCCCATTGCCACATCATTGTAAATAAAAATTGCATAGCAGTAGTCAGTACTGGGCACAGACTTGGTGCCATGCAGCCAGCCAACTCAAGTCTCTGCCAATGTTTATTTAAGGTTGTTGGAGGGTTTTTCCTCTAGATTGGACAAACTAACATTTTCTGTTGCATTTCAGGTGTTATGCCCGTCTTCACCCACGTGCTGTAAACTGTCGCAAGAAGAAATGTGGCCACACCAATAATCTGCGCCCCAAGAAGAAGCTCAAATAAGCTCCACATGTCCTATGCTTATTTTTGACTTTTGTTGAGAAATAAACAAATAAGAAGTTTGTTTCTATTTAGTAATGGAATGAGCTGTATGAAGGTTTATTGCAGTGCATGGCTGAAATGGCAATAACTCCTAGGTGCTGACTACTTGAGGTATTGGTAGAAAAAAAGCTCTGCTATGCTCCATACAACTCCCATGTAAATGGGAGTTAAGAAATCTTGGAACTGTGTCACCAAGCAAGTTGCACTATTTCTGTAACTTATTCATTTCAACTTAGCAGCTGTCCTTGTCTGTTTTGTTAACCCTCCCTCTGGTGGTTGGCACCCCCAAGGATTTAGTGCCATGGAAGTGGTCATTGATATTTCAGATTCAGTGAATGGTGTTCCTTATATATTCTGGGATTTCATTTCTAAAGTAAAAGCTATGTGCCCACTCATGATAGAGATTCATGTTCCCATCTCTGGTAGGAAAACCCCAGTAGTCTTACCTTGTGATGGATCCTCGAGGAAGGTGAACACTTTTTAGTACAGTTCCTACCCTCCTACATGATGAAGCAGAGCTGTACTCTGCAGTTCTAGGAACTATAGATCACTTATAAATTGATAAAATCATACCTGCTACTCCGCTCTGACGCCCTCCCCATGGGACAGAGAATTTTCAGCCTGCCAGCTTCATGTAGGAGCAGAGGGCAAAAGGTGTGTTGTGGGTGTGGATCCTGGGGCTACAGGATCATCCTACATTCCAGCTTCCTCTCACGTCTGTATAGAGAGGGGACATTGCCACTGTCCCCATGCTCACACTACAATCCTGTCTCTGATAGACCATCCTGTGTGACAGGGGCATCCAGGCTTGAAATGGCAAACATGACACCAAGCAGATAGAAATACATGCTGTGATCCTCTGTTGTATGATGATGCATAATTTGTACTGTTGTGAGGCTAGGAGCAGAGTCAAATGGTTACATTGATCGCTTCAACTCTGTATGGTCTCACCTCCCCCATAGGAACATGGTAGCTTCCTATCCCTCAAACTTTCAATGGATCATCCTTGCCACTCCTCACTGAAATATAGGATGATCTTGCAGCTCCCAGCATCCATGTCCCTGACACCACCACCTGCTCTCTGCTCTTGCATAAAGCTCTTGGGCTGAAATTTTATGTCCCATGAGGGAGGTGAGTTCAAAGGAGCAGATATGATTTTATTGATTTATAAGTGATCTATAGTTCCTAGAACTGCAGTGTACAGCTCTGCTTCATCATGTAGCAGGGCAGGGGTTGTACTAAAGTTTTCTCTCCCTGAAGTTCACCTTTTAAATTCTCTTTATTTTTTTTTTTGACAAATTTTGCATGATTTTCAAGTTCACTTATGGCCTAGTTTTCAGATATTTACATCAATGTGGCTTTCCAGATTTTTAGACAATTATCAAAATTAACTTTTTTTTTTTATAAAGTGGTTCAAATCTGCTTCAGTTCTCCACATAGAAGGGTGTTATGTATGGCAGATATATAGATATAGATAATGACAGCAGCGCCTACATTTCAATGTAACATAACCACATAACAGCGGATTTATTAATTTCTGTCATAAACTGCTTTCAACACAAACCATAACACTGTATTTCCATTTTCACATATAATATGCATATCCTTACATTATAGACATTACATTACAGACATTCACATACGTTTTCTCAGAATTTCAAGGAGTCACCCACCGACCCTTGCAGACCTCAGTCTGGTTCTAAGATGCCTATCACTGTCTATCACCCTGACAGGGATCATTCCCATCCTATTGTACACGAGTCATCACACATGGCACTTTTTCATGAACCATTATGAGTCACGCATATACAGCATTCATGGCATTTTACATAAACCAATATGCTACTACTCAGGGCTACAATAGTACCAGGAACCTGTCACTCAGTACACACAAGACCTCCACGGATCCACGGGATCGGGACACTTACATCTGGATCAACGGGACCATATCATGACTCAGTCAGTCCCAAAGTCGGCTGTGACCGCCTGGCTCTTGAGCCGTACTCTGTCTCTCACACCGCACATCTGACCGCCTGGCCCTTGATCATCCTCGGTCCTGGACATTGGCTGGCATGTACGCATCTTTGTGACACCAGCATGGAGCTGGCAGGCTCCCTTCACTTCCCTCACTGGGGGGGGGGGGGGATGGATCACTTCCAGCATGTCTTCACATGGCAGTGGTCTGGACTTCTGACTCCCATCGTCCTCACTTCACTCAGACACCTGGCAGGTTCTTATCCAGGCTGCTCACTCACAGCTGCAACACAGTCAATCAGCACATCTTCACTCACACACAGACCTGAGATGTGATTAACCCCTGTGCACCTTTCAGGTTTAGCCAGCAAGCACTCGTACACAGGTTCAGACACTGCCGCTCATTAGGCTCATGAAGTATCATCTTCAGCACTCACACTCAGCTGTTCACTCAGCGCATGAAAACCTTCAGCTGTTAACCCCTGTAACGGACAGGTTCACACAGCACACCCAAACTAAGTCATATACTCGGGAGGGTAACAAATTTTGGCTTTGCACAAAACTCCTAATCACTTGCATTTATCAAAAAGTCTGAACCACCAGTCAAATTGTGACAAAAGTAATCAAAAACTTATGAGTGATAAATTGGGTCTTGAGTTTCTTTGCTGAGTTTTTGTAGTGGAAAGCTTTTGAGGCACTAAAGTTTTCTCTTTTTTGCATTCAAACAAGATTTCCCTCCATGCAGGATGGTTTGAAGTAACCATTTCCAGTGTGGATTTAGGCATGTGGAAACCTGCTTATCCCAGCTTTCCATCAATATGATCAGATGAATGCTTAAAGCATAACCGTCATTTCATTTTTTTCATAAATCGGTAGTACACATGAAAGTAAGCAACTTTGTCATATGTCCTATAAGACAAATTTGCTTCTTTGTCAGAATTGATGAGTTGTCTCAACATTCTCAATTCTCGGGTAAAATCTGTATTCAGTGAAGTCTTTCCCATTACTGAGATAGGAGATGGCAGTTCGTAGACTGGTTTCACACTGCAGTTTTTTCTCTTATCAGGTTTGTGTGTCAAAACCAGGAGTGTCTCCAAAACTCAGAACAGAGGTCAATCTTTCAATTTATAGTTTTTCTCTGCAAGTTTCGCTCCTGGTCTTGGCACACAAACTGGATGGAACCTGATCAGGGAAAAACTGCAGTGTGAAACGAGTCTTAGGCCCCATTCGCACACTGCTTTTTCTGCTGCGTGTTTTTAAACACAAGCTCATCACAAAGCAGGAGTGGGTGATTAAACAAATAAGTGGAGCACTTGTTTCTATTATGGCCACTTTACACGTCCCAACATCGTTTCAATATTGTATACAACGACACGGGAGCATGCACTTTTTTGGCTGAAATCCAAGATCGCATAGGAGATGTTACACAGGGAGATATCGGCAGGCAACACAATTGCGATGTGTACGCCCCCTTGTACGAGTGACCCAGGAACGACCATTTAACATGTGAGTGAATAGGGAAAATTGCTCTCAAAGTTGGTGTTGGGCTGTCACACAGCACGATCCTGCCACAATCGCCTATTACAATATAGGCCAGTTGGAGAGCCTGCACAATTCTTCCCCGATATCGGTTTGGCATCGTTCTTGCGTCGCATTGCACGTTTACACCATGCAACGCACGAACCACGTGACTTTTTGTCGAAGTTGGACGATGATATCGAGACGTGTAAAGTGGCCATAAGACCTTTCCTCTGAGTGTGCCACTCCTGGCTTTTTTGAGCTTGTGTGTAAAAATATGCAGCAAAAAAAAACAGTGTGCGAATGGGGCCTTAGGCTGGCTTCACACCACAGCAAGATCCGATCCGGGGCTGTCAGGGAAAAACCTGACATTCCCGGATCGGATCAGCACACAGAATCGGAGGGCAAATATGCCCTACGGTCCGGTGTGCAGCCGGACACAGCTGCCGCTGATGATGATTCAGGACTGTAGCTCGCAGGGAGCTAGCTGCGGTCTTGAGATAACAGCAGGTGTCCGGTTCCCGGACCGGGACAATCTGGCCCCACAGGCTCCCATTTTGGGGAGCGCCGGATTGCCCCGAATCCGTGAGAATCGGGGAGGATCGGATTTGGGGAGATTTTTCTCCCCGGACACAAAAATGGAGCATGCTCCGATTTTGTGTCCGGGAGAAAAGTCTGATTCCTCCCGGACATTCATCCTGCCCCATAGGGTTACTGGTGCTGGAATCTGATTCGGGGGTGAATTTGTGTTCGTGAGAGAAATCTGAATTATCCCGGATTGTCCCAGAGAGATGGAAACAGGATGGCAGAGAGCTGCCATCCGGCCCCATAGGCTGCTATGGGGCCAAAATCCGGTCCGGGGCTGTCGGGGTCACCCTGACTGCCACAGATCGGATCAGACCCGCAGTATGAAGCTGGCCTAACTTGTGACCTAATTTGCACAGCACTGTAATTGGGACAAAGCAAGTTTTTCTTGCATTAGTTTTACTGTTGCTGATAAGTGTTTTTTTCTGGTCATCATAATGGGAGACCCAGACAATGGGGTTTAGGGCACTGCCCTCCGGAGGTCACACTAGGTACTACAAGTTTGTAGACACCGCCTCCTCCGCTTATAAACCCCTACCGCAGGAACATCCTCAGTTTTAAACTTAGTGTGCTCGGAGGATCACGCTTTGCTTGCACTTCACTGCATTCTCACAGCTTACGTGATGGCGTCTGAAGACAAGGTAATACGGTCCTATCGGGACCGGTGACAGCCTCCCCGCTCACCCTTAGTGGCACACGCTGGTGGAGGTACCGGAGGGCCTAGAGCCTGGACACTTCGTGTTCTCCCGGTACGCTGTTACGCTCCTCTCCATCCCTCTCTGGGGGGCTCTGGAGAGTGGGAGATGGGAGCCTTGCACAGCTCCGCTCCGTCCGAGGCCTCCCTAAATGGTGCTTACAGACCGGACTGGAGCCAGCCCAGTCCGAGGCCTCCCTAAATGGTGCTTACACTCCGGACTGGTGCTGAGCGGCCCAGTCTGAGGCCTCCCTAAATGGTGCTTACAGACCAGACTGGTGCTGCACCCCCGTCCGAGGCCTCCCTAAATGGTGCTTACAGACCGGACCGGCACTGAGGCACTCTGTGTCTCCTGCGTGCCTGGGGGTAGTGTCTGGCACTTTATGTGTTTCAGGACACTCAGACCGCGCGTTACCCTCGGGTCCGCGGATCTGCGGGTGTACCCTGTGCTGGGGTCACCCTGGCTGACCGCCCTGTGTGTCACAGGGGCTGAAGCCGTAGGCTGCGGATGTTTGTCCCCTCATGGTGTACATGCAGTCTGTGTATAATGTTTTTACACTCTTTCCCGCGCTGCGGGCTCCGGCTCCCTCATGCTGTGGATGCTTGGAGGATGGGAAGCAGCCCGTGCGGTGACGTCATCGCTGGGCGTGTGTGTGTGTTTCCCGCGTCTCTCGGCGCCGCCCACAGTTTCACTGTCGGCGGCCATCTTTACCCCTCACTTCCCGGTTGGGATTTGTATACAGCGTGCGTCTGCACTCCAGAGGGGAGACCGGAAACCGTCGCGGAGGTCACACACACACCGCTTCCTCATACCGCTTTACTGCGGTCGGTAAGCCACCGGGATTCCCGGTTTTGTTGTCAATTTGGCTTATTTTCCCCTACTGTGGCGATGTCCTCAGCCGGGAAGCGTGCTGCTAAGGCGGCAGTAACCACCATTACCTGTGCTACATGCAATGGTGCACTGGTGGAGGGGTCCTGCAATAACTGCGGACGCCCAGAGGCCCGGGCTGGCACTGTTGAGTCAGCAGCTCCGGTGCTATACCCTGAGGTTCAGGTGATCTCAGGGCCATGGGAGACTCAGAATAAGATCAATGAATCTCTGCTGTCTCAGCTGTCCTCCATGTCGCAATCCCTGGAGGCACTTAATAGGAGACTGGATAGCCCAGCTACTCCATCCAGTTACCCCCGGGTGTCCCCTTCTTCTGCTGCGAGACCCCTTAAGCGGGCTCGTCGTGAGGATTCACCCGAGCTCCATACTCTCTCTGAGGAGGAGCGTTCCTCTGATGGTGAGGAAGATGATGGGGGTTCAAATTTCGGGTCTGTGTCTGTATCTGAACCGCCAGACGGGGTGGAGGATCTGGTGTCCTCTATTAACGAGACTTTACGTCTCGTGACACCCCCTGAGGAGGTGACGGTGCACCCGAAGGAGGTCTATCAATGGCTGCGGCCGGAGGCTAGACCAAGTGGCTCCTTCATGGACCACACTAATTTTGGAAGGGTGGTTAGAGCTCCCAGGTTACATCCTGGGCGGCGTTTTGTCCGTAAAACCAAGGACAATCGCTTCCCCTTCCCCCAGGAGGTGCTTCAGGAGTGGTCGCAGTCCCCGAAGGTGGACGCTTCCATGACCAGGATTGCTGCACGCTCCCTTTTCTCTGCCTCTGATAGCTCCTCACTGAAGGATGCGACTGATAGACAGGTCGAGCAGCTCGCCAAGTCTTCCTATGAGGCTGTGGGGTCTTCATTTGCCCCTAATTTTGCCACGGTCTGGACCTTACAAGCGATTACTACCTGCTTGGATGGTATCTCTGACATGGCAAGATCCAGTCCAGAGGTCCTAGCACTTACCGAAAGGGCAAGGGCCTATGCGGACTACGCCAGGACGGCGACTCTGGAAACTGCCACTCGCTCAGCTGTGGCTTCGGCCAATGCTATAGCGATCCGCAGGTTGTTGTGGCTGCGTCTTTGGGACTCAGATGCCACATCCAAGAAGATTTTGCAGAATCTTCCGTTCGCTGGTGACAGGCTTTTTGGCACAGAGCTGGACAAGCTAATTAAGGATTCTGCTGAGTCTAAGATACCGCAGAATAAGCCTAAGCCACGGTATACCGTTAAAAGGAACCCTAAACAGTGGTCCTTTCGTTCCAGCTCGCAGTCATCAGCACCGTCCGCTCGCACGGACCGAGGGGGAAAGCCCGCTTCCCAGTGGCGCTCTAAGAGTCGTCCAAAGAAGCCGGCGGGGGCGGCAGCTGCCACCCCCAAACCCGCCTCTACATGACTCGCTCTCTCATCCTGCCTCCCCACAGGTGGGGGGCCGCTTGTCTCGCTTTCAGGACAAGTGGCTGCTTCACGTTCAAGATCAGTGGGTTCGAGACGTGATCTCGCGAGGGTACAGGATAGAGCTGACGTCAAAACCGATATCCCGATTCCATCGGTCGGTCCCGTCACCAGAAAAAGCTCAGGCTTTTTACCAGGTGTTGGAGGGTCTCCGCAGAGACGGAGTGGTGGTCCCGGTACCTTCCGGAGAGAGGTTCAGGGGTTTTTACTCCAACCTCTTTATCGTCCCGAAGAAGGACGGATCCTTCCGCCCAGTACTGGACCTGAAGCTGTTCAACCATCACGTGTTGGTTCGGAAGTTCCGTATGGAATCGCTGCGCTCCGTGATCGCAGCTGTGTCACAGGGGGACTTCCTAGCGTCCATAGATATCAGACGCTTACCTTCACGTACCCATTGCACCGGCTCATCAGCGCTGGTTGCGATTCGCAGTGGGGGAAGAACACTTCCAATTTGTGGCACTGCCATTCGGGCTAGCCTCGGCACCGCGGGTGTTCACAAAAGTGATGGCCTCTATGATGGCTCTCCTGCACGGACAGGGACATGCCGTCAT
Source organism: Allobates femoralis (assembly GCA_033576535.1). Classification (NCBI taxonomy): domain Eukaryota; kingdom Metazoa; phylum Chordata; class Amphibia; order Anura; family Aromobatidae; genus Allobates; species Allobates femoralis. The sequence continues at coordinate 384,002,678 of JARQOC010000003.1, forward strand.
TCCCTATTTAGACGACCTACTGGTCAGGGCTCCATCAGAACACCTCTGTCAAGAGAGCCTGGATGTGACCATGCGGTCTCTGGAACAGTTCGGTTGGCTCCTCAATATTCAGAAGTCAACGCTAGTTCCGACCCAGTCTTTGACTTATCTGGGCATGGACTTCAACACAGCCTCAGCCCTGGTGTCTCTGCCACGAGTCAAACAGATGGCGATCCAATCAGGAGTACAAGCAGTCCTCCTGTCACCACACTCATCCCTACGGGTATTGATGAGACTGGTGGGACGCATGGTAGCGGCGATAGAGGCGGTGCCGTTCGCACAGTTTCGCCTCCGTCCTCTCCAGCTGGAGATTCTTCACAGATGGGACAAGAGGACGATCTCGCTGAATCGGCTGGTGACACTGTCACAACCGACCAAGGACTCCCTACAGTGGTGGCTCCAGCCACGTCACCTGTCACGAGGCCGGTCCTTCCTAAAACCGTCATGGTTAGTGGTGACCACAGACGCCAGTCTGAAGGGCTGGGGTGCGGTGTTCTTGCACCACAGGGCTCAAGGCCTCTGGACTCAGTCGGAGTCGGCATTGCAGATCAATGTGCTGGAGATCAAGGCGGTCTATCTGGCGCTCCTGGCGTTTCAGAAATTCCTGTCAGGACACCCCATTCGGGTGCAGTCCGACAATGCGACGGCCGTCGCCTACATAAATCATCAGGGAGGGACCAGAAGTGCTCAGGCCCTCGCCGAAGTCCACCGCATTCTAGCCTGGGTGGAGGAAAACGGCTGCCTGATCTCCGCAGTTCACATCCCAGGGGTCGAGAACTGGGAGGCCGACTACCTGAGCCGACAGGGCATGGACGCCGGAGAGTGGTCTCTTCATCCAGACGTCTTCCGGGACATCTGCGGCAGATGGGGCACTCCGGACGTGGATCTGATGGCCTCACGGCTGAATCATCAGGTGCCCCAATACATGGCGAGATCATGGGATCCTCAGTCTCTGGGGGCGGATGCCCTGATCCTGAGTTGGTCCAGCTTCCAGCTGCCATATGTGTTCCCGCCTCTGGCTCTGATTCCCAGGGTCCTGTGGAAAATCAGGATGGAATGCAGAATAGCCATTCTAGTGGCTCCAGATTGGCCCAGGAGGTCCTGGTACCCGGACCTGTGGCAACTGTCAGACGGACACCGGTGGGCTCTTCCAGAACGCGCAGATCTACTCGCGCAAGGGCCATTCTTCCACCTCAATTCCAGGGCCCTCAAATTGACTGCATGGCTCTTGAGGCCTGGCTGCTGACGTCCAGAGGATTCTCTCCTACAGTGGTTGCCACTATGAATAGGGCTAGGAGACCTGTCTCCAGGAAGATATACCACAGAACGTGGAAAATCTTTTTCTCCTGGTGTGCCTCTGGTGGACGCTCACCGTGGTCATTGTCCATCCCGACATTGTTGGCTTTCCTACAGTCGGGGTTGGAGTTGGGACTATCCCTTGGCTCTCTGAAAGGTCAAGTGTCAGCACTTTCAGTGCTGTTTGACAGGCGCTTGGCGCTCCTCCCGAAGGTACGTCAATTTCTGCAGGGGGTAGCTCGGGTGGTTCCGCCTTACAGGCGACCTCTGGACCCTTGGGACCTCAACATGGTCCTGGCGGCTCTGCAGAAACCGCCGTTTGAGCCACTGAGAGACATATCTCTCTCTCGTCTGTCCCAGAAAGTGGTCTTTCTGGTGGCTATTACGTCCCTGAGAAGGGTCTCAGAATTGGCTGCACTTTCGTGCAAGTCACCCTTTCTGGTGGTTCACCAAGACAAGGTGGTGTTGCGCCCACGGCCAGAATTCTTGCCGAAGGTGGTTTCAACGTTTCACCTAAACCAGGAGATTGTTCTCCCATCATTTTGCCCCGCTCCCGTTCATCAGGTTGAGCGCGACCTCCATACTCTGGATCTCGTGAGGGCTGTACGCATTTATGTGTCCAGGACCGCCTCCTTTAGGAGTTCGGATTCCTTATTTGTCCTCACGATGGGTCGCTGTAAGGGATCCGCGGCCTCGAAGTCGACCTTGGCCAGATGGATCAAGGCTCCCATTCAGGAGGCTTACCGGTCTTCTGGTTTGCCTCTCCCGGTGGGTTTGAAGGCACACTCTACTAGAGCTGTAGGTGCCTCCTGGGCCTTGCGACATAGAGCGTCTGCTCTACAGGTGTGTCAGGCGGCCACTTGGTCCAGCCTGCACACTTTCTCTAAGCACTATATGGTGCATGCCCATGCCTCTGCGGATGCAAGTTTGGGCAGGCGGGTTCTCCAGGCGGCGGTTGCCCACCTTTAAAAGGGAACCATGTGTTATCCGTCTTGTTGAGGAACTCTTCCCGCCCTGGGGTATTGCTTTAGGACATCCCCATTGTCTGGGTCTCCCATTATGATGACCAGAAAAAAGAGAATTTTGTTTACGTACCGTAAATTCTTTTTTCTTTAATCATCAATGGGAGACCCAGCACCCACCCAGTTGTTCCTTTGCATGTTTTGCATTTGCTCTGTTCTCTGTTGAGACAGTGTTTGCCGGGTTGTTGAGCCGTTTTGTGTACGGCATTCTTCCCGATGTTTCGGGTGTGGTTTATTTCCTCCTCGCAGCTTGTAGACCAAACTGAGGATGTTCCCTGCGGTAGGGGTTTATAAGCGGAGGAGGCGGTGTCTACAAACTTGTAGTACCTAGTGTGACCTCCGGAGGGCAGTGCCCTAAACCCCATTGTCTGGGTCTCCCATTGATGATTAAAGAAAAAAGAATTTACGGTACGTAAACAAAATTCTCTTTATTAGTTCTTGGTGTCGTTTTACTTTTTCTTCCACATTTCCCTTTTCATTTTGGAGAAAACTATCCGGTTTCATTGTGTGTGAATTATTCTTGAAACTAGATTTTCCAATACCAACAGTGGAAGCGATTTCTCTTACAGTCAGACTTGTATGTTAATTAAGAGTAATAATTGTAGACCTCTTCAGTGGAGTAACATCCATTTTTACAGGCACGAATCACACTGAGAGAAAAAGTACACTAAACCACTCCTCACAGAAACAAGCTCTCAACTGAAGCTGAGGGGCAGATAGCTGTTATTTTCGGACTAAAACCAGTCAAACCACATTTTGTTACTCAAGGTTGTACACTCACACCTGTTCAAAGTAGTTAAAACTGGCTGGTAACAAATTCCTTTGTCCCAATTAATTTGCACAGCACTGTAATGGCCACTTTACACACACCAACTTATCGGTCCAACTTCTGAACAACTCACTGGTTGCAGTGAAATCATGGACACATTGTTCCATTGTACACAGTCACAAAATGGAGCAATGTGTCCATGATTTCACTGCAACCAGTGAGTTGTTCAGAAGTTGGACAGATAAGTTGATGTGTGTAAAGTGGCCCTTACATTTTGTTAGACCAGTAGTGCCATAGAGGAAACTGGACTTCATACCTCTAACAGCATTGATTTCACCTGTGCCTCAAACTGGTCCTCTTCTTCATTATCTAGTAGCGATTCATCATACAGAATGCTTTCCCTGCACCCCTGAACTGTCTGTAATACCAACAAGAAGCATTGCTCCATTCCTGAACTAAATGCTGTCCTCATCACCATCAGGCAGCAATGTTCCATGCCTGAACTGAATGTTCTCCCTGCACCCCTGTGCTGTCATCATTATCATCCAGCAGTGCTCCATCCCTGAACTAAATGCTGTCCCTGCACCCTCAGTCTGTCCTCATCACCATCATGAAGCAGTGCTCCATCCTTGAACTGAATGTCCTTTCTGCGCCCCGTGGCTGTCCTTATGATCATCGAGCAGTGCTCCATACCTGAACTGAACATTCTCCCTGAATCCACGAGCTGTCCTCATCACCATCATGAAGCACTGCTCCATCCCTGAATTAAATGCTGTCTCTGAACCCCCTCTGCTGTCCTCATCACCATCATGATGCATTGCTCCATCCCTGAAATCAATGTTCTACCTACACCCAGGATTGTCCTTATTAGGGTATGTGCCCACAGGAAGGTTTTGCTGCATTTGAGATCAGGTTTTGCCTCGGTTTTATGTAAATCTATGCTAATCTAATCCTGAGTTTTTGGTTTCCATCAAAACCTATGTGATCAGGGAAAGTGTTCACACACAGTTTCTACTTTAGCAAAAGTTCAGCAAAGAATTGACATGCTCATTCTTTCTAGAACAAAGCAAAACCTGAGATATTTCCACTTTCTTCACCAAACAAAAACCAATGTGTTGGGACAGCTAATCCTAGAATCACATAGGTTTTGCTGTAAAACAGAAATGCAGCAAATCCTGTGGTGTTTACACTGTCTCCAGAGCACAAAAACCAATGTGTGTGCACAGCGTTTCTATGAAACACATTGGCTTTGCTGGGAATCAAAACCGCAGGAACAAATTAGCATACATTACCATAAAACCAATGGTAAACCGCAGGCAGAAAACGCAGCAAAAACGTCCTGTGTGAGCATACCCTTACTATCATCAAGCGGTGATACATTCCTGAACTGAACGTTCTCCCTGTGCTGCGGGCTGTGCTCCTTACTATCAAGCAGCGCTCCATCCCTAATCTGAATACTGTCCATGCACCTCCACTAATGTAATCCCTGATGAAGGTGCCAGGTGGGCACTGAAACGCGTAGGAGGAGAATAAAGAAGGCTTGGATCAAAACTTCGTCTTGGGTCTTCCTTGATGTTTCTGGCAGCGCGGACCGCAGTACACCTTCCTTCCCTGAATTTCCTGGTCTAACCCCACGTGTGTGGAGTCGGTGGAGGTCCAGCGGCAGCCATCAGGATATTATCCTACATGCTCATAAGCCAGTTGTGGGTCACACAACTGGAGTAGGTGAGTGAATTGCTTTTCTCACCGCTGAAACCTAGTGTCTAGTGATAAGGGCACAATTGCGCCTCTTGTCCCCCTCCCCTCTCTCTTTTATCCACTAATGTAATGGAGCTATCATTACTTTCTGGAGAAGGAATATGCCACTCAAAGTGCTGGGATGAAGGGATGTCTTGCTTGCAGAATTTCTCTAATATTGTACATAGCAGATTTGTAGGTGATGTGTATAGTTCTGCTGTCTACACATTGAAAACACAACTCTGCTATGCACACATTACTATTATTATTTTATTTATAGAGCACCATTGATTCCATGGTGCTGTACATGAGAAAGGGTTACATACAAACAGATTAATAATACAATGAACAAACAGTGACAGACCGATGCAGAGGGGGGAGAGGACCCTGCCCTTGCGGGCTTACATTCTACAGAGGGGAGAGAGACAGTAGGTTGGGTCTGCTCTGGTGGCGGTGGAGTGTCGGGTCCAGTGGTGGTGGAGCGCCGGGTCCAGTGGTGGTGGGGCACAAAGTCCAGTGGTGGTGAGGTGGCACTGTGGTGATTGCAGGCTGAAGGCTGTTCTGAAGAGATGGGTTTTCAGGTTCTGCTTCAAGATTCCGAGTGTGGGGGACAGTTAAACGCTTTGGGGTGCAGAGTTCCAGAGAATGGGGGATGCTCGGGTGAAGTCTTGCAGGCGGTTAGATAAAGAACATACAGGTGTGGAGGAAAGAAGGAGGTCTTGAGAGGATTACGAGTTGGATGATATCAGGAGATTAGTTCAGATATATAGGTGGGGAACAGATTGTGGATGGCTTTGTAATGGCCACTTTACACACACCAACTTATTGGTTCAACCTCTGAACAACTTACTGGTTGCAGTGAAATCATGGACACATAGTTCCATTTGTACACAGCCACAAAATGGAGCAATGTGTCCATGATTTCACTGCAACCAGTAAGTTGGACAGATAAATTGGTGTGTGTAAAGTGGCCCTAAGTCAATGTTAGTTTGAATTGGATACTCTAGGGAATTAGGAACCAGTGGAGAGATTTGCAGAGGGGAGAAGTGGAGGAATAGCAAGGAAAGAGGTGGATTAGTTGGGCAGCAGAGTTAAGGACAGATTGGAGAGGTGCAAGAGTGTTAGCAGGGAGGCCAGAGAGGAGGAGGTTGCAGTAGTCGAGACAGAAGATTATGAGGGCATGCACTAGTTACTAGTAGTTTAGTAGATTGAGGGTTGAGGAAATATTCTGGAAATATTTTTGAGTTGGAGGTGGCAAGGGCTTGGATGTGCGGTTTCAAGGACAGAGGAGAGTCAAGGGTTAAGGGCCCATTACACACAACGATATTGTGAACGACATCCTTGCAACGTCAGCGGTTTTGTGAAATTGCAGCGATGTCAAAACGACATTGTTGTGTGTGACACGTATCAACGATAAGTTGTTGATTGTAGATTTATGGCCAGGTCCATATATTTATTGTTGGTCTCCCGCTGGGCGGCCGGTATCCACGCGTGTGACAGCGGGAGACCAAAGATGAACGAGCACCCAGCACTGCACAGCAAGCGCTGGGAGCTGGTAACCATGTTAAACAGCGGGCATCTAGGCAGCGCCTAGTTACCCGATTTATACCCTGGTTACCAGCCTTCTCCATTTACAGGCTGGTATACAAGGTACACAGTGGGTAACTAGGGACAGCGCTGTCCCTAGTTACCCGCTATGTACCTTGGATATCAGCCTGTAAGCAGAGAAACCTGGTAATTGGCTAACTAGGTGCTACGCGCTACCTAGATACCCGCTGTTTACCATGGTTACCAGCCTGCTCCCGCTCACCGCAACCTGGTAAGAGGACTTCAGGTATAGGGCAAAGTGATGTAATTTATTGTGATATGGTAAGGAAGCTGTGTGAGATGAAGGAGTGATGACAAGTTCGGTTTTGTCTACATTAAGTTTTAGGAAGCGAGAGGAGAAGAAGCAGGATATGGCTGATAGATAGTCCGGGATTCTGGACAGGAGAGAGGTGACATCTGGGCCAGAGAGATAGATCTGAGTGTCCTCAGCGTACAGGTGATACAGGAAGCCATGGGACTTTATGAGTTGTCCCAGACCAAGGGTATAGATTGAAAAAAGTAGGGGTCCCAGGACAGAGCCTTGAGGGATCCCAACAGAGAGGAAATGGGGCGAGGAGGTCGTGTGGGAGTGTGAGACGCTAAATGTGTAGTTGGAAAGGTAGGATAAGATCCAGGAGAAGGCACGGTCTGTGATGCCAATGGAAGAGAGGATCTGTAATAGGGGACAGTGGTCTACTGTGTCAAATGCAAAGGACAGATCTAGAAGGAGGACGGAGAACTGTCTGTTAGCTTTGACCATAAGTCATTTGTAATTTTGGTCAGGGCAGTTTCAGTGGAGTGGTGGGGGCGGAAGCCGGATTGAAGGTTGTCGAAGAGAGAGTTGAATGAGAGTACAGTGTGGACATGCTTTTCGAGAAGTTTGGAAGCGAATGGGAGCAGGGATATTGGCCGGTAGATGAACGGAGAAGTGGGGTCGTGGGATGGCTTGTTTAAGATAGGTGTAATTGTTGCATGTTTGAAAGCAAAAGGGAAAGGTACCAGAAGTCAGTGATATGTTGAAGGGGTGGGTTAAGGTTGGGATAAGTGTTGTGGTGAGGTTGGGGAGGAAGCGGGATGGGATGGGGTCCAGTGCACAAGTGGTGAGGTGCGATCTGGAGAGGAGGTGTGCAAGTTCTCCTTCAGTGATGGATGGGAGGAGGGTTAGTGGGGGAGGAGAGTTTCTGGTATGCATGGGGGTTGTGGTGGTTGGGTAGCAAAGACTTGTCTGATCTGTTCAATCTTGCTGGTGAAGTGTATTGCAAAGTCTTCTGCAGAGATATGAGAAGTAGGAGGGCGCGGTGGGGGCGAAGGAGTGCGTTAAACATGTTGAATAACTGCCTGGGGTTGTGGGACAAAGAAGATATGAGGCTAACGAAGTAATTTTGTTTAGTGGTGGCGAGTGCTGACTTGAATTTGAGAAGTGCTTGTTTGAATGCGGTGTAGTCTTCTTGTGAGTGTGTTTTCTTCCAGCGTCGCTCAGCAACCCGAGACTCTCGCCGTAGATTTTTAGTGGTGTCTGTGTGCCAGGGTTGTCTGTTGATTTCTCGTTTTCTGCAATGAACAAGAGGGGCATCTGCATCAATAGCTGATGTGAGTGTAGAGCTGTAGAAAGCTGTAGCATTATAATAATATGGCGTTGGAAAGTGTGTGAGCATCGAGATGTGTGAAGTTTTCTGCGAGGGTGTGTGAGTTGGTGGACAAGGGTGGAAGGTGAGGAGGACAAGGATGAGAAAGTGAATAGATGGTGGTGAGAGAGGGGGAGAGGGGAGGTTGTGAGTTTACTTAGGGAGCAGAGGTGGGTGAAGATGAGGTCTAGTGTATGTCTGTGTGGGTGGCTGTGGAGGACCATTGAGAGAGGCCAAAGGATGAAGCAAGTGACAGGAGTTTGGAGGCTGTTGACCGGTGGGTGTCAATGGGGATGTTGAAGTTGCCCATTATGATGGTGGAAATGTCAGCAGAGAGAAAGTATAGGAACCAGGCTGGAGTTTGCCAAAACTTTCCTGAGAAAGCCTAAAATGTTTTGGAAGAATGTTCTCTGGTCAGATGAGACAAAAGTAGAGCTTTTTGGGCAAAGGCATCAACATAGAGTTTACAGGAGAAAAAAAAGAGGCATTCAAAGAAAAGAACACAGTCCCTACAGTCAAACATGGCGGAGGTTCCCTGATGTTTTGGGGTTGCTTTGCTGCCTCTGGCACTGGACTGCTTTACCGTGTGCATGGCATTATGAAGTTTGAAGACTACCTATAAATTTTGCAGCATAATGTAGGGCCCAGTGTGAGAAAGCTGGGTCTCCCTCAGAGGTCATGGGTCTTCCAGCAGGACAATGACCCAAAACACACTTCAAAAAACACTAGAAAATGGTTTGAGAGAAAGCACTGGAGACTTCTAAAAGGTGGCCAGCAATGAGTCCAGACCTGAATCCCATAGAACACCTGTGGAGAGATCTAAAAATGGCAGTTTGGAGAAGGCACCCTTCAAATATCAGGGACCTGGAGCAGTTTGCCAAAGAAGAATGGTCTAAAATTCCAGCAGAGCAATGTAAGAAACTCATTGATTGTTACCGGAAGCGGTTGTGCAACCAAGTATTAGGCTGAGGGTGCCAATACTTTTGTCTGACCCATTTTTGGAGTTTTGTGTGAAATGATCAATGTTTTGCTTTTTTCTTCATTCTCTTTTGTGTTTTTTCATTGAAGACAAATTAAATGGAGATAATAATACCAAAGAATTTGTGATTGCAATCATTTTCAGGAAGAAACTGAGTATTATCTGACAGAATTGCAGGGGTGTCAATACTTTTGGCCACAACTGTACATGAGTGTGTGTACAATTTGTAGACAGTAGAGCGTGCTTTACATGTAGAAGCTGTGAGCGTTGTATAAGGCTGCATGCACATGATCGATCAGTATTTGCGCTGCATTCTGTAGTAGAAGCACAGTGGCTTGAATTTACAGAAATCCTGTGCCCACTGCTTCTTTCCTTCGCAGCATTAATTTACATGTAAGGTGGCTTTCCGCACCTCAACTTGTCCGCAGCATATCAATTTAGAGCTGCCGAGTCAGAAGCGATGTCGGCGGCTGAATGCAGGGAAAAGCCGCCCTGCCATTGAGCGTGGGCAGTGGATCGCCAGCTTCCCGCAGGAGAGGTGACACAGTCTCCATTACGCAGTGTTTCCTGATAATTTGCATATACCATAAACAGCTGTAATAAATAATAATAATTTATCGGTCGTCCATGACAGCACCCAGAACAAGAGAGAAGGATCCACCCTCCAAGGACAGGAAACCATCAGGCTTTAAAAGGGACGGTTCCTCTCCCCATGTCAGTTCGTTTCCTGTCCTTAAACGGTGACCCTCAGGAACACCGTTCCAGAAGACTAGGTTTTTTGTTTGTTTTTTTTTGCCTCTTTTGTCCCTGGAAGGAGCCATACCTGCGTGCCAGTGCGGATTGGAGTCTGGCGGCAGGGTACATGGCTGGTCTGTGTGTGCGGGCAGGGTAGGCTGGATCGGGTCCTGCAGCATCCAGCACAGAGGTTGCGGCTCCCAGTCCCAGAGGATGCCTGCTAGGTCCCTATAGGTACAGCTCGGCAGCACCACGCAGTGTGCAGTCAGCCAGGTGTCCGGAGCAGCACACGCACCCGTCTGACCGGAAACGAGGGCCCATGACGTCATGCACGGCGGTGTTCCCTGATTGGCGGCCACCGTGTTCCGGGATGCGCATGTCAGGGAGCGGCCCTGATGATGAGCGCTCCAGTCACATGACACACCCGAACCTCCAGGTTCAGGCCGGGAGGCAGGCTACGGGGAGCTGGGGACTCTTCCTGGGCTGATGTAATACAGGAAGCCAGGATGCATCGGTGCCTCAGTGCGCCGTACGCCTCCTTGTCGGTGCATTGCTCCAGACAGTAGGCAGTGACGGTGTCACAGTGCCCATCAGTGTTGGCTCCAAAGTGTAAGTGCGCAGTGCTCCACAGTACTCCAGAGTGTTCCTGGAGTGTTCCAGCAGCCATGAGTGGGAGAAACGGAGTCTCAGAAAAAGAAGACGCATCGCAGCAGCAGTCAGTCTTCCCCACGAGCCCTTCAGAGGAGAATTGTCACAGGACAAGAGTCCTCCCTTGGCTTTGGTACTTCTTTGGTTAAATCAGATTTTATTAATGTAAAATATATAACAATGTTTGGCAGTAAAGATTTCACAACTGGGGTTACAATAGAGTATACAGTTTGGTCATTTAGCCAACTTACAATTGACCTCAAAGAATAACACAGGTCAACAGCCAGATTGGCTCAAGTTTTTGAGATTTTTGGTATCTTATTTATAGCACTTGTTGGTAAATGCGACGCATCATCTCATTAATTTCTTTGGATTAGTACTTGAACTGAGCAGTTCTCAATATAGTTTTGTGTTAATTAGTGTTCTAAAAGTTTGTTCATAGCTTGGTTTTTGGCACTAACTTTATGTTGTTGTCTGTTGTCCAGTGAAAAGCATGAACTCATCAAGAAGAAGTTGTCTTAACGATCCAGACTCATTCTGTTACATTTGTGGTGAATATACACTGACAAAACATAGAAGAAACATAACAGACTTCGTTAAAAAAGTAGCAAAAAACGTCTTTTTTTTAACACATTTTACGAAAAATCTCAAAAACTTGAGCCAATCTGGCAAAACTGATGACATATTCAGAATCAGCACCCCAAAGTTACCCTAAATTCAATGAAATATCTTTGGCACCAAAAATGCTGTGCCTATTCTCAAAAAGGCACAATAGGTCTAAGAAGCAAAAAATAAACAGTATAAGTAAGGCAACTTCTTGAGGGTCTCCACGGGGTGGAGACCTGATAATAAATCATAATCTAAAAAGATTAAGAGATGAATAGACAGAAAAGGTTAAGTATAGCAGGAAATAGAATAGTGGGATCAGGCCCGGACTGGCAGGCGGGAGGACCGGGACTTCTCCCTATGGGCCGGCCGGTGGCGGAGTGCGGGGGCCGCCCGCTCCTCCCGCCGCAGCTGGTCTGCCTGTTGTGCAATTGATTTTGCGGCCGCCGCCGCCCGCCGGTATAGCGGGGTCCGGGGAGCGGGGCCGGCCGCCAAGTTGCCGGCAGTACCGCCGCCCGCGGCCCCGCCGGTATTATGCGTCATGAGGCGAGGAGACTGAGGAGAGTGAGTCAGTGACTCACTCGTCGCCAGCCGAAGAGTCGCACAGCATGGGCGTACCCAGCGTGGGCAGGTCACAGGTGCCCCCCCCCCCCAAGAGGCTGCCCCGGGTGAGCGTGGCACTGCGTACCCCACATGGCACCTGCTGTAGTGCTGTGACCAGGGCTATTTTTGTTCCGGAGCAGCCGCCGCCGCCCCCGCCCCTCCCCCCTCTCTCCCCTCTTTGGGAGTCAAAGGAGCAGCACTGTCTCCCGGCCGAGTGCTGAGTGAGGGGTCAGACTCAGTGCTGAGGGCGTACTCAAGAGGAGCGGGCGGGAGCCGGCTGCACAGCACTGTGTCAGGTGAACGGACGGCAGAGGAGATGAAGAGAGGACAGCAGAAGAGAGCAGGTGGTGAGTGGGCCCAAGGAAAGAAGGTGCAGTGTGCTGTGCAGCCAGGTTTTGTGTGCAGAGTGACAGTGTGTGCAATGTGTGTGTGTGCAGTGTGTGTGCAATGTGTGTGTGTGTGGCAATGTGTGTGTGTGTGCAATGTGTGTGTGTGTGCAATGTGTGTGTGTGTGCAATGTGTGTGTGTGCAATGTGTCTGTGAGCAATGTGTGTCTGTGAGCAATGTGTGTCTGTGAGCAATGTGTGTGTGTGTGCAATGTGTGTGTGTGTGTGCAATGTGTGTGTGTGTGTGTGTGTGTGCAATGTGTCTGTGTGTGCAATGTGTCTGTGTGTGCAATGTGTCTGTGAGCAATGTGTGTCTGTGAGCAATGTGTCTGTGAGCAATGTGTCTGTGTTCAATGTGTGTGTGTGTGCGCAATGTGTGTGTGTGTGTGCAGTGTGTGTGTGCAATGTGTCTGTGTGTGCAATTGTGTGTGTGTGTGTGTGCATTGTGTGTTGTGTGTGTGTGCATTGTGTGTGTGTGTGCAATGTGTGTGTGTGTGTGCAATGTGTGTGTGTGTGTGTGTGTGCAATGTGTCTGTGTGTGCAATGTGTGTGTGTGTGCAATGTGTGTGTGTGTGCAATGTGTCTGTGAGCAATGTGTCTGTGTTCAATGTGTGTGTGTGTGTGCAATGTGTGTGCAATGTGTGTGTGTGTGTGTGCAATGTGTGTGTGTGTGCAATGTGTCTGTGTGCAATGTGTGTCTGTGTGCAATGTGTGTCTGTGTGCAATGTGTGTGTGTGTGCAATGTGTGTGTGAGTGCAGTGTGTGTGTGTGCAATGTGTGTGTGTGTGCAATGTGTGTGTGTGTGTGTGTAATGTGTGTGCAATGTGTGTGTGTGTGTGTGTGTGTGTGCAATGTGTGTGTGTGTGTGCGCAATGTGTGTGTGTGTGTGTGTGTGTGCGCATTGTGTGTGTGTGCAATGTGTGTGTGTGTGTGTGCGCATTGTGTGTGTGTGCATTGTGTGTGTGTGTGCATTGTGTGTGTGTGTGTGCAATGTGTGTGTGTGTGTGTGCAATGTGTGTGTGTGTGCAATGCTACACGCTGCAGTGCCAGCCCCGGGAGCAGAAGAGCCTGTGCAGCTGCCCTGTGGACTGTGGGGGGCTGGAGGCAGAGACAGAGCAGCCGGAGGATCACAGTGAGTGTAAAATAAATGTAAAGTAAATAAAGATAAAGTTGGCTGCACTGTGCTTGTGATAGGGGCCTCCAGCCTCTGTCCTCCTGCGCTCACCCTCCAGCCTCTGTCCTCCTGCGCTCACCCCTCCAGCCTCTGTCCTCCTGCGCTCACCCCTCCAGCCTCCGTCCTCCTGCGCTCACCCCTCCAGCCTCTGTCCTCCTGCCCTCACCCCTCCAGCCTCTGTCCTCCTGCGCTCACCCCTCCAGCCTCTGTCCTCCTGCGCTCACCCCTCCAGCCTCCGTCCTCCTGCGCTCACCCCTCCAGCCTCTGTCCTCCTGCCCTCACCCCTCCAGCCTCTGTCCTCCTGCCCTCACCCCTCCAGCCTCTGTCCTCCTGCCCTCACCCCTACAGCCTCTGTCCTCCTGCCCTCAACCCTCCAGCCTTCATCCTGGTCTAACCGCCTGCCCACCATATACTGTGCTGCTAACCACTGAGCCATCGCGCAGTGCTAACCACTGAGCCACCGTACAATGCCTAACCACTGAACCACCATACACAGTGCTAACCACTGAGCCACCATATACAGTGCTAACCACTGAGCCACCATACAGTGCTAACCACTGAGCCACCATATACAGTGCTAACCACTGAGCCACCGTATACAGTGCTAACCACTGAGCCACCGTATACAGTGCTAACCACTGAGCCACCATATACAGTGCTAACCACTGAGCCACCATACAGTGCTAACCACTGAGCCACCATACAGTGCTAACCACTGAGCCACCATACAGTGCTAACCACTGAGGCACCGTATACAGTGCTAACCACTGAGCCACCGTATACAGTGCTAACCACTGAGCCACCATATACAGTGCTAACCACTGAGCCACCATACAGTGCTAACCACTGAGCCACCATATACAGTGCTAACCACTGAGCCACCATATACAGTGCTAACCACTGAGACACCATATACAGTGCTAACCACTGAGCCACCATATACAGTGCTAACCACTGAGCCACCATATACAGTGCTAACCACTGAGCCACCATATACAGTGCTAACCACTGAGCCACCAATACAGTGCTAATCACTGAGCCACCAACAGTGCTAACCACTGAGCCACCATACGTGCTGAACCACTGAGCCACCATATACAGTGCTGACCACTGAGCCACCATATACAGTGCTGACCACTGAGCCACACTATACAGTGCTAACCACTGAGCCACCATATACAGTGCTAACCACTGAGCCACCTATACCCGTGCTAACCACTGAGCCACCATATCCAGTGCTAACCACTGAGCCACCATATCCAGTGCTAACCACTGAGCCACCATATCAGTGCTAACCACTGAGCCACCATATACAGTGCTAACCACTGAGCCACCGTATACAGTGCTAACCACTGAGCCACCGTATACAGTGCTAACCACTGAGCCACCGTATACAGTGCTAACCACTGAGCCACCGTATACAGTGCTAACCACTGAGCCACCGTATACAGTGCTAATCACTGAGCCACCTATACAGTGCTAACCACTGAGCCACCATATACGTGCTAACCACTGAGCCACCATATACAGTGCTAACCACTGAGCCACCATATACAGTGCTAACCACTGAGCCACCATATACAGTGCTAACCACTGAGCCACCGATATACAGTGCTAACCACTGAGCCACCGTATACAGTGCTAACCACTGAGCACCTATATCAGTGCTAACCACTGAGCCACCGTATACAGTGCTAACCACTGAGCCACCATATACAGTGCTAACCACTGAGCCACCTATACAGTGCTAACCACTGAGCCACCATATACAGTGCTAACCGCTGAGCCACCATATACAGTACCTAACACTGCCCCGAGCCACCATATACAGTGCTAACCACTGAGCCACCATATACAGTGCTAACCACTGAGCCACCATATACAGTGCTAACCACTGAGCCACCATATACAGTGCTAACCACTGATCCACCGATATACAGTGCTAACCACTGAGCCACCATATACAGTGCTAACCACTGAGCCACCATATACAGTGCTAACCACTGAGCCACCGTATACAGTGCTAACCACTGAGCCACCGTATACAGTGCTAACCACTGAGCCACCGTATACAGTGCTAACCACTGAGCCACCTATACAGTGCTAACCACTGAGCCACCGTATACAGTGCTAACCACTGAGCCACCATATACAGTGCTAACCACTGAGCCACCGTATACAGTGCTAACCACTGAGCCACCATATACAGTGCTAACCACTGAGCCACCATATACAGTGCTAACCACTGATCCACCATATACAGTGCTAACCACTGACCACCATATACAGTGCTAACCACTGAGCCACCATATACAGTGCTAACCACTGAGCCACCGTTATACAGTGCGAACCACTGAGCCACCATATATCAGTGCTAACCATGACCACCATATACAGTGCTAACCACTGAGCCACCATATACAGTGCTAACCACTGAGCCACCATATCAGTGCTACACCACTGATCCACCATATACATAGTGCTAACCACTGACCACCATATACAGTGCTAACCACTGAGCCACCGTTACTGCGAGTGTATGCCCCTGTGAGTGTATGCCCCTGTGTGTGTATGCCTCCCCCTGAAAATAAGACCGGGTGCAACGTTCGGAGCAAATATATTAACCTCGCCTGGCCCCTGACGGCAGCCCGCCCCATGTCATATACAGCCCCCGCCCCCGTAGGGCTCCCCAGTGGCGCAATAAGTCTGATGGGCACATGGTGCGCAATGTAGCCCCCCACCTTCCGCGTGCACGTTGGTCAGATGTATGGGCCCCAATGTAACATTCTAAATCCTATACTCACAAATTGACCCCTCTCCCCCTTCATTATGTATTAATGTCCGTTATCCTGCTGTATATGGTCCTCCTCCTGGAATATGGCATTTATCGTGGTATATATGTCCCCATCATGGTTTATATGGTCCTCCTCCTCAGCCACCATAGTCCTCCAATTATTATAATGCATCCCCACATTCCTCCATACATTACAATGTATTCCCATAGTCCTCTATGTATTATAATGCACCCCATAGTCCCCCATTCATAAGGTACTCCCATAGTCATCCAATTATCATAATGCAACCCCTCTATCCTCTATATAGTATAATGTAGCCTCATATGCCTCCATGCATTATAATGCACCTCCATACAGTATAATGCACTCCTATAATTCTCCATATAGTATAATTCACCCCCATAATTCTCCATATAGTATAATTCACCCATAGTCCTCTATACAGTATAATGCACCATCAATAGTCCTCCATGTAGTATAATGCACCCCCATAGTTCTCCATATAGCCCTCCATACAGTCTAATGTACCCTCACAGTCCTGTGTTTAGCATAGTACAGCCTTCCATATAGCACAGTACAGCCTCATAATTCTCCATACAGTATAATTCACCCATAGTCCTCTATACAGTATAATGCACCATCAATAGTCCTCCATGTAGTATAATGCACCCCCATAGTTCTCCATATAGCCCTCCATACAGTCTAATGTACCCTCACAGTCCTGTGTTTAGCATAGTACAGCCTTCCATATAGCACAGTACAGCCTCATAATTCTCCATACAGTATAATTCACCCATAGTCCTCTATACAGTATAATGCACCATCAATAGTCCTCCATGTAGTATAATGCACCCCCATAGTTCTCCATATAGCCCTCCATACAGTCTAATGTACCCTCACAGTCCTGTGTTTAGCATAGTACAGCCTTCCATATAGCACAGTACAGCCTCATAATTCTCCATACAGTATAATTCACCCATAGTCCTCTATACAGTATAATGCACCATCAATAGTCCTCCATGTAGTATAATGCACCCCCATAGTTCTCCATATAGCCCTCCATACAGTCTAATGCACCCTCACAGTCCTGTGTTTAGCATAGTACAGCCTTCCATATAGCACAGTACAGCCTCATAATTCTCCATACAGTATAATGCAGCCACGGTGAGCCACCCCCTTTCCCCCCCCATACTCCTCTGGCCAGCGTGTACTCCTTAATAAAAATCTGTACTTACATCTCCTGGTTCCACCGCAGCTTCCCAAAATTGAAGATACAGGAGGAGGCGGTGACGCCGAGCGTTGCACAGTGGAACGCATAAAAGCAGGAAGTGCCGCCTAGTCCACACTAGGAGAAGGTAGTGCTTCCTGCTTTTTATGCGTTCCACTGTGCAATGCATGGCATCACCCCTGTGGAAAGAGGAAGCGCAGGGGGCGGCGCAGGAGGCTCAGTGAAACACACGGGACCCTTAGCGGCCCGTGTGCTGCTGCGCAGTGATGGTACAAGAAGCGGGCGCAACCTGAACGACCATGGCTTGCCCCCCCTAGTTTTGATCCTGGGTACACCCATGTCGCACAGTGAAGCGCTGTGGGCGGCACACCAATCAGCGGCTGAGGGGCGGACGCGGACCACGCAATATACGGCAGTGCTGTGCTGTGTGACGACATCGACAGCACATTCTTTGTGGGTGGTGGTGGAGAAATGTGCCGGCCACAACAACGCTGGCCAGGCCATTAGAAGCAGGATCACCGGAACTGACCTGAACATGGCAGTGGCGGCCGGGCCGGCAGCGGACAGTCTCCTCCTCGCTCCTCCAGGCTCCTGTGACCTGTCAGCTGCCTGTGCGGGACAGCAAGCCGAGGGAGGCACAAGGTAAGGCATTTCACTGGCACTTTCACTAATGTCATCTAAGCCTCAGATGATAGTGCAAGTGCTTCAGATGATAGTGAATGTGCCTCAGATGACAGTGAAAGTGCCTCATATGACAGTGAATGTGCCTCAGATGATAGAGAAAGTGCCGATCACTATCATATAAGGCACATTCTCTATCATCTAAGGCACATACACTATCAAATGAGGCACTTTCACTATCATATGAGGCACATTCACTGTCATCTGAGGCACTTTCACTACCATCTGAAGCATTTGCACTATCATCTGAGGCTTAGATGATGATAGTGAATGTGCCTCAGATTCTGAGGCACTTTATCATCTGAGGCACACTCACTGTCATCTGAGGCACTTTCTCTATCATCTGAGGCACATACACTATCATCTGAGGCACTTTCTCTATCATCTGAGGCACTTTATCATCTGAGGCACATACACTATCATCTGAGGCACATACACTATCATCTGAGGCACTTTCTCCATCATCTGAGGCACTTTCTCCATCATCTGAGGCACTTTCTCACATCATCTGAGGCACTTTCTCTATCATCTGAGGCACATACACTATCATCTGAGGCACTTTCTCCATCATCTGAGGCACTTTCTCTATCATCTGAGGCACTTTCTCTATCATCTGAGGCACTTTCTCTATCATCTGAGGCACATACACTATCATCTGAGGCACTTTCTCCATCATCTGAGGCACTTTCTCTATCATCTGAGGCACTTTCTCTATCATCTGAGGCACTTTCTCCATCATCTGAGGCACTTTCTCTATCATCTGAGGCACTTTCTCTATCATCTGAGGCACTTTCTCTATCATCTGAGGCACTTTCTCCATCATCTGAGGCACATTACACTATCATCTGAGGCACTTTCTCTATCATCTGAGGCACTTTCTCTATCATCTGAGGCACTTTCTCCATCATCTGAGGCACTTTATCTGACCTCCATCATCTGAGGCACTTTCTCCATCATCTGAGGCACTTTCTCTATCATCTGAGGCATCATACACTATCATCTGAGGCACTTTCTCCATCATCTGAGGCACTTTCTCTATCATCTGAGGCACTTTCTCTATCATCTGAGGCACTTCTCTATCATCTGAGGCACATTACACTATCATCTGAGGCACTTTCTCCATCATCTGAGGCACTTTCTCTATCATCTGAGGCACTTTCCTCCTATCATACTGAGGCACTTTCTCCATCATCTGAGGCACTTTCTCTCATATTCATCTGAGGCACTTTCTCTATCATCTGAGGCACTTTCTCTATCATCTGAGGCACTTTCATCACTAGCATCCATCATCTGAGGCACATACACTATCATCTGAGGCACTTTCTCTATCATCTGAGGCACTTTCTCTATCATCTGAGGCACTTTCTCCATCATCTGAGGCACATACACTATCATCTGAGGCACATTCACTATCATCTGAGGCACTTTCTCCATCATCTGAGGCACATTCACTGTCATCTGAGGCAGTTTCACTGCTGCTGGGCTGCTGTGTATGTATTCCAGCACTAATTTTACTACAATGCCAATATAATTACAAATGGTTATTTTTTTGTAAAGCGATTTTGCATGTGGGCTGCTTTGGTTTGAGTTCCAGCGCTGAATTTCAGTCCCAGTCCGGCCCTGAGTGGGATAGACAGAGAAGGTAAGGGGGGGGTTGTGGGGGGAGGGAATGGGTTTAGATGGCCAGTCCCTTAATAGGGAGGGAGAGGGATTGGAGGTGGGTGGACTGGAACAACACGCTGTGTTATTTCTCACGGCAAGGATATGTGAGAGGATGTTATGACTACACAGCAATGGAGAGGCACCCACACTGCCCTGTGGAAATGTCTAGGAGGTATTTTCATCGGCATCACAGGTCAGCCACATCTTCAGGGATTCAGAGTCTCTATAAAAGATCCATGATTGCCATAGGCGGTAATTTCTTTCTACGCCATCAGCGTCTGGCGAGCTCTGACTAGCCAATTCTTCTAACCTGCAAATCTGATTCAGTTCGGTTACCAGTTCCGATTTAGATGGGCTGGTCACATCTTTCCATTTTCTAGCTATAACCGTCCTGGCAGCAGATAAGACATACCTGGACAGTCCAGCTTTGTACTTTGATATGGGTATCTCTAACATGCTCAAAAGAGCCACAGGTGCCGTCATGACCAAGTCAAAGGTGGTTAACATCTTGATCAGTTCCGCCACCTACGTCCAGAATGGTCGAACAAGCCGGCATTCCCACCAAATGTGTAGGTATGTGTCAGAAGCCTCCTCGCATCGCCAGCACCTATCAGATACTGATGGGAATATCGTATGAAGTTCTGCTGGGCATCGGTACCACCTGGCCATCACTCTGCAGTTTCTCTCCTGGGTAGTCGCCAATGAGGTCGACTTCCTTGTGAATAGATACATTTTCTCCCAATCAGCTTGAGATATCAAGATCTGGAGGTCCCTTTCCCATTTGATTTTAAACTTAGGTTGGTATGGGTCAGTAACATTACGTTCTTTCCTGAACATGGAATATAACACCGAGATTGTATGTGGGACCACTTCTCTCGTCATGCATAGCTGTTCGAAGGCCATCAGAGGTCTACTGACCGCCTCCCAACCCAGGGAGCGAATGAAATCAGACAACGCGGCATATTGCAGCCATGCCCCTGGGGAATAGGTGTCACCTGAAATAGGGCTGACAAGGTCTTCACCCCTGTGTGGGTAATATAGTAATATATTCACTACCGGGCTGGGATGGCAGGGGACTCCCAAAAAAGAGTCACCACTGGGCTCCCACTGAAAGGAAGGGTTACCAAGTACGGGAGTCAGGGGCCCTGGCTGCGTCGTCAGATGGAGGGTGGAATTGTTCTTTTTGAGAAAAGAAAGTAATTGAGTCAAAATAAAGGGCAGATGTGTAGATGGGCGTGTGTGGAAGAGCCATATCACCGCCAGCGGATAATCCCCCTCATCTGACATCTCAACATCCACCCATAATTGTCTCCCGTCCCTTCTAAACAAGTCAAGCACACATTTACCTAGAGACACTAGGTGGTAGATCATCAGGTTGGGCAGTCCCACTCCCCCCTCCTCCACTCCCCCTGTCAGGAGGCATTGGGAAAGTCGGGGATGTTTGTGGTTCCATATAAATCGAGTAATCATCGTCTTTAGCCTATAGAAAAAGGAGGCAGGTAGAGCTATTGGGATGGCTTGGAAGTGGTAAAGAAGTCGGGGCAGCAGGTCCATTTTGATGCAGTGGATCCTCCCCCACCATGATAAAGCAAGGCCATTCCAGGTTCTCAGCTCTCTCCAGTTTGGAAAGTAAAGGCAAGAAGTTACGTGAGTACAGGTCATTCGGGTCCCTTGTCAGTTTCATCCCCAGGTAGGTGAGGTCATCTCGTCTCCAAGTGAAGGGGAACTACGATTTTAGTAAGGTCACCACCAGGTCAGGGAGGGAGACTTTGAGCACTTCTGATTTGGAGGCATTCATTTTAAAATTGCTCAAAGAGCCATAGCCATAACTCCTCCATAATATTAGGAATAGATATCAGAGGATTCGTTACAAATAACAACAAATCGTCTGCAAACAGTGCAAGTTTGTGCTCTCTGTGCTTTGTCTCCACTCCCCGAATTGCCGGATTAGATCTGAGGGCTTCGGCCAGGGACTCCATGCAAATGATATATATTAGAGGTGAAAGGGGGCACCCCTGGCGTGTTGGTACTTCTTTGGTTCCTTTTGTGCCCCTCAAAATCAGTTCTCCAAAAATATGTGAAAGGGTAAAGCAGGATGCTGAAGCTACCCCAAAGGAGGAAAAGGTCGTAACATCCTGGTGCCTCAGCAGCAACACCAGCAGTCGGAGAAGCAATGACTCCGACCTGGTCTCTCATACTTCTTTCCTGAGTGGCAGGCAATATGCTCCTGTCAGTGGATCCTCAGTACCATCAAGAGGGTCTTCGCTTGGATTTCATGTCTCATTCTCCGGGAGGTCTAAGGATCACTTTCCTTCCGTCTTGGGGAGCCCAAGATCTACTATAATCAGATCTTCAAGTCCTGCTGGATTCCGGGGTAATATCGCCAGTCTTCCCTGGCGAGGAGGGGACAGGTCATTACTTAAGACTGTTCCTGGTACGGAAGCCTTCGGGGGCTCCATGTATCATTATCAACCTGAAGTCCTTGAACCCTCACATAAAGTACAGGCGTTTCAAGATGGAGTCTATCAAATCAACTATCCCATTGATAGGACAAGACTTTGTGATGGCAACAGGACTTAAAGGACACATATTATCACATACCAATCCATGTGTCCCACAGGAAGTTCCTACGTTTTGAAGTCTCTTGGAACAGTGTGATGAAGCACTATCAATACAACGTACTGCCATTCGGCATCTCATCAGCACCCCGGATGTTCACACAGATCATGGCAGAGGTTGTTGCGTTCATTCAGAAGCAAGGTATTTGCATAGTTCCTTAACTAGATAATATGCTGATTGTGTCTCCATCAGTCACAACCCTCAATCTTCATGTCTCCCAAACCCTACAGATCCTTCGCTCTCTAGGAGGTTGGCTTCCAAATCTCAGGAAGTCAGAACTCCTTCCATCATCAAGGAGGAGATTCCTGGGCATCCTATTAGATTCCAACAGACAAACATCCTTCCAAAGAAGCATCAAGCAGAGCTCAGATCCAAGGTCTTGAGTTTCAGGATCAGAGCAAACCAACTGTCACGGGTGTGTCAGGAGGCACGGATGAGACTGTAGAGGTCACTCGCAGAAGGACTTGGATCAAAGCAGTGCTTCTTGGAGCCTGCTGGTTTGCTGCTTGGATCTGCTAAAGCTAAGTGTATCTCTTTCCCACTTTGTATGTTTCCCTTGCGTGTTTTCTAGTTGCTAGCCGGGTTGACTAGTGTTCACCCGCTCTGAGCCCTGTGTAGTGGTAGTCCAGGGACAGTCAGGGAATAGGTATCTTGGCGACGACAGTTGCGGAGACTGTATAGGGACGTTAGGGGAGCCAGGTGTCGGCACTAGTTGTTCTAGGGGTCACCATCCTCCCTTTTTGCCTTTAGCATCAGGTACTCCTTCCCCCCCCTCCCCCGTTGTCATCCAGCGCTGGGTGTCTCCCTGCACCCAGCGTGAGACCAACCTTGCCACTCTCAATGTCATTACTCAGATCAATGATGACCTGTATCCAGCCGGAGTGGGCTCAGGTTCACTCGAGACTGCTTCAGGAACACATTCTGAATTCCTGGAACAGGCGTCAACATTCGCTGAACAAAACAATCAAGACTCCAGGTCGGGTAAAGGCTTCGCTCTCCTGGTGGATGAACTACAAAAATCTACAGAAGGGGATTGGAGTCAAGATCCCCTAATTACAGTTACCACCAACAGCAGCATACGAGGTTGGGGGGCGATGGTGGCACAGACTCCATTCCAGAGCAGATGGAATCAGGAGATCAGTATCAGGTCGTCCAACTTCAGGGAGCTAAAGGCAGTGGAGGAGACCCTCAAAACTGCAGTCAACCTGATTCAAGGGGCACATGTCAGAGTGCTCTCAGACAATTTGACAACAGTTCCCTTCCTTCAACATCAAGGTGGCACGAAGGTGGACAGCGTGAAATTAGTCGCTGGCCGAATATTCTCCTGGGCAGAGCAACACCTTCTGTCTCTATCTGCAATCCATCTATGAGGTTCAGACAACACCCAGGGAGACTTTCTGAGTAGGACAGACGTCCTTCCAGGAGAGTCAAGATGTGTTTCAGTCCCTAGTATTAAAATGGGGTCTCCCAGAGGTAGACCTCTTCGCCAGTCGACTAAATACAAAGGTGCCTTCCTTCTTTTCCCATGATCGCAGAGACAATGCCCTGGCATTAGATGTATTTGCACATCAATTGTACTTCAATCTAGCGTATGCATTCCCTCCGATTCCTCTCCTGTCAAGAACCATCCAGAAGATTTGGCTAGACAGGCTGACTACAATACTGGTGGTACCTCTGTGGCCCAAAGGTCCTGGTTCAGAGCAATCTCGGAGCTCCATCTAGACGGTCCGATAATGCTACCGCAGGTTACCGATCTTCTCTCCCAGGGTCCGCTCTTCCTTCCAGATCCTCAGTGGGTAAACCTAGCAGCCTGGCTACTTAGGCCGAGATCGTAAAGTACAGAGGTCTCTCAGAGAAGATGATATGGACCCTTCAACAAAGCAGAAAATTAGTGACCAATGCCATATACGGCAAGATATGGAAGAAATTTCTTTCCTTGTGTGCTCCTGACATTCCTGATCTTCTACACCCCAATATAGCCCAGATCTTAGATTTCTTGCAGAAAGGATTAGAATTGGGCCTTAAACCTAGTACTCTCAAAGTAAGAGCTCTGTGTTCGATTAAGATCTTGCTTCTCATCGATGGATCAAGAGTTTTATGACCTCAGCACTCAGACTTCATCCTAGAAATAAGGTTCACGTTCCTCCCAGGGATCTAAAAGTGGTACTCAAAGGTTTAACTCTCTCTCCCTTTGAGCCCCTATCCTCTAGCACATTACAATCTCTCTCCCATAAGACTGCCTTCCTCGTGGCCATTACTTCTGCACCAAGAGGATAGGATTATGCTTCGCCTGGATCACTCATTCCTCCTGAGGTAGATTCGGATTTCCATTGCTCTCAAGAAATTATACTTCCCTCCTTCTGTCAGAACCCTGCTAATTCTAGAGAAGAAGAGTTCCACTCCTCAGATGTCCGAAGAATAGTTCTACACTACCTTCAACAAACGGAGTCTTGGAGGTTGGACCACAATCTTTTTGTCCAACATTCAGGACGTAAAAGTGGAAGGAAAGCTGCCAAGTCCACTATTGCGAACTGGATTAAGAAGGCAATCAATGGGGGGGCGGAGCCTAGCACATGGAGGAATAAGACGCACAAAGCCGGAGCTCCGCGAAACCACCGCTAATTCCAGCCATTATAAGCCGATCCCGCTACTTGACTCCCATGGGCAAGGCAAGGAAACCTTCAGGGAGCCTTGGGGCTGACGAGGTGGGGTCCCAGGGCAGAATGGACCGTTATTTGCGGTCTGGAGCAACCCCGGTCCCGGAACGCTCGTCACACAAGATGGCGCCCGCCCGCTCTCATCAGGCGGCGGGGGGAAGGGAGGAGAGAGAGAGAGGGAGCGGGAACCGCTTTGCAGCTCTGAGCAGCACACAGGGGGAAGACTTGGACTTCCCAGACTCAACAGATACATACCCGGGGGTGAGTTGGGAGACTACCTGAAGAATCTCCCCACCAAAGGCGACCTGGAACGTTTTGTTCGCCGCATAGAAAACACCTACAGAGAGGAGATGGCGGCTCTGAGACAGGAGGTCACTTCCAGGGTGGAGGAGGTAGAAAAGGAGCAGGAGACGGTATTAAGGGTATGTCTCACATACCGAGATCGCTAACGAGATCGTTACTTTTGTGACGCAATAGCGATCTCAGCAACGACATCGCTACGTGCGACAGGGTGTAACGATCTGGTCCCCTGCTGCGAGATCGGCAATCGTTACACAGCCTCCTGGTTCATTTTTTGGTCGTTGCGCTCCCGCTGGGAACGCTGTATCGCTGTGTTTGACACCTTACCGACGAAATCGTTGGCAACACATAATGAGATACGTAGGCGTGCACGCATGTGAGAAGGAAATACAACGACTGAACAATATCGTTGAAGAAATCGCTAGGGTGGACATATCGTTGTATAGATCGGCGTGTTTGAATACCAAGTAGCGATACCGATAATGACTCATCAGCGATCCCGGGAGCCATGTCGTTATCGGAATCGCTACTGCGGTCGTTACGTCTGACCGGGCCTTTAGATGAATTGCAGGCTCATAGAGAAATGCTATCCTCTCACTCAGCCCTTCTGGAGGAACTGGCATACTCCCAAGAAGTTTGGAGAATCGCAATCGTCGCAATAATATACGAATAAGGGGATTGCCTGAATCCATTGGATTCACTCCACTGCCTTGGAGCTTGCTAACACAGTTCAGGAACTGTTTCAACAAGGCCATAATATTGAATTGGATAGAGTGCACCGAGCCCTGGCACCAAGACCCACGCAGGATACCAGACCAAGAGACGTGATCTGCAGGGTGCATTTTTATGCAAAAAAAGAGGCTATTCTACATGCGGCCAGACAAAAGGAGAGAATACTATATCAGGACTATCCTATACTTTTCCTGCAAGATTTGTCCCGCCGTACACTTCAACAACGGAGGGGACTTCGCCCGCTTCTGGAGGTGCTGAAGGAGCGAGAGATAAAGTATCGCTGGGGATTCCCGTTCCTGCTTTCTGCATCACGTGAGGGTCGCTCGGCGTCTTTCAGAAGGTTGACGGACCTTCCTGCATTTTGTAAGGCTTTGGATATACCGGAGATGGCACTACCTGACTGGCCTGTGCTTCCTAGTCTGCCGTCGGCTCCGGTGAGATGGCAGGGGGTTCGTCGCCAGCGTTCACCCAGGAATTCGCATACCTGAAGGAGAAGAGAGTGACCTGCGGCCTGCGGGACTTTCCTTTTCTGCCCTTACAGCCCTATACCTGGTCGTTGGAGGAGTGGACATGGAGATCCTACCTGATGTCCTGTTGACTGGAAAGGATTGACACGACCTCAGGTGTTACCGGGACAATGATTGAAGGCAAACATATCTCCCTGGTGTTTTTTGAGAGGGTCGGGAGAGATTCCGTTTTACCCTAGTGCCTTTATTGTTCTTTTTTTGAACTTTTGAATTTCTGTGTGGTGATTACCTTATACATGTACTAAGTCTCCCTGATCCCCCCTAGTCCCCCTCCCCCTTCCTATTTCTCCTCCTCATGTTTTCTTTTTCCCTTTATTGCCATACTCTCTGATTGTCTGTGATTCAATCCTCACCTCCCTTTCTCTTTCTTGTTTTTTCTTATTCTTACTCCAAGTGCCCTGGCCGGCCCTGGAGCGATCTCTTTCCCTCCCTTTTTTTATTCTCTTTCTTTTTTTTTTTTTTCTTCTTGCTATTACCTTTTTTCCACTCCCATACCACAATAACTTTCTTTTATGCTTCCTGCCCACATGTGTTACCGAGCTCATTGCTTTTCTATAACTAATATTCTCATTCTTGACCACTCGGGGTCTTGTCTCCTCTTGCTCCTTCTCCTATTCACTCTGTGCCTCTTTCACTTAATGCCTGCTCACCACAAACCACTGGGATGTCGGTGACATCCGGGGAGGAAGGGGGGACTTAAGTCGGGATTTAAATTTGAAATGCCTTAGGATTTAGCATGTTCTAAACTTGTTTTTTCACTCACTAGTCTGATATTGATATGCTGGATACTAGCTAGCTAATATATTATAGTTATTAAAGGTGGCGTAGCGGAGAGTTGGAGGACAGAGTTTGCACTTCCGTACCCCAGTGCTGGATGGCTCTTGTCACCCATAGCCGCACGCAAAACCGCACTGAAAGGTGCCCCTTTTGGGTTAATGTTTATATATTTGTACACAGTTGTTGCTTTTCTACCTTTTACCCTGATGTCCTACCCTATCTGCCCATCCCTATCCTTGTTTTTATCCCTAAGCCGAGTGTCCTGATAGAGAGGTCTCGAAAAATGTTTGTTTATTCCAATGCATACGACTACGCTTAACTGTTGCTCGTTCAACACGAATGGTCTCAACAAACCAGAAAGAAGGAGGCAGATTTGTTATTCGTTCCATAAAGCCAAAATACATATCTTAATGCTCCAGGAGACCCACTTTCGTTCTGACAAAATTCCTAGATGTGAAACCAGGGATTACCCTCTATGGTTTCATAGTACATTTTCTGGTTCTAAGGCAAGGGGGGTCTCGGTGGCGTTCCATAAATCCTGTACTCCACAAATATTGGCCCAGGAGGTTGATCCGGGGGGTCGTTACGTGTCGTGTTCCTAAAGGTGAATATATTCTCTCTCACATTTATAATAGCTAACGTATATTTCCCTAATAGGAAGCAACTGAGATTCATTGCTCGCTTTAGGAGACATCTGGAGACATTCGCAGGTTCGGTCCCGACCATTATGGGAGGAGACTTCAATTATCCTGCAGATCCGATGGTCGACACGTCGGCGGGTAAGTCCTCTCAGCCTGCGCCATCTCTCCATCACCTGAACAAACAGTGGGAGGGGCTCCGCCTGGTAGACATTTGGAGAATACTTCACCCTGATATACGAGACTATACATTTTTCTCACATGTACACTTGTCATATAGCAGGATTGATAGACTCTATGTCTCACATACACTATTGGATCAAGGGGTGACAGCTGATATAGGTTCGATTTCATGGTCAGATCATGCCCCAATCTATTTCAAACTAAATACTTCTCCTCTCAGGGGAAGCGGCTTTAACTGGAGGCTTAACGAGAATTTACTATCAGACCAGAAATGTCACTCGGACATAGAAGCCACGATTAAAAACTTTGTGGCAGATCATTCCAAGAATCCGACTCCTGGCCCGGTGAAATGGGAAGCCTTAAAAAGTGTTCTGCGGGGGGTGCTCATTGCACATGGCACACGTCTCAAGAAACAAAGGTCTCGGGAAATAGAGGACCTGCTTTCCCAGATTGCTGGGCTGGAGTCGGAACATAAGACGGACCCAACTCCGCAGGGTCTTTCCCTTTTGTCTACCGTTAGACACAAACTGTTATCTATACTTGACCAAAAAGATAGGATGAATAGGGAGTGGACTAGGTCTCGATTCTACATATCGGGCAACAAAAGCAGGAAATTACTGGCTAGGAGTCTCCATCCCAGACCTCCCCAAACATTTATATCTCGTATTAGGGATCCAGAAGGCACAATGTTTCATAAAACCAGTGATATTCTAAAAATATTTAGAGAATTTTATTCATCATTATATAATTTGGAGTCTCCCCGGGCTTCTGAGGAAGACCTTCTGGAATATATCAGAAAGGCGGGCATGCCTCGGTTCCCCTCGGTGGATAGGGACCAGCTGAACGCAGACTTTACTCTGGAGGAGATTGAGGCCGGAATACAGGACATGAAAATTGGTAAAAGTCCGGGACCCGATGGGTACTCCGCGGGTTTTTATAAAAAATACGTGGATCTTCTGGGACCGATATTTCTATCAGTCTGCAATGACATTTCCTCGGGCGGATCTTTCCCGCCTCAGGCACTTATGGCTCATGTGGTAGTTCTACACAAGCCTGGGAAGGATGCGGCGTCGTGCGGAAGCTACAGGCCTATTTCCTTAATCAATTTGGATATAAAACTCTATTCCAAGTTGGTGGCGAATAGGCTTAAACACTTACTCCCTGGGGTAATACATAGCGACCAGGTGGGGTTTGTTCCTGGCCGGGAGGCCAGGGACAATACGATTAGGTCCATGGCTCTAATAGATGCTGCCCGTGGAGCGTCCATACCCATGTGCATCCTGTCAGTAGACGCAGAGAAGGCGTTTGACAGGGTGCACTGGGGATTCATGTTTGCCACTTTACGCCATTTGGGGATGGGCGAGGTCATGCTTCACCGTATTGCAGCTCTGTATGCTCACCCAACTGCGAGTTTACGAATAAATGGCATATTGTCAGAATCTTTCTCAGTTTACAACGGTACGCGTCAGGGGTGCCCGTTATCTCCACTACTTTATATCCTCTGCATGGAGGTCCTGGCATGTGCCCTACGAATGACGCTTCGGTGCAGGGTCTTGTAGTGGGACAAAAAGAACATAAGATAGCCTTATTCGCAGATGATTTGCTTTTATATATCACGAATCCATTAATATCCCTTCCTCATATACTTGACAACCTTACGGAATTTGGTAAAATGAGTAATTTTAAAATCAATCCCACAAAATCCGAAATACTGAATGTTACTCTGTCTGGTTTCGTAGAATCACTTTTGACCAGAGATTACCCCTTTAGCTGGAGAGGGGGGTCTTGGGTTATTTGGGGATTAGGTTGTCCGGTGATCCCTCTCTCCTTTTTGAACACAATTATATGCCATTGCTATCACTTTTGGAATCGGACTTGACCAAATGGAATAAACTTCCGTTGACTTGGCTGGGAAGATTGCATGCTCTACGCATGTATATCCTTCCACTCCTGCTCTATCATTTTCAAACTATACCGATCCACTTGCCGGCCTCGTTCTTCTCCAGACTGAAGCAGGGGTGGATCCGCTTCCTGTGGTCCCACGGTCGCCCGAGAATCTCGTTTAAGACTCTTAGCAAAAAAGTTGTCCATGGTGGAATGGGCTTACCAGACCCCCAGTTATATCATTATGCTGCCATGGATAAGTGCCTTCTGGATCTCTTCATCGGGGGAGAGGGGGGCTGGGTGGAAATAGAAAAAGACAGATTCCACTTAAATCCCCTGATGTGGATTTGGTCTTTGGATACACAGGGACGAGAAACTCGTTCATTCTTGTCCTTGCAATTACAAGAATCCTTTAGAGGACAGGTCTGCTCCCTTCATCTCACGACAAATCCGGGTCCCCTGACGTTTTTGTTTGATAATCCATCATTCCCAATGGAATCGGGTTGCACCTCCTTTCTGGGACTCACCAAGATATCATGTCCGACTCTAAGGGACTGTATCTCCCAGACTGGAGTCAAGCCGCTAGCTGACTTTCCCAATATAGCACATACATCCCAAAGTTCTTGGTTTAACTATGCTAGACTGTGTAGTTATGTGAGATCTCTGACATTCTCATCTCTTATTAGACCCTTGACAGATTTCGAACAGTTATGCATCAAGCGGACATACATACCTCATTCTATTTCAGTGATCTACGATATCTTTCATACACATAGGAATACAGACATGAGGGAGAGACCTAGGTTTGTGGACAGATGGGAGGAGGACCTAAATAAAACTTTATCTGTCCTGGACTGGGAGAAAATCTATATTTCCACATATGGGGCATCCCTCTCCGCGCTATCCCAGGAGAGGAATTACAAGGTGATGGCGAGGTGGTATAGGTGCCCCGCTGACGTACACCGGGTGTTTCCGGACGCCTCGGACCGATGCTGGCGATGCCTGGAGGAAGTGGGCTCCTACACACATGTGTGGTGGGGATGTCCACTGATATCCTCCTTTTGGAAAGATGTGAATGACCTTTATACACGAGTAACGGCTCTCAAGATATCTTTCACCATAGAAATGGCTCTGCTAAATCTACACCCTATGTCTTCCAAGGGCTTTAAGAGGGGGTTGTTGCGGTTCTTCCTGACGGCAGCCAGGCGTCTTATACCCCGGTGGTGGAAGAAGACCAGACGTCCCTCAAGATGGGAATTGGTGGCAGAACTAAATGAGGTGTGCAGGATGGAAGAATTGGCGTCTCACGCCTCGCGAGACCCCGGTTGCCTGGAAAGACATCGTGAACGATGGTCCTCTTGGTTAATGTTTAGAGATTCTAAGGATCTTACATCCTGGGTTTCATTTATAGAATGAGACCACGAGTATTCAAAACAAGCAAGGTATCTGATCGAGCTAGGTTTTAAATCTGACCATGTATGACTGCGAGACACTCGGCAATACTACCCCTTTCCCACCCTTTACCCCTCCCTTGTTTAACCCCTCATATGTCTTCTTAAATGTGGCTTATTTTGATTTCTAACTCAGCAGTGCATTTAGAAGTTTCCTGGCAAACAGGCTGGTCAGCCATACAGATTGGGATGGTTGTTAAGATATAAAGGTTGATTCTGACCACGGAAAGCACTGATATTTTATAGAAGAAATCAAGAATATATTGTCATATCAACAATAACGTTTTATAGAAGGTTCATATGTATGATGTTACATGTTGTTAACTACATGGTTATGTTGGTATTGTCATGTATTTGCCATGAAAGAATAAAATTTGATTTGAGAAAAAAAAAGAAGGCAATCAATGAAGCCTACATCAGCCAAGAACTAACTCCACAGGTTGGTCTGAAAGTGCACTCGGCTAGATTTATATCACCCTCCTAGGCCGAAAGAGCGGGTGCTTCTTTGGGGCAGATTTGCAGGGCAGCTACATGGTCTTCCCTTTATACGTTCTCCAAACACTATAGATTAGACTTCTCATCTAGTAGGGATTCAGCCTTTGGTAGGAAAGTCCTCCAAGCTATAGTCCTATTTCTCCAATGCTGTCGTGGAAGGCATATTTGAGAAAATAGAATTAGTCCTTACCGGTAATTTGTTTTCTATGAGCCTTCCACGACAGCACGAATTTCCCTCCCTACGTGGTTCTTTGGATTTCATGGAGCTTTCGGGTAACCATTTTTTCAGGTCATCTTGGTAATCATTGGTGGTTGATGGTGGGGAGGGGATTTTAACCTCTCTGTGTTCTTGCCTCCCAATAGGGCGTGGACAACATCCTCCACAGCTGTCGTGGAGGTGTGGCACCCCAGGGGTTAATGTGCCACAGTAACACCACAAAGGGTTAACTCCCCATACAACCCACAACACTACACTAGCGCCTCCAGGCCAGAAGAGGGAGCTAAAGCTGCTTCCCTATATATTCTGGTGTGGAGAGGAAGTAGGGAAGAGCAGAGTGGTGGGAGGAGCTAATGTTGTTTACCTCAGAGTGGCAGTGACAGTTAATTAGTTGGAGTCAGTGCAGTTCCTGAGAGGACTGAGGGAAAGGACCTGGGTGTGAAAGGGCTGCGTCAGGCCCAACCCACGGTCCACTGTCCACTTTCAGGCCGGCTAAGGTCTGAGGAAAGGAGTAGAAGAAGCAGAGGAACACATCGAGGACACAGAGTTACCCTATAACTCACCCCGGTGAAGCGCATAGACCGGGTACCGGATCCGACATTGTGCCTGATACAATCAGCACAGTAAACACCAGATGAGTGAGGATTTTATATCTTCACTGTACCACAGCGAAGCAACACGGCGGGGTCAGAAACACAAAATTAAGACTCAAGTTGCCTAGCAAGTGGGTACCCGTGAGGGAAGACAGGGCCAGCAGCTTAGCTAAAGCGGCAGCAGGGCCACACACAAAGCGCAGGAGTAGGAAGCCAAGGACCCGGTCAGGGTGGGAGCAACCTGGCCCCGATACAGACTCAGTGGACAGTACTTACTGAATAACAACTCCAGTAAAGCCTTGGAAAACTTCAAAACCGTGAGTGTGTGTGATCCTTGTGCTCAAACCGTGCGTACCCTCACAAACTCCCATCATCTCTACTACTACCCCTATCCTGCAACATCCATAGCATCATCTATAGGCTATTACTACCATTGCCCCGGGGAACCCAGCTCTGCCTGCGGAGAGCCATTACATCCCCAGCTGCCCAACATCATCCCCGGAGGTGCTGCAGTAGCGGTGGTCACCCTGACCACAACCCGTGGGTGGCGTCACGACAAACTCCCCTGTAAATATCCCCCCATTACTTGCGGAACCGGGACACGGTCCGGACCAAGACCGCCGTGATATCCCCAGCAGTACCCCGGTCCGGTACCCCACAGAAGGCTCCTAGAAAACTAATTACCAGTACGGACCAATTCTATTTTTATTTTTATAGTGCCAACATATTTTCCAACACTTTACAATTAAGTGGGGACATGTACAGATGACAAAGTAACACATAGTTTAATAGTTATGCTATGCGCCCACTGTGTTTTTGCTGCTTTTTTGGCAGCGTTTTCTGCACCTAAAATGCAGCACCCACAGCTTTGTAATGAAAGTCAATGTGATTTTACAAAAGCTGTGCCCACAGGTGTGTTTTTGGGTACTGTATTTTAGGTGCAGAATTGGATGGCTATACCCACAGCCCGTTTGTGGTTCGTTTTTCCTGCCATTTCCAAACCAAATACGCTCTAGCCTCAACCTGTCACATGGCCAGCCTCTGATTGGACGAAATCCACAGGTCCTTTAGTCACTTCTCCCGATGCCCGAAATGAAGATAACACCGGTCACCGTGGGCATGCCGGAGGATGAGAAAGCCTCTGTGTGTGTCTTTGTGTGTTTCTGTGACATGTTGTGGAGGCCAGGGTAGCAAGGAACGGGATGTAGGGGATCAGGGGAGCCTACTCTGGCCCTGATACTAAGATCCCTGGCTCATCCTGATCTCGAAGGTACCTCTTAAGGTGAGGAAGTTCAAGCCACCAACCTCAATCCCTGATTCCTGACAAGGAACCCAGCAACTTCCAATGGAGAATATTACAGCAGCTCAGGATCAGCTTCTGCTTACGACAGGTCACAGTCAAAAGTGAACTGAATCAGCAACATTAGCTGGATGTCAGCTGATCCATTTAAAGCCGAGGAGTGGGGAGCAACCAGCCCAGACATACCCATCAGCTTACCTAAGCATTCACACACACCTGCTACTACATGCTCCGCTCATTAGCCTTATCAACTCACACAGGCTTCATTTAAACCACAACAGCAGCAGTTTAGCCGTAGGAAGACTAAGGCTGGCTTCACACTGCAGTTTTTCACTGATCAGTGTCCATCCGGTTTCTGTGCCAAAACCAGGAGGGGAACTTGCAGAGAAAAAGTATAATTGACAGATTGACCCCTGTTCTGAGTTTTGGAGACACTCCTGGTTTTGGCTCACAAATCTGATGGACACTGATCAGGGAAATCATGCAGTGTGAAACCAGCTTAAGCTGTGACTACCCTCAGCTGGAATATGGATGATTAGGAATAGTTTTACACATAGAAAAATGACTCATCATTTGTTTTTTTATGACTTGTCATAAGTCCTCCAGCTGACAGAGGGCGCTGTGCTTAGCTTCCTTCTTGATTCGTCCAGGAAGGGCTCAGAGTCAGTACATGACCGTGTTACACAGGGGATCGTGCCCATGAAGCTGTGCAGGACCATGGTGAGCTATGAGGAGGCGGTGCCAGCCTATGCCCGTGACGTCCCGGTATTTGTAGTGCCAGTCATCTGGGTTTGGAGAACAGTAGTAATAACGAGTGGTATGTCTATGTGGGGACTACAGCATCATGGAGCTATTGTTCCCTGTGTGTGCGGGGACAGCGCCTTCCAGTGGTCACTTCTGTGCAGTGTACAGAGCAGTATGTTGTGTCTATTCACATTACAGTACCTTACTTTGGGAGACAAGTTGTAGTTGTGAATGGCCCCCTTTATTTTGGGACATACTAAAAAGAATGAAGAAAAGGAATAAATAAAAAGAATGAAGATAATAACTTATTACAGAAACATTATGTAGATGTATAAAAGGTTTCTTGGGTATCTTAGATATGGAATGAACACATATCCCATATAACCAGGTGTATATTATGTTACCTGAGCATTTTAGGTGTGGAATGAATGTGAAATATCAGTAGATAATAGGAAAATGAACACATATCTCATATAACCAGATGTTTATTACGTTACCTGAGCATTTTAGGTGTGGAATGAACGTGAAATATTAGTAGATAATAGGAAAATTAACACATATCCCATATAACCAGGTGTATATTATGTTACCTGAGCATTTTAGGTGTGGAATGAACGTGAAATATTTGTAGATAATAGGAAATAAACACATATCCCATATAACCAGGTGTATATTATGTTACCTGAGCATTTTAGGTGTGGAATGAAGATGGAATATCAGTAGATAATAGGAAAATGAACACATAGCCCATATAATCAGGTGTATATTATGTTACCTGTGCATTTTAGGTGTGGAATGAAGATGAAATATCAGTAGATAATAAGAAAATGAACACATATGCCCCATAACCAGGTGTATATTATGTTACCTGAGCATTTTAGGTGTGGAATGAAGATGAAATATCAGTAGATAATAAGAAAATGAACACATATGCCCATAACCTGGTGTATATTATGTTACCTGAGCATTTTAGATGTGGAATGAAGATGGAATATCAGTAGATAGTAGGAAAATGAACACATATCCCGTATAATCAGGTGTATATTATGTTACCTGAGCATTTTAGGTGTGGAATGAAGATGGAATATCAGTAGATAATAGGAAAATGAACACATATCCCATATAACCAGGTGTATATTATGTTACCTGAGCATTTTAGATGTGGAATGAAGATGGAATATCAGTAGATAATAGGAAAATGAACACATATGCCCCATAACCAGGTGTATATTATGTTACCTGAGCATTTTAGGTGTGGAATGAAGATGGAATATCAGTAGATAATAAGAAAATGAACACATATCCCATATAACCAGGTGTATATTATGTTACCTGAGCATTTTAGGTGTGGAATGAACGTGAAATATTAGTAGATAATAGGAAAATGAACACATATCCCATATAACCAGGTGTATATTATGTTACCTGAGCATTTTAGGTGTTGAATGAAGATGGAATATCAGTAGATAATAAGAAAATGAACACATATCCCATATAACCAGGTGTATATTATGT
Organism: Allobates femoralis; assembly: GCA_033576535.1. Classification (NCBI taxonomy): domain Eukaryota; kingdom Metazoa; phylum Chordata; class Amphibia; order Anura; family Aromobatidae; genus Allobates; species Allobates femoralis. The sequence goes on from JARQOC010000003.1 coordinate 384,038,882, forward strand.
TACCTGAGCATTTCAGGTGTGGAATGAAGATGGAATATCAGTAGATAATAGGAAAATGAACACATAGCCCATATAATCAGGTGTATATTATGTTACCTGAGCATTTTAGGTGTGGAATGAGGATGGAATATCAGTAGATAATAACAAAATGAACACATATCCCATATAACCAGGTGTATATTATGTTACCTGAGCATTTTAGGTGTGGAATGAACGTGAAATATTTGTAGATAATAGGAAAATAAACACATATCCCATATAACCAGGTGTATATTATGTTACTTGAGCATTTTAGGTGTGGAATGAAGATGGAATATCAGTAGATAATAGGAAAATGAACACATAGCCCATATAATCAGGTGTATATTATGTTACCTGTGCATTTTAGGTGTGGAATGAAGATGAAATATCAGTAGATAATAAGAAAATGAACACATATGCCCCATAACCAGGTGTATATTATGTTACCTGAGCATTTTAGGTGTGGAATGAAGATGGAATATCAGTAGATAATAAGAAAATGAACACATATGCCCCATAACCAGGTGTATATTATGTTACCTGAGCATTTTAGATGTGGAATGAAGATGGAATATCAGTAGATAATAGGAAAATGAACACATAGCCCATATAATCAGGTGTATATTATGTTACCTGAGCATTTTAGGTGGGGAATGAAGATGAAATATCTGTAGATAATAGGAAAATGAACACATATTTCATATAACCAGGTGTATATTATGTTACCTGAGCATTTTAGGTGTGGAATGAAGATGGAATATCAGTAGATAATAGGAAAATGAACACATATCCCATATAACCAGGTGTATATTATGTTACCTGAGCATTTTAGATGTGGAATGAAGATGGAATATCAGTAGATAATAAGAAAATGAACACATATCCCATATAACCAGGTGTATATTATGTTACCTGAGCGTTATAGGTGTGGAATGAAGATGGAATATGAGTAGATAATAGGAAAAATGAACACATATCCCATATAATCAGGTGTATATTATGTTACCTGAGCATTTTAGGTGGGGAATGAAGATGAAATATCTGTAGATAATAGGAAAATGAACACATATTTCATATAACCAGGTGTATATTATGTTACCTGAGCATTTTAGGTGTGGAATGAAGATGGAATATCAGTAGATAATAGGAAAATGAACACATATCCCATATAACCAGGTGTATATTATGTTACCTGAGCATTTTAGATGTGGAATGAAGATGGAATATCAGTAGATAATAGGAAAATGAACACACATGCCCCATAACCAGGTGTATATTATGTTACCTGAGCATTTTAGGTGTGGAATGAAGATGGAATATCAGTAGATAATAGGAAAATGAACACATATGCCCCATAACCAGGTGTATATTATGTTACCTGAGCATTTTAGGTGTGGAATGAAGATGGAATATCAGTAGATAATAAGAAAATGTACATATATCCCATATAACCAGGTGTATATTATGTTACCTGAGCATTTTAGGTGTGGAATGAAGATGGAATATCAGTAGATAATAGGAAAATGAACACATATCCCATATAACCAGGTGTATATTATGTTACCTGAGCATTTTAGATGTGGAATGAAGATGGAATATCAGTAGATAATAGGAAAATGAACACATATGCCCCATAACCAGGTGTATATTATGTTACCTGAGCATTTTAGGTGTGGAATGAAGATGGAATATCAGTAGATAATAGGAAAATGAACACATATGCCCCATAACCAGGTGTATATTATGTTACCTGAGCATTTTAGGTGTGGAATGAAGATGGAATATCAGTAGATAATAAGAAAATGAACACATATCCCATATAACCAGGTGTATATTATGTTACCTGAGCGTTATAGGTGTGGAATGAAGATGGAATATGAGTAGATAATAGGAAAATGAACACATAGCCCATATAACCAGGTGTATATTATGTTACCTGAGCATTTTAGGTGTGGAATGAAGATGGAATATCAGTAGATAATAGGAAAATGAACACATATGCCCCATAATCAGGTGTATATTATGTTACCTGAGCATTTTAGGTGTGGAATGAAGATGGAGTATCAGTAGATAATAGGAAAATGAACACATATCCCATATAATCAGGTGTATATTATGTTACCTGAGCATTTTAGGTGTGGAATGAAGATGGAATATCAGGAGATAATAGGAAAATGAACACATAGCCCATATAATCAGGTGTATATTATGTTACCTGAGCATTTTAGGTGTGGAATGAAGATGGAGTATCAGTAGATAATAGGAAAATGAACACATATCCCATATAATCAGGTGTATATTATGTTACCTGAGCATTTTAGGTGTGGAATGAAGATGGAATATCAGTAGATAATAGGAAAATGAACACATATCCCATATAATCAGGTGTATATTATGTTACCTGAGCATTTTAGGTGTGGAATGAAGATGGAATATCAGGAGATAATAGGAAAATGAACACATAGCCCATATAATCAGGTGTATATTATATTACCTGAGCATTTTAGGTGTGGAATGAAGATGGAGTATCAGTAGATAATAGGAAAATGAACACATAGCCCATATAACCAGGTGTATATTATGTTACCTGAGCATTTTAGGTGTGGAATGAAGATGGAATATAAGTAGATAATAGGAAAATGAACACATATGCCCCATAACCAGGTGTATATTATGTTACCTGAGCATTTTAGGTGTGGAATGAAGATGGAATATCAGGAGATAATAGGAAAATGAACACATAGCCCATATAACCAGGTGTATATTATGTTACCTGAGCATTTTAGGTGTGGAATGAAGATGGAATATCAGTAGATAATAGGAAAATGAACACATAGCCCATATAATCAGGTGTATATTATGTTACCTGAGCATTTTTAGGTGTGGAATGAAGATGGAATATCTGTAGATAATAGGAAAATGAACACATATCCCATATAACCAGGTGTATATTATGTTACCTGAGCATTTTAGGTGTGGAATGAACGTGAAATATTTGTAGATAATAGGAAAATAAACACATATCCCATATAACCAGGTGTATATTATGTTACCTGAGCATTTTAGGTGTGGAATGAAGATGGAATATATGTAGACTAGATGGCGGCCCGATTCTAAAGAATCGGGTAGTCTAGAATCCATATATAGTTTATTTAGTAATAGTTAGGGGAGTGCGGTGAAATGAATTGTGTGTATACAGGTGGCTCTGTGGGTAGCAGAGTATACGGTGGCTGAGTGGTTAGCACTGCGCGGTGGCTTAGTGGTTAGCACTGCGCGGTGGCTTAGTGGTTAGCACTGCGCGGTGGCTCAGTGGTTAGCAGTGCTCGGTGGCTCAGTGGTTACCACAGTGCTGTGGCTCAGTGGTTAGCAGTACACGGTGGCTCAGTGCTTAGCACTGCACGGTGGCTCAGTGCTTAGCACTGCGCGGTGGCTCAGTGGTTGGCACTGCACGGTGGCTCAGTGGTTAGCAGTGAGTGCGGTGGCTCAGTGGTTAGCAGTGAGTGCGGTGGCTCAGTGGTTAGCAGTGAGTGCGGTGGCTCAGTGGTTAGCAGTGAGTGCGGTGGCTCAGTGGTTAGCAGTGAGTGCGGTGGCTAAGTGGTTAGCAGTGAGTGCGGTGAGAGTGGTCAGCGCAGCGCCGTGGGCAGAGTGGTCAGCAAAGCACTGTGGGCAGAGTGGTCAGCGCAGCGGCGTGGGCAGAGTGGTCAGCGCAGCAGCGTGGGCAGAGTGGTCAGCGCAGCACCGTGGGCAGAGTGGTCAGGGTAGCATGGACAGCGCAGCGCGGTGGGCAGCATGGTCAGTGCAGCGCCGTACGCAGAGTGGTTAGCGCCTGCGGCGTGGGCAGAGTGGTCAGCGCAGCGGCGTGGGCAGAGTGGTCAGCGCAGTGGCGTGGGCAGAGTGGTCAGCGCAGTGGCGTGGGCAGAGTGGTCCGCGCAGCGGCGTGGGCAGAGTGGTCAGCGCAGCGCCGTGGGCAGAGTGGTCAGCACACACATACACACACTCCGGTATACTTACCACCGGCCCTGCATCTTCCCCGCCGCCTGGATCCTGAGTCGACATGTCGCCGCCCCCAGACGACTGGATCCAATATGGCGTCTGGGAAGTGTGCTGAGACTTCCCGGACGCCATCTTGGACAAAGCATGTCGGCGGCCCCGGACATCTGTATCCAATATGGCGTCCGGGAAGTTTGGCGAGTCTTCCTGGACGCCATATTGGATCCAGTAGTTCGGGGGTGGCGACATGTCGACTGAGGATCCAGGCGGCGGACGCTGGGCCGGTGGTAAGTATAGCGGAGTGTGTGTGTGTGTGTGTGGACAAAGGGACGGAAGTGCGGACAAAGTGACGGAAGTGCCTTGGTCTTTAATATATTAGATACACACACATTATATGTAGACACATGCAAATCTCTAAACATGTAGAAATATATATATACATACACACACGTCATTTACAAATTATATTACATACACACATATATACACATACTGTACATTGCATATGGAGGGGTGAGGAGAGCGGAGGCTGGAGGGGTGAGGAGAGGTGAGGAGAGCTGAGGCTGGAGGGGTAAGGAGGGGTGAGGAGAGCGGAGGCTGGAGGGGTGAGGAGGGTGAGGAGAGCGGAGGCTGGAGGGGTGAGGAGGGGTGAGGAGAGCGGAGGCTGGAGGGGTGAGGAGGGGTGAGGAGAGCTGAGGCTGGAGGGGTGAGAAGGGGTGAGGAGAGCGGAGGCTGGAGGGGTGAGGAGGGGTGAGGAGAGCGGAGGCTGGAGGGGTGAGGAGAGCGGAGGATGGAGGGGTGCGGAGAGCGGAGGCTGGAGGGGTGAGGAGGGGTGAGGAGAGGGGAGGCTGGAGGGCACGGAGGCCAGGGGAGGCTGGAGGGCACTGAGGCCAGAGGAGGCTGGAGGGCACAGAGGCCACTGACCGTTCTGTGTGGGGTGAGCGGCGATGCCGGAGGCTGCACACCGGACCGGAGTGTGGGCGGGGCCGGCTCCCGGATGGAGGAGGAAAGTGACCGGCTGTGGGCAGTGAGCGGCAGGGCTTGTAAAAAGGGGGGCGAGAGTAGGGTGCCGGGGAGCGCCGCGGAGCGCCGCGGCTGAGCTCCGGGCAGAGGGTCGCCAGCCAGGAGACGACCGGCTAACGCCGGTCGTCTCCCGACAAGTGATACGCTCGTCGTAGCTCCGCCACCGAAGGGGCCCATTCACTTTCAAATTTGCAGCTGTGTGCGAGCCGCCCCTCTGATTGGTCGCTCGCTGCTTGCGCCGACCATTCAGAAGAGCGCCGCGAGACACGCACCCATAATTCCAACATGAACCTTCCCGCCGGATTTCAAATATGGCACCATGTTTCGCGGCGCGATTCTGATTGGTCGGCGCCAGGCGCAAGCAACCAATCAGAATAGTGGGGCGGGGCACGGTGCCATGTTTAAAATCCAAATTTCCCGCTGGATTTAAAATATGGCGCCGTGTTTTGCGGCGATCTTGTGATTGGTCGGCGCTCGCTCGCGGCGACCAATCAGAAGGCCGTCGCAAAACACGGCGGCATATAAGAAATACAGCGGGAAATTTGGATTTTAAACATGGCGCCGTGCCCCGCCCCGGTATTCTGATAGGTCGCTCGCGCCTGGCGCCGACTAATCAGAATCGCGCCGCGAAACATTATTATTATTATTATTTATTTATATAGCGCCATTAGGTTCCATGGCGCTTTACATGAGGATGAGGGAGACAAGAACAAGTACACTAAATCTAGGCGATCAGGACGTACAGGTACAGGAGGGGCAGGGACCCTGTCCGCGAGGGCTCACAGTCTATGAGGGGTGGGTTAGGATACAGTAGGATGGGGGAATGTCAGGTATGGGGCGTTCGCCTGGGTCTCATGGCAGGTTGTAGGCTTGACGGAACAAGTGAGTCTTCAGGTGACACTTGAAGCTACTCAGGATAGGAGAGTGTCTGACGTGTTCGGGTAGGGAGTTCCAGAGTAAGGCAGATGCCCGGGAGAAGTCCTGGACTCGGTTGTGCGAAGAGGTGATGAGGGGGGAGCAGAGGAGGAGTTCTTGGGAGGAGTGGAGGTTACGTAAGGGTAGGTATCGGGAGACCAGGTCAGAGATGTATGGTGGGGCCAGGTTGTGTATGGCTTTGTACGTCATGATTAGTGTTTTGAATTGGGATCTCTTGGAGACTGGTAGCCAGTGAAGGGCTTGGCAGAGGGGGGAGACAGGGGAGTAGCAGGAGGACATATAGATGAGTCGGGCAGCGGAGTTGAGGATAGACTGGAGAGGTGTGAGGGAGTCAGCCGGGAGGCCATTGAGAAGGAGGTTGCAGTAGTCAAGGCGGGAGATGATAAGAGCATGGATGAGTGTTTTAGCGGTGTCGTGGGTGAGGAAGGAGCGGATCCGTGAGATGTTCTTGAGCAGGAGCCGGAGGGATGTGGTGAGGGCCTCGATGTGGGGTTTGAAGGATAGGGAGGAGTCAAGGATTACCCCGAGGCACTTGGCTTGGGGGACTGGGGAGAGGGCGCAGTCGTTGACGCAGATGGATAGGTTGGGAGGTCGGGTGGAATTTCTTGGGGGGAAGACTATGAATTCAGTTTTGTCCATGTTGAGTTTAAAGAAGCGAGCAGAGAAGAAGGATGAAATGGCTTAAAGGCATTGAAGGATTTTCGAGAGTAGGGAGGTGATGTCAGGGCCGGACAGGTAGATTTGGGTGTCGTCGGCATAGAGGTGGTACTGGAGGCCATGGGACTCGATGAGTTGCCCTAGGCCGAGAGTGTAAATGGAGAAAAGTAGGGGTCCCAGGACCGAACCTTGGGGGACTCCGACTGAAAGGGGGTAGGGTGAGGAGGAGGTGTGGGAGTGGGAGACACTGAAGGTCCGGTCCGCTAGGTATGAGGAGATCCAGGAGAGAGCAAGGTGGGTGATGCCAAGGGATTCCAGGATCCGGAGAAGAAGGGAGTGGTCAACCGTGTCGAAGGCGGCAGACAGGTCAAGGAGTAGCAGGATGGAGTAGTGGTGTTTGTTCTTGGCGGTCAGTAGGTTGTTGGTGACTTTGGTCAGGACTGTTTCGGTGGAATGGAGGGGTCGGAAGCCGGACTGTAGGCGGTCGAAGTGGGAGCACGAGGAGAGGTGAGAGGACAGTTGTTGTTCAAGTAGCTTAGAGGCGAATGGGAGAAGAGATATGGGGCGATAGTTAGAGACAGAGATAGGGTCAAGTGAGGGTTTTTTTTGGATGGGCGTGATTAGGGTGTGTTTGAAGGCCGAGGGGAAGGTACCCGTGCTAAGTGAAAGGTTAAAGAGGTGGGTGAGGGCTGGGATGAAAATGGAGGTGTGGTTGGGAATGAGGTGGGATGGGAGCGGGTCATGGGTGCTGGTGGTGAAGTGTGATTTTGACAAGAGGGAGGAGAGTTGGTCTTCAGTTATGTGGGGGAAGTGGCTGATGGAGGAGGAGGGCAGTGTAGGTGGGAAGGGGAGGTGTGGGGATAGTGGACCGAAGCTGCTTCTGATCTTGTCGATCTTCTCCTTGAAGAAGGTGGCAAAGTTTTCAGCAGAGATGAGGGGAGAAGGGGGAGGAAAACATGGTGCCATATTTGAAATCCGGCGGGAAGGCTTCATGTTGGAATTATGGGTGCGTGTCTCGCGGCGCTCTTCTGATTGGTCGCTCGCCGCTGGCGCCAACCAATCAGAGAGGCGGCTCGCGCACGGCTGCAAATTTGAAAGTGAATGGGCCCCTACGGTGGCGTAGCTCCGGCGAGCGTATCGCTTGCCGAGAGACGACCGGCTAACGCCAGTCGTCTCCCGGCAGCCTCGCCACAGAGCTCCGTGCCGGGGAGCGCAGCAGCTCAGCTCCGGGCAGCGGGTCGCCAGCCGGGAGACGATCAGCTAACGGCGGTCGTCTCCCGGCTGGCTCACCACAGTCGTCCCGCTAAGGGCGGCCATCTTGGTCCACCCTGAGCGGGTGTACCTTGGGACAAAGTTACGGAAGTGTGTGCAAAGTGACGGAACTGACGTCACAAATCGCTTGTGGTTTTATATATTAGATATTTCATCTTCATTCCACACCTAAAATGCTCAGTAACATAATATACACCTGGTTATATGGGATATGAGTTAATTTTCCTATTATCTACTGATATTTCATCTTCATTCCACACCTAAAATGCTCAGGTAACATAATATACACCTGGTTATATGGGATATGTGTTCAATTTCCTATTATCTACTGATATTCCATCTTCATTCCACACCTCTAATGCTCAGGTAACATAATATACACCTGGTTATATGGGATATGTGTTCATTTTCCTATTATCTACCGATATTTCACATTCATTCCACACCTAAAATGCTCAGGTAACATAATATACACCTAGTTATTTGGGATATGTGTTCATTTTCCTATTATCTACTGATATTTCACATTCTTTCCACACCTCTAATGATCAGGTAACATAATATACACCTGGTGATATGGGATATGTGTTCATTTTCTTACTATCTACTGATATTCCATCTTCATTCCACACCTAAAATGCTCAGGTAACATAATATACACCTGATTATATGGGCTATGTGTTCATTTTCCTATTATCTACTGATATTCCATCTTCATTCCACACCTAAAATGCTCAGGTAACATAATATACACCTGGTTATATGGGATATGTGTTCATTTTCCTATTATCTACTGATATTTCACATTCATTCCACACCTAAAATGCTCAGGTAACATAATATACACCTGGTTATGGGGCATATGTGTTCATTTTCCTATTATCTACTTATATTCCATCTTCATTCCACACCTAAAATGCTCAGGTAACATAATATACACCTGATTATATGGGATGTGTGTTCATTTTCCTATTATCTACTGATATTCCATCTTCATTCCACACCTAAAATGCTCAGGTAACATAATATACACCTGGTTATATGGGATATGTGTTCATTTTCTTATTATCTACTGATATTCCATCTTCATTCCACACCTAAAATGCTCAGGTAACATAATATACACCTGGTTATATGGGATATGTGTTCATTTTCCTATTATCTACTGATATTCCATCTTCATTCCACACCTAAAATGCTCAGGCAACATAATATACACCTGGTTATATGGGATATGTGTTCATTTTCCTATTATCTACTAATATTCCATCTTCATTCCACACCTAAAATGCTCAGGTAACATAATATACACCTGATTATATGGGATATGTGTTCATTTTCCTATTATCTACTGATATTCCATCTTCATTCCACACCTAAAATGCTCAGGTAACATAATATACACCTGGTTATATGGGATATGTGTTCATTTTCTTATTATCTACTAATATTTCACGTTCATTCTACACCTAAAATGCTCAGGTAACATAATATACACCTGGTTATATGGGATATGTGTTCATTTTCTTATTATCTACTAATATTTCACGTTCATTCTACACCTAAAATGCTCAGGTAACATAATATAAACCTGGTTATATGGGATATGTGTTCATATTCCTATTATCTACTGATATTCCATCTTCATTCCACACCTAAAATGCTCAGGTAACATAATATTCACCTGGTTATATGGGATATGTGTTCATTTTCTTATTATCTACTGATATTCCATCTTCATTCCACACCTATAATGCTCAGGTAACATAATATACACCTGGTTATATGGGATATGTGTTCATTTTCCTATTATCTACTAATATTTCACGTTCATTCCACACCTAAAATGCTCAGGTAACATAATATACACCTGATTATATGGGATATGTGTTCATTTTCCTATTATCTACTGATATTCCATCTTCATTCCACACCTAAAATGCTCAGGTAACATAATATACACCTGGTTATATGGGATATGTGTTCATTCCATATCTAAGATTCCCAAGAAACCTTTTTTACATCTACATAATCTTTTGGTAATAAATTATTATCTTCATTCTTTTTATTTATTCCTTTTCTTCATTCTTTTTAGTATGTCCCCTTTATTTTACTATCTACATGGCTAAAAAAGAAAGATAATATCATCATAGGGTAAAATGGAGAAAGAGTGCAATGTGCTGCTCAGGTTTTACAGCATGCCTGTATTATAATGACATGTTCTCCTGCCAGTTATCTTGACTGCGGCAATGCCACGTTTTATGGTTTGTGTTGCTATGTTAAAAAATAATAATAAAATCACAACAAAATATTGATTTGTGTCACGTATTCTGAGATCCAGGACTTTTATTTTTCATTTTTTTTTATGTGGAGGTTGGTGCATTTTTGGGGTGTAAGTTGGTGTAATATTGACTATTATGGCCACTTTACACATCCCAACGTCGTTTCGATGTTGGATACAACGCCGCGGGAGCGCGCTTTTTCTGGGCAGAATTCCAAGATCGCATAGGAGCTGTTACACAGCGCGATATCGGCAGGCAACGCAACTGCGATGTGTACGCCCCCTTGTACGGGCGACCCAGGAACGACCATTTAAGGCTGCCTTCAGACTTGCAGATGCATCTGCAGCGTTTTGCAGATGCATCTGCAAGCATCTGCATGCAGACCGCGGCCCCTATGTTTATAATGGAGCGCACGGCGGTCTGCAGATGCTTGCAGATCGCCGTGCGCTCTCATTGCCCGCCATTAGTGATCTGTGCGCAGGCGGATGCCTGTGTACAGATCACACACTCTCCCCGCACCAGAGACACGACATGCTGCGTCCCGGGTGCGGACGCGGGACACCGGAAGGAGCAGATATGGTCTGCATCTGCACCCGAACGCAGCAAACGCTGCCAAACGCAGGCACTATGCGTTCCTATGTTAAACATAGGAACGCAGTGCGCATGCGTTTGACTGCGTATGGGAACGCAGCATACGCTGCGGCGCCAAACACTAATGTGAAGGAAGCCTAAGATGGGATAGAATAGGGGAAGTTGTACTCCACATCGTAGTTGGGCTTTTACACAGCCTGATCCGGCCACAACGTCCATCCAATATCGGGCAGTTGTAGTGCAGGCGCATTTGATCCCCGTTTTGGCATCGTTCGTGCATCGTATTGGACATTTACACCACACAACGCACGAACAATATCGGGGCCAACGTACGAATCACGTGACTTTTTATCGGAGTTGGACACCGATATCGGGACGTGTAAAGTAGCCATTACACAGCAGCAAACGCTCCAATTACTTACCCTCCACAGCAATCCCATGGGCGATGTGTTCCTTCTGGGCATCAGCAGGACCTGCGGGGACGGTACTGACAGGACCTGACCATGTGACTCAAGCTGAGAGTCATATGGCCAGGTCCTTTTGACTTCCTGCAGGTCAATCTCAAAGTTTCATTTTCATCTCCAAAGATCTTGATGTTTTTTTATGCATGATGTGCAACATAATCAAGACGTTTACAACCCATGGCACTGGAGCTAATCTCTACACTATTAGCATACAGCACCTTGGACAGCTCCTGATCTCAGGAGACTGCCGCAATGTACTGTACGCAAGTTGCGTACAGTACCACCGCCAGCATTTTCAGTTAATTTCTAAAACCCGACAATTGCCGGCTTTGAATTAAACAATCTATTAACCCCTGCACAGCCAGGGCATGATGTCAGCATGTGTCCAGGGAGTGTGGACACTCCCTGGACACAAGCTGCCACCACACAGACATCGGGTTAACCCTTCAGACACCAGATAATTAACCGCATCTGCAGCCTTTGTGCTGACATGCAGTACAGAGGCTGCAGATGGGGTTAATATGCTGCTAAACCCTTGTAATTAAAAAATGGGCACAGCAGCTGGGTTTTTATTAATCATCTTGCACCGCTGCTGTTACAGCGGTGCAAGATGATTTGCTACTGTACCGGGCAACCAGCAAATTCAAATTCCGCGGCTTTGACAGCAGCGGAGTTTGAAGCAATTTTAAAAGCACACTCGTGCGACTATCGCACCGTGTGCTATATGGGTGCGAGTTTCACTTGCACCCATATAGTTTTAATGGCCAATCATGTGAGGAAAGCGCGTTCAATTGATTGAACTCGCATTTCTCTCACAATGCGAGTGTAATGCGAGAAAATCGCGCTAATGGGACCAGTATCATTTAGTGATATAGGTCCGAGTGCAATGCCAGAAAAACTCTCATGCCCGTGTGCCTTCAGCTTAAAAGACATTTTCTATTATGCTCACCATCCATCACTCCCCCACAGCGCAATGTCCAGTGCGCAGCGATGGATGATCACCCGTCTACTACCGAGATATTCAGTTTTCCTGCGCGTGGGAAGCAATGAATATCCACTTTCTTTTATAACGTGCACACGCAATTGCTTGCGGCTGCAGCAGCGGCGGTTGATCACTATATGGTAAAACTGACATGTTGGTATGATGCCTGAGATTGGTACGAGTTAGGACCTTTTCACATCAGCGGTAAGCGCTGATTGCGGTAGTTGCGGTGAAAAAACGCATCTGCCGCATTTACCGCATAACGGCCGCACTTGCAGTTCACCTGCGGCAAGCCCCATGCAATGTCTATGTCTATGCGGTGTAGTTGCGGTTTCGGCACTTGCGGCAGATGCGGCCACGAAAAAAACACAGTCAGCAGCGTTTTTTTCGCGGCCGCATCTGCCGCAAGTGCTGAAACATCACTTGCCGCATCTGCTGCACACTTACCACAAGCTCCATAAGGTACTGTCACACTAGGCAATTTTGCTAGCAGTTGCACTGGCAATTTGCTCTTTGCAGTGAAATCATGGACACATTGTTCTGTTTTGTTGCCGTGTACAAATGGAACAATGTGTCCATGATTTCACTGCAACCAGCAAATTGCTAGCAAAATTACAGCGTGTGACGGTACCTATAGACATTAAATTTGATTTGATTTGGCAGGATGATGAAGGTGGCTACATGCTTCCACTTATCGAAAACCCATTGCTGCTAACTCCCTGTTACATTGGGAGAGTGGTCACCCACTGCATTTAAAGAGAGGTATTCTTAAAGGGCCATTCCTACGTATGAGAAAGAATTGCTCAGATGTTGAAACCTTTGAGAGACCGGCTCACCTTTCTAAGGGTGCGTGCACACCGTTTGGAAGAGCTGCGTGTTGGATGCAGCTCCTCCGGACCAGAGGAAAGCCGCGGGTGGCCGCAGTTGCCCTGTGCTCACAATGTGCGGCGGGTGCGGAGGCGGCTTCTCCCTGCAGTCACCCGATGGGAGCCGCTTCCGACTCCGCAGCATGAAATAAACATGCTGCGGAGGCGCAGACTCCGGCAACCCGCACTGCAGCTCCAAACACGCTGTGGGCGAGTTAAGCATAGTGAGGATGAGATTTCTTGAACTCCCATCCACTATGCTAGTACTGTACTACGCAGCATTTTGGACGCAGCGGCAAAACGCTGCGTACACTGATCGTGTGCACGCACCCTAAAGGAGATATTCCGTGAGTGGTGATACCCACAGGCTGTCCTCAAAAAAGCTTGTAGGGAGTCTAGAGCTACTGAGAAGACGTTCTACTTATTCTCAAGCCAAAAGAGACAGAAATTGATGGCTTAGGGTATGTGCACATTGGACGGTTCTGCATCATTGCAGACTGTCAGAAAACCGGAGTAGAATTTCAGGAGATGAAATTCCTGACCTCAGCAGTGTCCATCGTTTTTTTAGCGTTTATACAGCGTTTTCTCGGCGGTTTTCTGGCAGTTTTCTTGGCGTTTTTAAGACTGTTTTTTGTGCACTTGTAAGCTAGATACGCTGGAAAAACGCTCAAAAGAAGTCACTTGCTCTATCTTTGAAAACCGGTGGAAAACTGGTGAAGAAAGTGGAAAGGAGACAAAAAAAAACGTTTTAATGTAAACAGCGTTTTCTGAAAACCATTGACTAGCATGTTAATCCAACCGGTGGTTAGGATTAACATAAATTTACATAAAACTCAGCGGAAAACGCCGGCAGAAAACGCTAAAAAACAGCTCACAAAACTTCCAATGTGCACATACCCTTAGGCTGATTTTCAGTGCAGTTTTTCACTGATTAGTGTCCATCAGTGTTTGTGTGCCAAAACCAGGAGAGGTCTTTAAATATATCCCCGGCACACAATAAAAGAAGAGAGATGATTATCCTTTTTGTGTTTTTTATTTTTGAAGGTGAAAAACAGGTTGTATCACACAACGTTTCGGCTTCAGTTGAGCCTTTCTCAAGTGAGTCTTCTGTATATATAGAAAGGGGGTTTGTGGTTCAGTTCTCACATGAGCAACTGCTCAGGCCAGTACCCTGTTTGAGGTACTCAGCATATGACTCCGTCCTTTGTGTCAGTGCAGCAGCATGGTGGCTGGTCTGGGTGGATACAACCTGTTTTTCACCTTCAAAAATAAAAAACACAAAAAGGATAATCATCTCTCTTCTTTATTGTGTGCCGGGATATATGTAAAGACTTTGTGGCCTATTTTCCCTTGTGCACCTAAACGGTGGTCGAGCTATACTATATGCTTTCTGAAAACCAGGAGAGGAACTTGCAGAAAAAAAACTATAATTGAAAGATTGACACCTGTTCTGAGTTTTGGAGACACTCCTCCTGGTTTTGGCACACAAACACTGATCAGTGAAAAACTGCAGTGTGAAGCCAGCCTTAATAAAATTGGGCACCACTTTTGATAACAGGTATAATGGCCACTTTACACACACCAACTTATCTGTCCAACTTCTGACCAACTTACTGGTTGCAGTGAAATCATGGACACATTGTTCCATTTGTACACTGCCACAAAATGGAGCAATGTGTCCATGATTTCACTGCAACCAGTAAGTTGGTCAGAAGTTGGACAGATAAGTTGGTGTGTGTAAAGTGGCCTTAACAAGGTATGAAAGATCCTTGATGAGAATTGGCCAATTCTTCTTCTGGATCCGGATATAGTGCCAAAGATCCGGGTTCATTTTTAAATAACTTACAGAAGAGGTAGAATTGTACGTAGCCATTTTACCAAACCGGTAGAGAAAACCTGGCGTAAGAGCAATCTTAAAGATTGCTTCAAGTGTTCAGGATGCATTGCCTGTCCATATATTGATGTGACAAAGAGGTTCACAAGTAATGTGAAAGGTAAACAATATGAGATCCGGGCTTTCATCAACTGCTGCACTCCGGGTGTCATCTATAAGACGACTTGTCAATAGTGTGAGGTAGCGCCGGGGGTTGTCCATACAAAAGGCAGTGACCCAGGTAATTGTTTCCACAGCACACGGGTATATTGATACAGTTCAGGTCATCCGGGTTCTGGGACGCAGCTGGGTACATGTCATGCAACCTTAATGTTGCCACACGGTTCCTTATCACGGGTTCTCTCCGGTCCAGGTCTCACCGAGATCAAGCCCTCCGGACTAGGCTGTGTTGTATCAGCACACAGCCTCTGCACTCTCCTGTCCTGGCCTCTCACTAGCCTCATCTGTCTTCCTTCAGACCGAAGCTCCACACAGAGAACCCCACCCAGTATTCTAGCTTAGCTTTTAACCCTGTGCCTCCCTCTGGAAATCCTCCCAAGACCCGGAGTGGAGGGAGTGGATTGTCCCCCTATCCTGCCCTCCATACCGGGTTCAATACGTTACAGTGCACATTCTGGGGGATACATGATTCCCCTCACTGCTTCACAATAGGGAAAAGAATATGTTGGTAAAACCTTTAAACGGCGTATTGGCGATCACTTGGACGACATTGAGCATAAACGTGAAACGTTATTGGCAAGACATGTCAATGATGATCACGGAGGTGATCCTTTGGTACTCTCGTTTGCTGGTATTGACAGTGTAAAAAATTCTTGAGGAGGAGACTGGGACTGGAAGGTGCTACAGAAGAGGGAGACAAAATGGATCTTCCATCTAAATACAGTGGCAGCTTTTGGTCTCAATGAGCAACTGAACTTTCCCAGCTTTATCTAATCTATCTGGCTGCTCTGTTATGGTTCCATGTGCGTGTCCTATGTAATTACTTTGTTAAAAATTATGTAATGAGTCACTACATATCTTTTACTTATTTACAAAAATAGTGACTGTGTAAATAGCCTGTCATAGATCTACATTACCATTTAGGTTCTGTAGAGTTTTTTAGATGAATCTAGAACTTCCCCTTAGCATTATTGGATCAAGTTAATATCACAATAGTCCTTGCTTCTATGTGATTTTTTTGTAATGTAATTAGTCTTGACTCTGTTTACATATTAAACATGCATTCTCTATTGTATAGCAGTCATGTGGTGTTGGTGTGTACCATCCCCTACCTCTGTCATAGCCATGTTATATCGAGTCGTCTTGGACAAGCCGCTTGGCCAATGTTGCATACAGGTGGGTGAGCTCTGATGACGCAGCGGAAGTCGCATCAGTGCTCCAGGTTGGAGTGCATCTGAGGGACAGGTGAGGCGGATGTGATGCGAGTGCTGCACTGTGAGGGCAGAAGCAGCCCATGTTTGTGGCGTTCTTTGTGCACATATGTAATTAAAGCAAGAGGAACCATGAAACAGTCATAGACTGTGAGCCCTCGCGGACAGGATCTCCTCCCCTATTGTATCTGTACGTTACAGTTGTCCACAGCCATTGTTACTTGTATTGTTCCTATGTTACTTGTCCTAGTCTGCCCTCTTAACATGTAAAGAGCCATGGAATATTATGGCACTATATAAATAAATAAATAATAATAATATAATATGAACAGGTGAGATAGATGCTACTAATTAGACCTCCTGAAAGTGTTGGAATTTGAAGGGCTTTATAGCTTTGCTCACTATTACTATTTGCTCTTTACCTTTATTTAAAGCTGGAGTGATGTGACAGCTTCTCTTGCTATACCTACAGACCCAGTCTCCTTGTGATTCAAGATAAAGAAATGCATCAGGGCACACAGGAGGGACAGGTTGAGGACAGGTTGAGGTTTTGAGATGCAGCTTTGGACTGCCATTGTAAGGGTGGAAGTCTTTCTAGGTCTAGGGTCAATTGTCTTTTTTGTTTTCATGAGGATTATTGTTAGGGTCAGTCCTGGCATGTGGACTTTGAATAACTGACTGACATCTGACATGCCTAGGTCCCTGCCTCATGATGGGTGAGATTTATCCATACTTATTAATTGCTTTATATCTGTTTGTAGTGCATAGCATTGATACAGTGACCGCTGTCATTTACACAGATTTAAGGCAATTTTAGTGGCTGTTCATTTAGTGGTTTATATATAGTTGTTGGTGGGGTATACACCTTTGATCGACTTGATTACAATGATTAGGCTGACTTCACACCACGGTTTTGTGCATCAGATTGTTCAGTTTGAACCGGACAGAACCTGATCTGGTTTTGCCTCCCATGTATCCCTATGGTGCCGGATTGGTCCTATATTGCAATCAGGTTTTGTATATTCTGTGCCTGATCCAGATTTGTCAGGTTTTTCACTGTCCCCAAAATCGGAGCCTGCAGCATTTTTTGTCTCTGAATGAAAAATCAGACAAAACTGGACAAAATCCGATCCGGCGCAATCTGGTTCCCATATAATGGGAGTCTAGGGTGCCGGATCCAGTAAAAAATCGGATCGTTTCCCCGATCCGTTTTTGTGCACAGAGCATGCTCAGAAATCCTGGCATTCTAACTTCAGCACCTTGGACAGCAGTATTTCACGCACAGGCTGTGAATTCAGCACCATGGACAGTGGCAGAAAATGAATCCTGCAAAAAGCAGGATCAGAGGGCATATTTGGCCATACTTTGTGCACATTCTGTCCTATCAGGTTCTGTATGGTGGATCCTACAAAAAATCCAACCTGACAGACAAAAACCGTGGTGTGAAGCTAGCCTTAGACATTTACATTTGTACATATACATGTGTGTCTGTGTTTGGTTACTTCAGTGTTTGTCTTTTATACGAATAGTTATGGTGTGTTTACACGTCCCAACATCGGTCCGATATTGTATCCAACGCCGCGGGAGCGCGCTTTTTCTGGGCAGAATTCCAAGATCGGATAGGAGATGTTACACAGCGCGATATCGGCATACAACGTCTCTACAATGTGTACGCCCCCTTGTACGGCCGACCCAGGAACGACCATTTAACATGGGAGTGAATAGGGGACATTGTACTGCACATCATAGTTGGGCGTTTACACAGCACGATCCTGCTCCAACCTCCATCCAATATCGGGCTGTTGGAGAGCAGGCTCATTCGATCCCCGATATCGTTTTGGCATCGTTCCTGCATCGTATTGGATGTTTAAACCATACAACGCATGAACGATATCGGGTCCAACGCACGAACCACGTGACTTTTGGTCGGAGTTGGACGCAGATATCGGGACGTGTAAACACACCATTATTGTTACAGCTGTAGTTGATGGGGTTTCTTACTTCTTTTTAAGAGTTTTTAGTTAAAAGCCTTATAGTAGAAATGTATGGGGGTCACCAACCCAATAGTACATGCTGTGTCCCACTAAAATGTGATGCCTAAAATTCATTACATGATTATTAACAGTACACAATAGCCTGGTGCATAGTGTATAATTTCCTTTTAAATGCCTGACACACGTTTCGACCTTGGCTTCCGCCAGGGGACCAAAAAATATCATACCTCCTGCAATATAACAATAAAAAAGCTAGGGGCGTGGCCTGGCCGCTCATGGCAGAGGCTGCTTAATCCAGGAGCTTCTGGATCCCAGGGCACTGGGCAATAAATCATCCTTCCGCAGTGCTCTGACCTTCTGACCCACAGCAATCTGCGGCTGAAGTCTGTCTGCATCTAAGGGAAAGGTAAAATCACAGCAGCCCCTCATGCCCAAGCGGGTATCAGACTTTTTCATCTCAGGCCGTGCTTCTTCTGAGAGCTCATCCAATATGGCCCCCCCCACTCCCCTCGTGCAGCTCGTGCTTAGGCACAAGCATCATCTGTCTCTTCACTTCACAGGCAGCGGAGGGTTCCATCACCCATTCCCTCATGACAGAAATGCTCTCAGAGCTCCGCTCCTCCATACAGGATGATATACGAGGCGCAGTGGCCGACTTAAAGAGGGAGGTGGTGGATGTGGGCTCCCGCACAGACCACCTAGAGTCTAAGATGGCTGAACTTATCCGGTCTCATAATTCTCTCCTGGACGATCACGATACCTTACAGCAAGTAGTGGAAAAGGTTCAGGCCAAGAACTGCGACCTGGAGGATCGGCACCGGCGTAACAACGTCCGACTCAGAGGCATCGCCGAAACGATCCCCTCGTCTGATTTGCGTTCCCTTCTCCAAGACTTCATGGCGTCTTTGCTTCCAGAGTTGGACAAACGCAATCTTAAAATAGATCGCATCCATTGGGTCCCTAAACCTCCTGGTATCCGCGCAGATGTTCCTCGAGACGTCCTAGCGAGAGTCCATTTTTACGAAACTAAGGATGAGTTCTTGCAAGCCCTCAGGAAGGCCCCTACACTTCCAGAACGTTTTGCTGGGATAGCTGTTTTTCCTGACTTATCACCGGGCACCCTTGCGCTACGACTTGCCTACAAGCCGTATACAACGCTGTTGAGAGAAAAGGAGATCGCTTATAAATGGGGTCACCCGACCAAACTGATTGTACGTAAGGACGACGTCTCTCATGTGTGCCTCCTACCAGCTCAGGCCGAAAAGCTGCTGATTGACTGGGGCCTCCTATCCGATCTGGCTCGCCCGACTTCAACGCGTTCCCGCCCGGAACGCTCTGACGATGGAAAACGCTGTGGAAGGAAGCTAGACCCGGAGTGGGACGTTGCCTGAACGCATGAGCACTGCTGAGAATGTTTCTTTTTTCACTTTGCCCTGGGATCTTTTTTCCTGGGCCCTTTTGACTCCCAGGCTTTTCCCTTGTCTCTTCTCCTCTGCTCCTAATCCTCCTTTTCATCATTCTGATTCCCCTCTCTTTACTTCTTCTTTCTGACTGTCTTTGATCCCTCCCTCTCCCTGCTCTCCACCTTCCCCTCTCCATTCCCCATAGCAATTTACGCTCTATACTCCCTTCTCTCTTTCCTCTCGTCTCCCTCCAATCCTACCTCTGATACCTCCACTTCTCCCCTACTCCTGTTTCTCTCCTTTCCTCCACCTCTTACTGGGATTGTTGCCCCACTGAGCGTATT
The DNA here is from genome assembly GCA_033576535.1 of Allobates femoralis. NCBI lineage: Eukaryota > Metazoa > Chordata > Amphibia > Anura > Aromobatidae > Allobates > Allobates femoralis. The sequence goes on from JARQOC010000003.1 coordinate 384,058,971, forward strand.
TTTCGCTTTGGGTTGGCCGCTCTAAGGCCTCCATTTGTACCCCCCCTTCTTGTAAGGGGGGCTGTTTTTCTATTTTGGTTCTTCTTTTTTTTTTTTTTTTTCCCTGCATTGGTACCATGCTGGTGGTTGTTCTGATTTTTACGGTCTTTGTTTTCCTTTCAGCTCCTTCATTTTTTTCCTTCCTCCCTATCCAGCATCCTTTATTATTATGTATTCATAGTTAGTATATTTTCTGCATTTACCCTATTGTTTTCACTATGCCGATTGTTGCTTTATCTTTGAATGTAAACGGACTGAACTCCCCCAGAAGCGTGCTTTGCTCCGCGGACAGCTACACAAGTGTCGCCCTGACATAGTCTTCCTGCAGGAGACGCACCTTCTGGGGGAGGATAATCACAGGGTTGCGTCACATTTTTACCCACATCAATTCTTTGCCAATGTCCCTACTAAGAAGGCTGGGGTAGCCACTTTCATCCGCTCCAGTCTTGTTTTTGAACTGATTAAGGTGATCTCTGATCTATTCCCCGAATGTGCGACAAGCTAAATTCATTAGAGGTCTCTTAGAAGAATTATCGCCTTCTCTTATAGGACACAGATTGATAGCAGGAGACTTCAATGCCTCCCTATCCAAATCTCTTGACTGCTCCTCCCATTCGGACTATAGGACAGACCTCTCTCCTACTCTGTTGTCTTTTCATTTACATGACATATGGAGATACCTACATAGCACAGAACGAGACTACACTTTTTTCCCCACGTTTTAAGACATTTAGCAGAATTGACTTTTTTTTGGTCAATGACTCTTTACTCCCCCTATGTCTAGACGCCTCAATTGATCTGATCACCTGGTCGGACCACGCCCCCATAATACTTTCTTTGAACGACTCCCTCTCCCCCTCCCCCCCCCTCCCATTGAACCCTCAATGAGCGCCTTTTGACATCCACAGCCTTTTCTGACGAGATCTCCAGTCATATAAAGGACTATTTCCGCCTCAATGACACAAATGATATTTCTTCTGAAACTTTGTGGTTTGCCCACAAGGCAGTCCTCCGGGGACATTTTATAAAGCTGGCAGCATATTCTAAGAAATTAAATAATGAAGCCCTAAACACCCTTCTTCTCACTATTAAACGGTTAGAGGCGTATACACTGCTACGCCTTCCCCTGCTGTTCTTGCGGACCTCGTCCGTACCCGGAACCAGTTACGCACCCTACTTCTTTCCAAGGTTGAACATAGTCTCAAAAAAAACAGATCAGCATATTATGGCCTGGGGGATAGGGCGGGTGCTCTCTTGGCCCGCAGAGTAAAAAAGGCTGAGGCCCGACGTAAAAACCTGTATATCCTCTCTCCTAATGGGGAAACGGTTCGCAACCCGATTTTAATAGCTGAGCAATTCAAACTATTTTACAGCGACCTCTACAATTTGAACTCTGACCCTGAAATGCTCCAACCCTCCCCGGACATTATTCATGCCTTCTTGGCAAAAGCCAAGCTCCCGGCCCTCCCCCGGGCGCAACAGGACTTTCTAAACTGCCCTTTTTTCTTGGAAGAGGTTCTGGGAATAATTAGATCTTCTAAGAAATGCTCAGCCCCAGGCCCGGATGGGTTCACCTATCAATATTACCACTCCTTCGCCCCCCTCTTAGCACCTTCTCTTCTCAAACTATTCCAGCACTGGCAACGGGTGGGGACTATCAGACCTAAAGGCCTTTTGGCTGCAATTTCTACCATTCTCAAACCTGATAAATCTCCCTCTCTCCCTGGTAATTACCGTTCCATAGCGCTCCTAAATTGTGACCTGAAGTTGTATGCAAAGCTGCTAGCGGAACGTCTCGAGAGTTCTCCCCTCTCTGGTTGCCCCTGACCAGGTGGGTTTTATCCCTGGCAGACAGGCAAGAGATGCTACGAGGAGGGTCATAGATCTTTTAGAGATCTTAGAGGGGGTGGGGAACCCCCGATGCACTCATCTCTTTAGACGCAGAGAAAGCGTTTGATCAGGTGCATAGGGGGTACCTGGCTGCGGTCCTTGAAAAATTTGGGATCCAAGGCAACGTTAAGACTGCCATACTGGCTCTATACTCTAACCCAGTGATGGCGAACCTATGGCACGCGTGCCACAGAGGGCACGCAGCGCCCTCTCTGGTGGCACGCGGCCTCGCCGCTGCACTGCCGCTTTGAACTGCTGGCGCAATCGCGCCAGCAGTTCAAAGATGTTTCGGGCGGAGAAGACATTTCTCCTCGCTCCAACACTGTCTCTTAGCCCTGCCTGCCCAGCATCATGTGACCGCGGTCATGTGACTCGCTCAGCGTCACGTGACCGCGCTCATCACGAGAAGAACAGACGCAGCTAAGAGGAGCGAGAACTGGCGCTAGTAACAGGACTAGGAAGGTGAGTATGAGTTTTTTTTTTTTTTTTTAAAGCTATACCTACAACTATAACATTAGGAGGGGGCATTACAATGAGGGGGCCTTTACCACAAGGAGGGGGGCACTTACTACAAGGAGGGGGGCACTTACTACAAGGAGGGGGGCATTTGCTACAAGGATGGGTGCATTACAATGAGGGGGCATTACAATGAGGGGGCCATTACAAGGAGGGGGCCATTACCACAAGGATGAAATAACAAAAATTGAGAGGCGCAATCTTGAATAATACCCGGTGGTCTAATGGGGATATATTGGTAGTGGCAGTAATCACCACTCACCTGGACTGGTTGTGCTGTCCGTGCACAACCACGGTGTCAGCGTGTAGCTGCTGATTCCAATTTATCGCTCCAAGCGTCGCCGCTTCCAGCCATCTCCTTAGGTCACGTGTTCCGCCTAGGACTTCTAACCAGGGATCTCTGACATCAGGGCAGGTTCTTTGATTCTCTAACTAAGCTTCCTCACTACTGTGCAGCTCCAGCCAGATCCCATAAGGGATAATGGTAATGAAAGGCAGTAATTCTGGTATTATTTAGGAGCGCTCAGTAAAGAGAAGCAGATACCAATAATTAAAGTAGACCTGTTTATTCTGGTTTGTCCACTACGCGCGTTTCAACAGCGACCTGCTGTCTTCCTCAGGTGGGGGTTTACCCCCACCTGAGGAAGACAGCAGGTCGCTGTTGAAACGCGCGTAGTGGACAAACCAGAATAAACAGGTCTACTTTAATTATTGGTATCTGCTTCTCTTTACTGAGCGCTCCTAAATAATACCAGAATTACTGCATTTCATTACCACAAGGATCGGCACTTACTACAAGGAGGGGGGCATTTGCTACAAGGATGGGGGCATTACAATGAGGGGGCCATTACCACAAGGATGGGGCACTTACTACAAGGATGGGGGCCTTACAATGAGGGGGCCATTACAAGGAGGGGGCCATTACCACAAGGATGGGGCACTTACTACAAGGAGGGGACACTTACTACAAGGAGGGGGGCATTTGCTACAAGGATGGGGGCATTTCAAGGAGGGGGCATTACAATGAGGGGGCCATTACAAGGAGGGGGTCATTACCACAAGGATGGGGCACTTACTACAAGGAGGGGGGCATTTGCTACAAGGATGGGGGCATTACAATGAGGGGGCCATTACCACAAGGATGGGTCACTTACTACAAGGAGGGGGGCATTTGCTACAAGGATGGGGGCATTACAAGGAGGGGGCCATTACCACAAGGAGGGGGCACTTACTACAAGGAGGGGGACATTTGCTACAAGGATGGGGGCATTTCAAGGAGGGGGCATTACAATGAGGGGGCCATTACCACAAGGATGGGGCACTTACTACGAGGAGGGGGGCACTTACTATAAGGAGGGGGGCATTTGCTACAAGGATGGGGGCATTTCAAGGAGGGGGCATTACAATGAGGGGGCCATTACAAGGAGGGGGCCATTACCACAAGGATGGGGCACTTACTACAAGGAGGGGGGCAGTACAAGGATGGGGACATTTACTACAAGGTTGGGGACATTACAAGGAGGGGGCATTTACTAAAATGATGGGGGCATTACAGGGGGGCATTACAAGGATGGGGTATTACAAGGAGGGTACATTACAAAGAGGCGGCATTTCAAGGAAGGGGCATTTACTACAAGGAGGGGCATTAAAAGGAGAGGGCATGATGGGGCATTTACTACAAGGAGGGGGCATGATGGGGCATTTATTACAAGGAGGGGGCATTATGGGCCACTACTGAATGTGGACAAGGATAGGGCATTACTACAAGAGGACAAGGACGGGGATATTGCTACATTAAAGGGGGCAGAATGGAGACATTTCTGCCAGGAGAGAGTAAGGATAGAGCAAATAACTACAAGGAAAAGGTCAGGATTGAGCACATAGCTACAAGGAGAGGGACAGGATGGAGCACATAGATACAAAAAGAGGGTTAGGATGGAGCACATAACTACGAGGAGAGGGTAAGGATGGAGCACATAGATACAAAAAGAGGGTCAGGATGGAGCATAAAACTAAAAGAGCATCAGGACGGAACACATAGCTACAAGGAGAGGATCAGGATGGAACACATAGCTACAAGGAGATGGTCAGGATGGAGCACATAGCTACAAGGACAGCGTCAGGATGGAGCACATAGATACAAGGAGAGGGTCAGGATGGAGCACATAGCTATGAAGAGCGACAGGATAGAGCACATAACTAAAAGAAGAGGGGTCAGGATGGAGACAATGGTACAAGATAGGGACCAGGATTACAGTGTGGAAAATCTCTCTCTAATATTCTTCTATTTTTTTTCTTCATGCAGATCAAGTCACCTGCTGTGTCTGGAAAGGGCAGTGGGAGCGGCTCAGCTTTAATGTGAAGTAAGTTCACATGACCTGGATGACCACTGCTGAAGAAAAGAGAAGACTGCAAAGGTAAGTTTAAAATCAATTCATTGTTAAAATAATAGAACTTATCATCAGGGTGTCAGGACTACAAGCGCTGTACAGGCAAGAGAGTTGTCAGCTGCTGGCTCTCCCCCCTGTACAGCTCTTGTGATGCCCACTGCTGTCTTTTAGGGTAAATTGCCCTATTTGGGTTGGAGATTGGGCACTCGGGCTCGTAAAGGTTCGCCATCACTGCTCTAACCTGTCTGCTGTGGTGAGGGCGGGTGGATTCTCCTCCTCTCCCTTCAGTATCACCAACGGGACGCGCCAGGGTTGCCCCCTCTCCCCTCTCATTTTCGCTCTTGTGATGGAGCCTCTGGCAGCTATTATTCGTACCCATCCTGACTTCTCGGGTGTTAGGGTCGGCCCTGTGGACCACAGGATTTCACTGTATGCTGACGACGTCCTCCTATCATGTACTCACCCGCTAACCTCTTTCCCTGCGTTGATATCGGTTCTCCACGAATTTTCCCCTGCATCGTTTTATAAATTAAACCTTACTAAATCTTCGGTTTTCCCGATTAATATTCCCCCCTCTATGCAACAAATGCTTCGTAATCGATTTCCCTTTCTTTGGTCTCAGGAGGGCTTTCGGTACCTGGGGATCCGCATTTCCACATTAAAACATATTGTCAGCACCAACTGTGACGCTCTCCTGACTAGCCTCAAAGACACATTCGCTCATTATAACACGATGCAACTTTCCTGGATGGCTAAAATCCAAACTGTAAAGATGATGGCACTGCCCAAAATTCTTTACCTTTTGAGATGCATCCCCTTCCCCTTCCCCCGCAAATTCCTCAATTTATTCCGGGTGATCCTGGCACGGTTTGTTTGGAGTGGGAAACCCCATAGAATAGCGATGTCGACACTCACTCTCCCGCACTCCACTAGCGGACTGGGAGTGCTGGATATTGCGGCCTATTACTTGGCAATATCTTTGGACGTAGCTAAGATGTATTGGTCGGAGTCTCCCCAATCTATGTGGCTCCAAATTGAATCTTGGTTTGCCCCCCCGAGGATCTGCCAGGATTATGTTGGAAATTACCCTTTTACGCAAGTCTCCCCCTCAGGGATTACTCTCCTCCATGCGGGCGGTTTTAGATGTCTGGGCGAAGCTAGCAAACTCACACTTCCCATTTCTCTTCTGCTACATTTCTTTATCGGCGCTCAAGGCACTGATTGGAGATCTCTCTTTGTCAGCTTGGAGGTCGAGAGGTGTCTCATCGCTACATGACCTCCTGGACAAAGATAGGATACTGCCCTTTGCATCTCTCCAAGCTAAATATTCCCTCCCACCTACTACTATTTTTGACTATCTCCAACTTCGCCACTTCCTCTACTCTACTACGATACCTGTCTTTGACCTCTCCCTGATTAGTCTCCCCCTACAGGCTCTTTTCAAACAAACATCCCCCTCACAACGAGGTGTATCCATTATCTACAGGGCACTGCTTGCTCTTTGCTCCCGATATAAGTTACCATATATGTCCAGATGGAAAGCTAGACTGGGTATCACATGCTCACTGGAGCAATGGCAAGAGGCATCAGGACATGCAGCCCGTTTTACTTCCTGTGTTGGGCACCTAGAACAGTCAAAGAAATTGATGCTCGACTGGTACTTGACCCCGGCTCGCATGGCCAAGTTTGGCGGGCAAAGACCCCCGGCATCAGCATCTTGCTGGTGGGGATGCTCCTCCCCAGGCTCAAAAAGTCATATATGGTGGTCCTGCTTGAAGTTAACTCCGTTCTGGACGGGAGTAGGCCCTCTCCTCTCGTCTCTGACGGGACTCCCCCTTGTCTTGCAGGCCCCCTTGGCGCTTTTAGGCATTGACTTAGACACCTACCCCCACACTTTAACACCGATCATGACTAATGTACTAATAGCTGCTTGCTTAACTATAGCCTCTCATTGGCGATCCCCTGTACTGCCTACTGTGGCGGAAGTAGTCACCCGCCTGAACCAACACTTCTCTTACGAGATGATGCTGGCCCTTGACCAGCGACACAGAACAAAAATTTTGAATTGGTGGGATCCGTGGATATCTTCTGGGCATAACACAGTGACTCTCCCTCCTTAGGTTTTCAGTTGTGTAACTCCTATATATGGTTTATAATGATTGTATGCTCTCTCTCACTTTATACTTATTAGCTGGATGCTGATTTCCCTATTCCCCCCCCACCATGCTATTGTTACCCTCTTTGGCCCATTGAAATTTGTCCTAAATGCCCAAAATAGGCACGTCCTTAAGAGGTTAGTAGAAATAGGTAGGTATGTCGTAGAAGAAATATGCTATATTGGCGCTGTTGCTGAATGTAGCAGAATGCATCGGCCCCTCCAGCTCTGATGGGAGTTATCTGATGGGATGATCACTTCCATCAGAGCCGCTCCACAGCCGCCCTGCACCCACTAACCTCCGGTAATGTATGCCCTGTCCCTCTTCCTCCTCGCCTCCCCTCCTGCTCCTGTGCTGGCCCCTCCTCCCACTCCACTCCTGATTTCCCCCATCTCTCTTTCTACTCGCCCTCCGCCCCCACTCACCTCAGTGCCCCATGCTTCCCCCGATGCTGCTCTGATGCCCCCACACACCTCCGTTTCCTGCCGCCACCTCTCCTGGGCTCTTCTGCTGCTGACAGCGGAGGAGTTGCATGACACCGGGCTGCCAGGAGGATCTCTAAGGTGAGGTGAGGTGGATGGGTGGATGTATGGGTGGATGGAGAGAGCCTGCATGGATGGGTGGATGGAGAGAGAGCCTGCGTGGGTGGATGGATGGATGCTTCTATGGGTCTGGTACAACAAGGATCAATTGTCCACTTGTAGTCTCTGGGGTCAGAATCATGGTGCACAGTACGGCAGATCATTGCCACACAGTGCACCATGACTCTGACCCCAGAGACTACAACAAGGCATCAAGTGTCCTCTTGTTGTAGTCTGTAAGGTCACGGTGATGGTGCACTGTATGGCAGATCATTGCCATACTGTGCACAATCACTATGACACCAGAGACTGCAACAATGGAGCAAGCGTCCTCTTGTTGTAGTCTCTGCGGTCATAGTGATGGTGCACTGTATGGCAGATAATTGCCATATAGTGCACCATCACTATGACCGCAGAGACTACAACAAGAGGACACTTGATCCCTTGCTGCAGCCTCTGGTGTCACACGGATTGTGCACTGTATGGCTATGGCAATGATCTGCCATACAGTGCACAATCACCATGACACCAGAGACTACGACAAGGGGACACTTGATCCTTTCCTGCAGTCTCTGGATGTAGCAGAGGCGATTGAGCGTCATGGGACCATTGTTTTGGAATACGTTGGAGGGTATGTGGGAGTAATAAAGATAGAGTCTGAATTTGTATTTGTGTTTTTTTTTCTAATAAATAGATTTTTCTCTGTGTGGTGTATTTTTTTACTATTTACTAGAGATTCCTAATGGCCGGGTCTAACATTGGCCCGACATTGTGAATCTCGGGCTTAGTGTCTGCTGCCAATAAAAAAGCTGGCATTAACCTCTTTATTACCCAGTTTGCCTCCAGCACCAGCGCAACTGGAAGAGACTGGGTACAGCTCCATAAAATGGCACTTCAATGAATGCACCATTTTCTGGGGTGGCTGAGGGCTGTAATTTGCAGCATGGGGGGCCCAGAGCACTTGGGCCTCTCCATGCTGAGAAGTCCAACCCCCAGCTGCCTAGTTGTACCTGGCTTGGCCAAAAATATGGTGAAGCTCCACGTAATTTTTTTTCTCCCCCAATTCTATATAAAAAAATGATGTCGGGCTTCGCTGTATTTTTGGTTGACAGCCAAGTACAACTAGGCAGCTGGGGTGGGGTGGCAGTCTGTAACCGCCAAGTTGTACCTGCCTGGCAACCAAAAATATGGCGAACCCCACTTCTTCTTCTTCTTCTTTTTTTTTTTTTATTTCTACAACTAAAAAAGGCGTGGAGCTTTGCCATATTTTTGGTTGCCAGAAGGTACAACCTGGCAGCTGGAGGCTGGAATCCTCAGCTTGGACTGGCCCAAACATTATGGGCCCTCATGCTGTGAATTGCAGCCCACAGCCACCCCAGAAAGAGGTGCATTCATCAGAGGTACCATTTTCTGGTGCTGTACCCAGACTCTTCCAGTTGCCCTGGTGCTGGTGGCAAGCTGGGTAAACAAGTGGTTGATTCCTGCTTTTTTATTGGCAGCTGGTCCTAAAAGCCCGAGATTCATAATGTCGGGCTAATGTTAGACCCCGCCATTAGTAATCTATTGTAAATAGTAAATAATAAACAACACTCAGAGAAAACTAATTTTATTAGAACAAAAAACAGACCTCTCACTTCCATCATTATTACTCCCACATAACCCACCACGATCCTTCATCCAGATTCTGCAGGGGAAGAACAAGTGTCCTCTCCCTGCATAGTCTGCAATCACACTGACTGCAGGGACTCAGGGAGTGACGTCACCTGCAGCATTCAGAGACTGCCACAGGGGACTGGTGACATCACTCGATAAGTCAACAGGGCTCCCCGTGGCGGTGAACTCAAAATATTGTCACTTCTTGGGGGTTTCCGCTGTTTAGGCAGATCTGGGGCTATCCAAACAGGACATGACACCCACAGACCATGCCATCAAAATATGTGTTCCAAAATGTCACTCCCTCCTTTCAGAGCCCAGCTGTGCACCCAAACAGTGGTTTTCTGCCACATATGAGGTATCAGTGTACTCAAGAGAAATTGCCCAACAAATTTTAGGATCCATTTTATCCTGTTGCCCATGTGACAATGATGTGAAAATGAAAAAATTGAGGCTAAAAAAAAACATTTTTGTGAAAAAAAGTACTTCATTTTTACGGACCAAAATATGATGCATCTGGGGGTTCACAGTGCTCACTATGCATCTGAATAAGTTCCTTGGGGGGTCTAGTTTCTAAAATGGGGTCACTTGAGGGGGTGCTCCAATGTTTAGGCACACAGGGACTCTCCATACACGACATGGTGTCCGCTAAGAATTGCAGCGATTTTTACATTCCAAAAGTCAACTTGCGCTCCTTCCCACCCGAGCCCAGCCGTGCGCCCAAACAATGGTTTATGACCACATATGAGACATCGGTGTACTCAGGAGAAATTGCCCAACAAATTTTAGGATCCATTTTATCATGTTGCCCATGTGAAAATGAAAAAATTAAGGCTAAAAGAATATTTTTGTTGGAAAAATTAAAATGTCCATATCTTCCTTCCTCGCTGCTTTAGTTCCTGTGAAGCACCTGAAGGGTGAATAATCCCCTTGTGTAGCTTGAGGGGTGCAGGAATGGTGTCGCTATTGGGTATTTTCTGTAATGCAGGCCCTCAAAGGGACTTCAAATGTGATGTGGTCACAAAAAAAAATGGTTTTGTAAATTTTGCTGGAAAAATGAGAAATTGAGCCCTTATAACTTCCTAAACATTTTTTTTCTTTTTTGCCAAAATTGTGCTGATGGAAAGTAGACATGTGGGAAATGTTATTTATTAACTATTTTGGGTCACATAACTCTCTGGTTTAACAGAATAAAAATAAAAAATTTGAAAATTGCAAAATTTTCAAATATTTTGCCGAATTTCCGATTTTTTTTCCACAAATAAACGCAAAAATGATCGACCTAAATTTACCACTAACATGAAGCCCAATATGTTACAAAAAACAATCTCCGAATCGCTAGGATCCGTTGAAGCATTCCAGAGTTATAAACTCATAAAGGGACACTGGTCAGAATTGCAAAAAATGGCCTGGTCATTAGGCTGGGTCATGAAGGGGTTAAAAGGTAACACATTTCGTGGATCTGCCCCCCTTCATCAGACCTAAACCAATATTTAACTAATATAAAAAGGACAATTTGTTAAAGGGGAAATCTTTCTGATGGTTGCCCCATAGACACCAGCAGATGGGGATGCAGCACTATATTCTGCTGAGAAGAGCCGTGCCATGAATTATCTTCTCAAGGCAATGTGATGCTTATACAAATGGTCTCCCTATGAATAGACTCCTCGAGTGACAATAGAAGCTCCAGCAATAAACACGACACGACACATGGAAGATTCAGGCCAACAAATAATATTCTATAAAAACACTTTCATTTACTGGGCGAGAACTGGGTGCAGAGCCAGAAGAATATTGCAGAATAAGGAAATCCCTTCTGGGGAGTTTTGACCTTTGGAAATCAGCATTTGGCTGTTCGAAGCCCTTGTCTTTTTAGGTCCTTTGCTTTCTTGTCCTTATGTGTGACTTACACTAAAAGGAGACTGTGCATACTACAAGTGCTGACATGTTATTTCTTCTTCTTTTTTAAGAGTACAGGCAGAAGAGAAATATCACAAGTTCTTCATGTAGTGCAGTTTATCTGGCCGGTCTTAGCTTTTCTTAGATCTACTGTATGTAAGGGCTATAGGCTCTCCATAAATATCCATTCCTTTGGCATTTAGAGAGTTATATTTTTCATTGATAGCGATTTAACAAAAATTCCGTTTTGAAGTTGGGGCTACACTTTTGGTGGCTGCATACTGAATACAGTGGATGCCTTAATGTATGAGTGAACCCCTACAATAAAATGTACACAACTGTTATGCTAGAAAATCGAAGAAAACTTGATGCTGATGACTTTGTGGCACACACTACTAGTCCACTGTAATATAATGCTCTCCACTAGTGTTTTCCCTTATATTCACCATACTATTTCTTTTTCTCTTTCAGACGGACAATGATTTTCAGCAACTTATACAGAGATTTTACCAGTTACAAGCAGAACGTGTGGAGGCATACCATCTCTTTGATGAGTGAGTACTGGAATTTTCTTTAGTATAATGCAGAAATGAAAATTTGAAGACTGTGGGGCATATAGCCACATGTTCAACCTTTTCTGTAATTCACTATATGAATATGACAGTTTTTGTATAAATTGAAACACTGGGGCATTTTTATTATTTTTATTTTCAATACTCGGACATATTGCATGTTCCAGATTCCAATCTGGCTTTGACTCCTAATGATGAGCCTATGTTAAGTCATAGTGGCAAAATATTTTTTTGTTGCAGTCCAGGGTCCTTTTTTTTAAAAAAAAAAATTCAGGCTGAAGGCACACTGTCGTGCATCAAACACGGAGTGTGAAGTGTGTTTTTGGTGTATGTGGTGCAAGTGTGGTGCATGTGGTGAGTGTGCCTGCCTGTATGCATGTGAGTGTGCTGCAAGTGTGATGAGAGTGTGCTGCGTGAGTGCGAGTGTGCTGTGTGTGAGTGTGATGCTGTCCACGGTCCTGAAGCAAACTTCAGGATCGTTGTCAGCATTTACCGGCATATTCATACTCCGCGGCGGTCAAAGCTGCAGAGTGTAAATGTGCCAGTTTCCCGGTACAGTAATTAATCATCTTGCACCACTGTGTCAGTGGTGCAAGATGATTAATAAGCACCCAGCAGATGGGCACCTATTTGTCTTTTTCGGGGTTAAACTGCATATGCAGCATCTGTGTGGCATATCAGCACAGATGCTGCATATGCAGTAAATAACCTTGATAATAAAGGGTTAATGTGTGCAAAATATGTTGGCACCATGTCTCCAGGGATTGACCACCCTCCCTAGAGACCTGGTGCCTTAAGTCATTGGTAGTTCAGGGGTTAATTGCTAAATATCTGGCAAGCCGATCATTTTCGGCTTTGACAGTTCACATGCATAAGAGCTGGCGGCTCCTGTCAGTGAGCACCATATGGTACGCAATTAGCTAAGTACATTGCTGGGCAGCGTCCTAAATAAGGAGGTGTCCCAGGCACTTGCGCTAATTGCGTACTGAAACCGCCGCTCTCCATGGTACTGAAGTCTTAAGCATCAGCTCCACGGCCAGCGCACATTGAAACTCGGTGCCGTGGCATGCCTTCTTAACATAAGCATCATTTTTGTGAGACATATTTTTTTGGTTACAAGGGTTAAAATGAGAAGTCATTTTTCCTACAAAATTTACAAAACCAATATTTTTTTATCGACCACATCACATTTGAAGGGACTTTGAGGGGCCTATGGCACAGAAAATACCCAAAAGTGAAACCATTTAAAAAACTGCACCAGTCATAATGCTGAAAACCACATCCAAGACATTTATTAACCCTTCAGAAGGCTCACAGGGTTTAAAGCAATGTGGAGGGAAAAAAAATGAAAATGTTACTTTTTTTCCACAAAAAAAGTCTGTAGCCCCAAATTTTGCAATTTTTACAAGAGTAACGGGAAATGTACCATACAATTTGTTTTGCAATTTTTCCTGAGTACACCGATATCCAATATGTGGTGGGAAATGGGAAAGCGGTACCCACAGCTGGCCCGGATGATGAGAAAATTGTGTTCACTGCTGATCCAGATGATGGGTAAAATTGTGCTCAATGATTGTCAGGGTGATGGGAAAGCAGCCCCCATAACATGTCAGAGTATTGGAAAAGTGTTCCCCACAGTGGGCCCAGATGAAGGGAAAGCGGTACCCCCTGCTGGTCAGGACAATGAGAATGGTGTATCCATAATCTGTCCTTTTGCTAAAGTGGTACCCCATCTGTGGTGAGCAGCCCCATTCAAGTTGCAAAGAAATTCAAGCGGTCCTGTAGGCTCGGGGTGCAGCAGTGTCAGTGGGAACTATTTATCAACATTTGAATGAATTAAAACGCTATAGCAGAAGTCCCAGGACAACCCCACTTCTGACACAGAAACATAAAACAGCTAGACTTCAGTTTGCCAAAATATATGTGACTAAAGTCAAACTCCTTCTGGGAAAGCGTCTTGTTGACAGATGAGACCAAGATAGAGCTTTTGGTTAAGCACATCATTCTACAATTTACCAAAAAAAAAGGAAAGAACACAGTACCTACAGCCAAGTATGCGCAGGTTCAAAGATGTTTTGCTGCCTCTGACACTGGGTGCCTTGACTGCATGCAAGGAATCTTGAAATCTAAAGATTAGCAAAGGATTTTGGGTTGCACTGTATTGCCCAGTGTCAGAAAGCTGGTTTTGCTTGCAAAGTCATGCGTCTTCCAGCAGGACAATGACCTCAAACATACTTCAAGAAGCACCCAGAATTAGATGAAAACAAAGCACTAGAGAGATCTGAAGTGGCCAGCAATAAGTCCAGATCTAAATCCCTGTGGAGAATGTTAAAATTGTTGTTGGGAGAAGGCACCCTTCAAACATGAGAGACATGAAGTAGTTTGTAAAAGAGGAGTGGTTCAAAATTCCAGGTGAGAGGTGTAAGAAGCTTGTTGATGGTTATAAGAAGCAATTGATTACAGTTTATTCCAATGAGTGAGCACCAAATATTAGGTTGACCACAATTTGTGTCCTGCCATTTTTGGAAAATTATATCCAATTTGCCTTTTTTTATTTGTGTTGTTCCAATATATACAAAGGAAATATACTTGTGTATAACAAAACACGTGTAATTGCAATAATTTTCTACAAGAATACTTCATTTTGTGGAACATTTTTAAGTGGCAACACTGTCGGCCATGACTGTAAATTTGTTTTATTGGAATATTTTGTGAAATACCAAAACTGGGCAGCAAATATTTGTGAAGTGTAAAGGAAATTATATATGGCTTTGTATATGTTTTCAAAATTATCTATTTAACTCCATCCAACTTCCCTTCAGCTTCCCTGTCCCTGGTGAAGAAAAATCCTCCCCAGGCATGATTTTGCTATCACCATGTTTGATAGTTGGGATGATTTCTTCTGGAAGATATACCCTGTTAGTTTTACACCACACATAGCATTTTGCATTTAGCCCAAAAAGTTCTACTTTGGTTTCATCTGGCCAGAGCACATTATTTTTCATACTAGTCGTGTTCTCTACATGGCTTTTTGCAAACAGGACTTCTTATGGCTTGCTTTTAAAAATTGCTTTCTTCTTGCAACTTGTCTACAACCCTTTAGTGACAGAGCCAATTTCCACCTTAATGTCCAGACCATTTTTTGCACTTTTGATCAGTGTCTCTTTATGAGGTTATATCTCTGGAACGCTTCAACGGACCCCAATGATTCCAAGATTGTTTTTTCATGACATATTGGGCTTCATGTTAGTAGTAAATTTAGGACGATATTTTTTGCGTTTATTTGTGAAAAAAAAGGAATTTGGGCAGAAATCTTGCAAATTTTGCAGATGTTCAACTTTTGATATTTTATTCCATTAAACCAGAAAGTTATGTCATAAAAAATAGTTAATAAATAACATTTCCCACATGTCTACTTTACATCAGCGCAGTTTTGGAAACATCACTTTTTTTGTTGGAAAGTTAGAAGGGTTCAAAGTTCATCAGCAATTTTTCATTTTTACATCAAAATTTACAAAACCAATTTGTTAGTGACCACATCACATTAAGGGTGCCATCACACCTTTCAACATCGTTTCCGACGTCGTTCAAAAGTGACGTCAGGAAGGATGTTGAAACGACATCGTTGTTGCGTCGTAGCATGTAAACTCATGATTCAACAACGATAGTTGTTCAAGTCGGAGTTGACAGGTTTTCCTGCATGCAGGAAAACCTGTCAACTTAAACAACCGGCGGGATCGTTCGGTGTGACACCGCAATAGCGATGTCACAGCCGATCCCGCCTATTCGCAGCATTGCAGCGGATCGCTCGCTGGGTTGCTCCCAACCCAGAGAGCGATCGCGGCGCCAACATCGCAGCGCCGTCACCGGCAACATTTTGCAGTGTGACAGCTAGGCTGCGATGGCGGAAGCGATTGTGCACCCGCGGCATCGCATCCAACATCGCAGCTGATGTTGGATGGTGTGACTGGGCCTTTAAAGTGACTTTGAGGGATGTACATGACAGAAAACACCCAAAAGTGACACTATTCCCAAAACTGCACCCCTCAAACTACTCATAACCACATTCAAGAAGATTATTAACCCTTCAGGTGCTTCACAGGAATGAATGCAAAGTGGAATGAAAAAAGAAATGCATTTATATTTTACCTAAAAATGTTGCTTTAGCATAAATTAATTCACTTTTACAAGGGATAGTGAGTCGTCCACCGGGACCGTGGAGTACTCTGAACCGGGCCCTCTCGTTGTTGTCTGGGGCTACAGGATGTCACGGTGTCCTGACCTGGCTCCGTGGTCCCGGGCGAGTCAATAAAAAGGGTGAGAAAGAAAACAAACAGTTTTTAGCAAGAATTGTTGTGACGCCACCCGTAGTTTGTGGCCAGAAGTAGCCACCGCTGCCGTCGGGACTGCTGGGGATGATGGGGTTTACAGCAGAGATGTCGCACTCTCCATGGGTATGGCTGATTCTTAGGGCTACCATATAGAAAATGTAGATGAAGTGTAAAGTTCTCAGTACCCTCAGGCAACATCCTGCTGCCAGCTCGCAATCTCAGTCGGCCACCTCCAAGGCGCACAATCAATGTCTGACACAGTTCTAAGCTTTGCCGGGTTTACTCTCTTGCTCGTCAGGTTTTACAACATACACAATTCAGTGCAATAACGGCTCCGGTCTGGTTTTAGCAGCTGGGACGGCTTGTCTGCGACACCCCCTTTCATGTTCCTTTCGGGCCTCTTCACTCTATTCCGCACACTAGCTACGGTCCAACGGTCACGGGCTCTCTTGTGGGCACCCTTCAGGGTTTCCTAGCCCTAGTTCTTTATTCAATTTTTAAAACAAATAACATGGAGCTTTGACATATTTTTGTTGCCAGCCAGGTACAGCAGGCAGCTACTGGTTGCCACCAACCCCAGCTGCCTAGTTTTACCTGGCTGTAAACCAAAAATACAGCGAATCCCTTTTTTTAAATTATTTCATGAAATAATTAAAATAGACGTAGAGCTTCGCTATATGTTTGGCATAACCAGGTACAACTAGACGGCTGGGGCTGGAATCCTCAGCGTACGGTGGCCCAAGCTTTCTGGTACCCCCCGCTGCGAATTGCAGTTTGCAGCCACCATGGAAAATAGCGCGTTCATAGAAGCGCCATTTTCTGGCACTGTATCCAACTCTTCAAGCTGCCGTGTAGCGGTGGCAGACTGGGTAATACAGGAGTTAATGCCAGCTAAATATTGCCAACTGGCACTAAGCCCAGAGGTTAGTAACGTTAAGGCGTCAATTAGATACCCGATGTTACTAACCAAATCAGTAAGGGCGCAATAAACACACAAAAAATATTTATTTTAAAAAATCTTTCCCCAACAACCGTTTCCCCAATTAATTGGAAAAAAAATCTGACGTCCAGTGGGAGGTCCGACGTAGTCCAGTGGGAGGTCCTTCGATGATTTCCAGTCTTTTACAGCATATGCGGGCATCCCCAATATGCTATAAAAGCAGGTATCCTTCCAGGAGATGACAGGTCATGACCTCAGTAAGGTTATAGCAGGTCTCGATCCTTGGTTCACAGAGGGTCAATTGTGATCCCTTGATGGAACCCCTGTGTGAACCAAGGATGGTGACCTGCCATGACCTCACTGAGGTCATGACCTGTCATTCTATGCGCAGACAGAGCAGAGACTCCTCTGTATGCACATAGAATGACAGGTCATGATCTCAGTGAGGTCATGGCAGGTCACCATCCTTGGATCACTGAGGGTCAATTGTGATCCCATCATAGGCATAAGTACCCTAATTTTCCGACTTCTAAAGTCGGAAGGCCATCTTTTTGGGGATAAAGGCAAGATTTGTTGAGTATGCGAGTAATAGTTGCCCTGAGTTATCACCCACCTGAGCTGTGGATCTCTCTGCAGAACTCCATTTAAATGGATTTGACAGTGCTCAGTGAGATGTTCAGAGTTTGGGCTATTTTCTTATAACCTAACCCGGCTTTACTCTTCTCCACAATTTTGCCTGTGACCTGTCTGGGTTGTTCCTTGGTATTCATTATGCACTTTGAGCCTTATTGTTCTCAAAGAAACTTCTGAGGCCTTCACAGAACAGCTGTAGCTTTACTGAGAATAAATTACATAGATGGATTCAATTTACAAATTAGGTGAGTTCTGTAGGCACTTGATCACTCAGGAATATATTTAGGGGCATCAGACTACAGGGGGCTGACTACACATGTCACAATTTTCAGATTTGTATTGTTCAAACATTTAGAAATCCTTATATCATTTCCTTTACACTTCAGAAATACTTGGTACTTAGTGTTGATATATCACATAAAATCACAATGAAAATACAAGCAAGCTTATGAGTGTAACGTGAAAAAAGTTGAGGTTCTCATCTCTTACAACTATTATATCACTCCATAATATTTAGATGTGTGCTAGGTAATTGCCTTTTGTACAACTTTTGGAAAAATTATATGAAACAACGTAGAATACAGACTATCATGAATGTAAAAGGTTTTATTTAGAGAAAACTCTAAAAACACTGTCACTTTTCCTCACACTACTCTATCCTAGGCTCCACCCCCACCTGTCACGCTGGGAGCGGGAGAGGCACTCAGCGTAGGACCACGACGGGGGGGGGGGAATAAGGAGTCCCTAAAGCTATGGGCACAAGAGGGAGAGGGTGACCCCTAGTCTTACTAGGGCTGACCCTGTCTGCCCTAACGTCCCTATACAGTTTCCTCAACTGTCGCCGACCACGAACCTCGTCCCTCTCTGATCCTAGCACTACCTTATCTAAGGATCAGATGGAGAGGTTCACTAGACCCCTCCACTAACAACTAAAGACAAACACCAGGAAAAAACAGACAATGGGGAAAGAAAACACTTATCTTGCAGCAGAGCACAGCAACCTCCACAACCTCAGCTTCTGCTGGAGCAAGGATAATGAGTCCACAAGGAAATATCACCTGCACCGAGGGAGGGCAATGAAACTCCTTATAAAGGTGGGAAGAACCTGCTGGGTCCTAGAGACCCAGAATACTGGTGTAGAAACCAGACCGAGCACAAGACCTTCCCAGCCGTCTCCCCATGATAGGGAGATCTTATCATACCTTCTCTTTATCTACACAGAAGGTAAATGCCCCTGAAAGACGGACCGTCCTCAAACCTTATGGCTGATTGGCCAAACGCTGGGACCGTCTGCGCGTGGCCTCTACCCTGTCATCCGTGCCACCCGTGACACCACCCCTATGGGACCTACTAAATTACCGGTTCCCCCTATTCTGAGTGGTGTGGTCCTAGGTGGGTGTAAAAACAGACTCCATAAAGTGAACCCTGAGCTGATGACTTACAGGGAAAAAACACATTTTTATATTAAGGTGTAATACTACCCTGTGGCACATAGTCACAGGGGTGCCACACTGTGGTATCATAGCTACTCTTGCCCCCACTGTGCACGTGCGCCTGCCACCTCTGCTGCCTTTGGCGGCAGTCCTGGTGTCTTTGGGGTGGAGTGCGCAAGCATAGGAGCCATGGCGACGCGTCCTGGCTCCCGCGTGTACGCGGTTCATCTGTACGCCTGTGGGCTTCCACTTCCAGATGGCGGGGTGAGCGGACGCCTGCGCCATAACCAAAGTGGTTGGAGGCAACAGATGGAGCGAGTTAAGGGAGTAATTGGGTCCCTATTTAAGGAGCCCGATGGCAGGATACCGACACACAGGAAGAGGTCACTGCTCCTGACGAAACTGATGTAAGTGAAACGTACGTCGAGCATTTTCTCACGGGATGGGCTTTTAGATGTACCTTGAGGTTGTGTTGGTTCTATGACTAAATCAGGGTTGTGCTGTTTACCCAAAAATAAAGGTTGCATACTGACTGAGATTGAACCCCTGCATGTATGATCCATGCTCACACTGGCTTTGGGCACTCAGTTTGGTGGGATAATCAGTATATTTAGGCTGCTATAACTTTGCACTAAAGCACTTTACAAAACAACTAGTGATTGCTCTGCTATAGTGATTTTGGATTATTTTTAGGGTGATATTTATCACTTTTTTCAAGTCCGTTTGGTGCTATCCGTACACCTGCACGTTCCCATATTGCATTTGTAATCATCCCCTCTTTGTACCAAGTATTTATTTTCCATCCTGTGCTTCTTCCCTTTATCTGTACCGCCACCTGTTTTTTAGAGTTTTCTCTAAATTAAACCTTTTACATGCATGATACTCTGTATTCTGTGTTGTTTCATATATATGATTTGAGTATGGCTGAAGGCACATCATCCCAGTGCCTTGCGCGAGTGCAATGCGAGATAAACTCGCATTGCACTAGGACAAGTGATTTCGTATAATGTCGGGCACATTGGTGCGCATTTGAAGCGCTGAACTCGCAAAGCGAGTTTCAGTCGCGGCATGCTGCGACTGCATGCGAGTTGTATGCGCGAGCGATCAATAGAAGGCAATGGGTGCATTTAAAAAAACGCACCATGCAATCAAATGGTGCGAGTCTCGCGCGTGAAAAATATTGTTGCCATGTTCCTGTCTGAGCTTCCATGGCAAAGTTACACGCTGCTGCCCGCCTCGTCACTTCCGCTGCTTACACAGCCCAGTGACGTGGTGCTGGCACTTCCGCGCATGCGCGGGCATCGCACCACACTTCCGGCACGCACATTCAAGAAGCGGGCAGGAAGAAACAGGGCACACACACAGCAGACCACCGGCGAGCGGGGAGCCAGCGCTTACACTCCCTCCTCAGCTCACCTGGAGCCAGAGCCCGTCAGCTGCGCAGAGCCTCCCGCCAACAGACCGGCCCCGCTGATGACACCAGCCAGGTACTGAGGCTGTGATCCCGGCTGTGATCTCTGTGACAGCCGGGACCTGTGTGCGGCTTCACCCACCGTGCTGCTAGCGGCGGGGGCGGATGCCCTCCCCCTCCACCAGATGGCCCCCACCTGTCACTGCCCTCCACCCCCCACCTCCGATGCTGGGACCTGTGTGCGGCTTCACCGCCGCTTCTGCCGGCGGGGGCGCATGCCCTCCCCCTCCTCAGGCCTCCCGATCCTCCGGATGGCCCCCACCTGTCCCTGCCCTTCACCCCTCACCCCAGATCCCTGTGTCCGATCTCACCGCTCGCGGATCCCGCCTGTGTAGCCGCCGCTCTGCCTCTTCTCCTCCTGGAACGCCCCTCCTCCAGTGCTGCTCCGCCCGGAGGTAAGTACTGTATGAATGAATGAATGCATGGATGGATAGATGGCTAGATGGATGGGTTCATGGATGGATGGATGGGTTCATGGATGGATGGGTGTGAATGGATGGATGTGAGCACGCATGGTTGTGAGCGCGCGTGGATGTGAGCGCGCGTGGATGTGAGCACGCGTGGATGTGTGGGTGCGTGGATGTGTGGGTGCATGGATGCGTGCATGGATGGATGTGGGGTGCGTAGATGCGTGCATGGATGGATGTGTGCGTATGTGGATGTGTGACTGCATGCGTGGATGTGTGCACAAATGGATGTGTACATGCATGGATGATGGGTGGATGGATGCAACAAGGGATCAAGTGTCCTCTTCTAGTCTCAGGGATCATAGTCATGGTGCACTGTATGAAAGATCATTGCCATACAGGCACCATAACTCTGATCCCAGAGACTGTAGGAAGAGGACACTTGATCCCTTGCTGCAATCTCTGAGCAGAGGCGATCGAGCATCGTGGGACCTTTGTTGTGGATTAGGTCGGAGCCGATCGAGCGTCGTGAGACCATCGTTATGGACTACGTCGGATCTTTCTAATATAGATGGAGTCTGAATTTTGTTTGTGTTTTTTTTCCAAATAAAAATATTTTTCTCTGTATTTATTTACTACTTACCAGAGATTCCTAATGGCGGGTCTAACATTGGCCCAATATTATGAATCTCAGGCTTATTGCCAGCTGCCAATAAAAAGCTGTCAATAACCCCTTTATTACCCAGCTTGCCACCGACACCAGGGCAACCGGAAGAGCATGGGTACAGCGCCAGAAAATGGTGCTTCAATGAATGCGCCATTTTCTGGGGCGGCTGTGGGCTGCAATTCGCAGCATGGGGGGCACAGAACCCTGGGGCCCCTCCATGCTGCGGATTCCAGCCCCCAGCTGTCTAGTTGTACCTGGCTGGACCAAAAATATGGCGGAGCCCCACGTCATTTTTTTTCTTGAATTTGTTCTAGAAATAAAAATAAAATGGGCTTCGCTGTATTTTTGGTTGCCAGCCAGGTACAGCGAGGCAGCTGGGGGTTGGTGGCAGTCCATAGCTGCCAAGTTGTACCTGGCTGGACCAAAAATATGGCGAAGCCCCACGTCATTTTTTTTATTATTTCTACCAATAAAATGAAATGGAGCTTTGCCGTATTTTTGGTTGCCAGCCAGGTACAACTTGGCAGTTGGGGGGCTGCAATCCTCATCGTGGAGAGATCCAAATGTTGTGGGCCCCCCCACGCTGCAAATTGCAACCCACAGCCACCCTAGAAAATAGCGCATTCATTGGAGGTGCCATTTTCTGGTGCTGTACCCCAACTCTTCCAGTTACCCTTGCGCTGGTGGCAATGCTGGTGGCACAAAGGGGCTCTCCATACACGACATGGTGTCCGCTAACAATTGTTAGCGGACACCATGTTGCGTATGGAGAGCCCCTGTGTGCCTAAACATTGGAGCTCCCCCACAAGTCACCCCATTATGCATCTGGATTTGTTCCTTGGGGGGTCTAGTTTCCAAAATGGGGTCACTTGTGGGGGAGCTCCAATGCTGAGGCACACAGGGGCTCTCCAAACGTGACATGGTGTCCGCTAACAATTTGAATGGAAATCAGCTCAAATTGTTAGCTGACACCATGTCGTGTTTGGTGAGCCCCTGTGTGCCTCAACATTGGAGCTCCCCCACAAGTGACCCCATTTTGGAAACTAGACCCCTCAAGAAAGAAATCCAGATGCATAATAGGGTCACTTGTGGGGGAGCTCCAATGTTTAGGCACACAGGGGCTCTCCATAGCGAATCCGCACCGTAGGGTTCAGAGACAACCTGTACGACATGTTGTCCAAACAAATACTAGGCCTAAAATAATGAGTGTGTTTGAGCATGGGCAGCCACACCCATTTAAATAAACTTTGATTGACAAATGAGTGGCAACAAATCAGTGCAGTCTTGACACCAGGAGAGGGTGCTAGTCTGTCCGATCGCAGTAGGAATGAAAAAATCTCAATTGCACCCCACTAGCACCACACTCGCACCACACTCGCACCACACTCGCACCACACTCACACCACACTCACACCACACTCACACCACACTCACACCACACTCACATCACACTCGCACTACTACACGCATCAAACTCACATCAATATCACGCTTCAAAAACGCGCCGTTTTGGAGGGATCAGTGTGCCTTCAGCCTATGTCATGCACAGTGTCACTTTCATAGGGCTTAAGCTCTATTGTGAGTGACACACTTTGTGATGCCAAACTGGATAGTTTTGCTTTTGGAAAAATGATCCTGAAGCGGAGCAGTTTATATCCCTAGCAGTGATGTTACCCTTTAATGTAATGGAAGAGAGAACATTGTGACGAGTCGGTGGATGAGGATAGATGTGAAACATGCTTGTGTTATGAAGTGTTTTATTCACAGATGTTTAGCTCACGTTGTCATCACTATTATCACCTGCACACGTTTCTTTCCAGGGTGCCAGGCTAGTGCTGATGTTAGTGCCCCCATGTTATGCTCAACAGCAGATCAACTTCTAGTCCTTAGAATCACACATTTCCTGATTTAAGTGAGTTAGGAGCTGTGTACTCATTTTGATTATAACTTGGATACATTTGCATGTGGTTGTCTTTGAAATATACTACAAGATGTTTAGTTTTTCTCCATTCAGCTCATCTGGACTTCATCAGCAATCCAACATAATGCTTTACTTCTTGTTCCGCCTATTTAAACTGCTTTTTTCCACTTTGGTAAAGAATAACAGAGCTGAAGACCGCCTGATTTTAATTTTGTTTGCTTACTGCACCTCGTTCGTTCTGGAGTATCCATAGCACTAGTTATTGGGTAGCTATTTATAATACCGTATCTCTCTGACTTATTGTCAGCTACAGGAAAAGATACGCAAGTCAACACTTGCAGATTTTCTGCCAGGGCTGTTAATTACACCATGACCATAATGCTTAAAGTTAACATTATATCTGAGGATAAAGTTTGTAAATTAAGTTTTTTTTTGGTAAAAAGGCAGTCTGAGCAGCATGGGTGTACCCAGGATCAAAACTAGGGGGGGGCAAGCCATGGTCGTTAATGTTGTAAAATTTTTGAACGGAAAGGGTGAATAAAACAAGTCTTGCATCACCTGATGAAGGCAGCGCTCTGCTGCAGAAACGCGTAGTGGCCTGTAAGAGGTTAATAAAGAAACAATTTCTAAAATAACCCTAGTGCCATTTATCTCTAGCCCTAGCGCTCCACAGACCAGGGATTTTTTTACTCTCAGCTTCTTGCACTTGTGCACACCTGGCAAGAGCAGCTCTGGACAAGAGATACCATTAATCCCAGATCCTGAGTTCCATGACCTAGCAATACAACACGGTCACCGATGAAGGACCTGTGGTGACATCAATCCGGTCACGGGACCGCGGCAGGAGCTCGAGCTCCCGGAGCAACTTTCGGTGCCTCCACTATACCTCCAGGCGGAGGTGGATTCACAGGCGTAAGACCGCAGTTGTGCAGGGTTGCACAACCACCTCTGGTGAGTGGCCACACAGCCCTGGGCCTAAATCCACTTCAAAAACTTTCTTCACATGCGCTCCCACCCCCTCCCCCATTTTGTCTTGCAGATCAATAATGATTGACACATCACTCACGAGCACCAGTGATACTCGCCGAATATCGAATAATGCGAATAAAGCGTACTATCCGTACGAATAGCAAATATTGATTACACTTGCTCATCACTATTATAGACCCATTGGAAAACATGGGATTTATGGTTAAATGTCTGTATGCTTGGTAGCTTTCTCTCAATTTTATTTTCTGCAGAAATTACTTAGCTTACCTTTTTGGAACCAGTTTCTTATATCCATTTAGGCAGCCTTGATGTCTGTCTTCTAAATGTAAATAAAAAAGTAAACTAATAAATAAGTGGAATAAATTTGCATGACTAGTTCTTTTAAAAAAACAGGTGTGCTCACATGCTGCGTATTTATGAGTAAATGAAGTAAGGCGCAGCTCCGTAATGCATCCCAGCAAAAGCAACGCTTTTGCTGAAATGTGTTCACATGCAAAGCGCATCGGTAAAAAGAACCACCATGTGATTTCTTTTTGCTATTTCTTTCTGCACTTTTTACTCACCTCGTCGGGTTCCCACAGTGATCGCTCCTCATGTCGTCACCGTAGGACCTGGCGCAGGACCTTAAACTACACCATGCGACCGGCAACATCACCAGTCACATAGTGCTTCCGGGTCTTAGAACCCGGCGGCCCGGTAGGTGATCAGAAGATACCAGTGGTCACCGAGGGAGCCCGGCAAGGTAAGTATAAAGCTCAGGAAAAAATATTATTTTTTTTGCTTATAAGCAGCGGTGAACCTAGCCACACTGCTGCATGAGGCGAACTTAAAAACGGCGCCTCCCCCACAAACACATATACAGCCCCCCCATAGAGCTCCGATCTATGATGGGTGCAATATGTGGGGCTGTATATGATAGAGGAGCCACAGTGGCGTAACAATTGCAGTCGCAGGGGTCGAAGCTGCAATGGGGCCCGGACATACAGGAGCCCGCACCACCAGCCTCCCCCTGTGCCATCACTGCGCAGCAGCACACGGGCCGCTAAGGGTCCCGTGTGTTTCACTGAGCCTCCTGCTATCCATTGCCGCTCCCATGTGCTTCCTTTTACCACAGAGGTGATGCTGTGCGTTGCACAGTGGAACGAGTAAAAAGCAGGAAGCACAACCTACTCCTAGTGTGGACTAGGCGGCACTTCCAGCTTTTATGCGTTACACTGTACAACGCTCGGTGTCACCGCCTCCTCCTCTATCTTCATTTTTGGGAAGCTGCAGTGGAACCAGAAGAGGTAAGTACAGTTTTTTTTAAGGAGTACACGCTGGCCAGAGGAGTATGGGGGGGAAAGGGGGTGGCTCACCGTGAGTGCATTATACTGTATGGAGATTTATGAGGCTGTACTGTGCTATATGGATTATGGAAGGCTGTACTGCTAAACACAGGACTGTGAGGGTGCATTACAATGTGTAGAGGGCTAAATGGAGAACTATGGGAGTGCATTATACTGTATGGAGGTGCATTATAATGTATGAAGGCATACGAGGCTACATTATACTATATAGAGGATAGTGGGGTTGCATTATGATAATTGGATGACTATGGGGGTACCTTATGAATGGGGGACTATGGGATGCATTATAATACATAGAAACCTATAATGGGAATACATTGTAGTGTATGGAGGAATGTGGGGATGCATTATAAAAATTGGAGAACTATGGTGGCAGAGGAGGAGGACCATATAAACCATGATGGGGGACATTAATACATAATGAAGGGGGAGAGGGGTCAATTTGTGAGTATAGGATTTAGAATGTTACACGGGGCCCATACATCTGACCAACGTGCACGGGGAAGGTGGGGTGCCTAAATTGCGCACCTGTGCCCATCAGACTTGTTACGCCACTGGGGAGCCCTATGGGGGCCGGGGGCTGTATATGACATGGGAGCCCTATGGGGGGCTGTATATGAGATGGAAGTACCATCTCTCATATACAGCCCCCCACAATGTCCCATAGGGCTCCCATCTCATATACAGCCCCCCATAGAGCTCCCATATCATATACAGCCCCCTTATAGGGCTCCCATATCATATATAACACCGCCATAGGGCACCCAAATCATATTCAGCCCCCTCATAGGGCTCCTGTATCATATACAACCCCTCCATAGGGCTCCCATTATGAGAGCCCTATGGGGGGTTGTATATGATACGGGAGCCCTATGTGGTGGGCTGTATACGATATGGCAGCCTTATGGGAGGGCTGTATATGATATGGGAGTTCCATATCATACACAGCTCCCCTAATGCCCCATAGGGCTCCCATATCACATATAGCCCCATAGGGCTCCCATGTCATATACAGCCCCCCCATAGGGGTCCAATAATGGGAGCCCTTTAGGAGTCATATATATGAATATAGGAGCCGTATAGGGATGCTGTATATGATATGGGAGCCTATGGGGGGCAGGGGCCAGGGCTGTATATGAGATGGGAGTACATGTCATCTCATATACTGCGTGCAGCCCCCACATAAGGCTCCCATATACAACCCTCTGGGCTCCCATCACCCCAACCCCCCACATCACTTTTTTTTACATACATGATCTATTTTTTAACAGTTGTCCTCTTCTTATGATGTCTTCTTGTTGTCTCTTCACTTGTAGCAAGCCTTCAGAGCTCTTAGCTCCAGCCTCCCTCCTCACCACCAGGCCAGCAGTGTCCCCACTCCCCAGACAGACACTACTGCTCCAGCTTGCACCACAGCCTGGGACTCAGCACTCTCAGTGCAGCGGTGGTGAGGTCTCACACTACATACAGTAACATCACTGTTCTGTGTTCCCCTGCAGGCCTGCCAGACAGTGCCTGCCGAGCTGATCTGCAGTCGGCAGGCACTGTCTGAGGCTGCTGATGCTGAGGGCGCCCGCTGCCCGGCGATGTGAGTACTGATGATCCACGGTCCACCCTGCGCCCTGCCTGCAGTGCTGGGGGCTGCTGCATCTGCCGGCCCGCCGCCCCGCCGCCCCATGTCACACACGGGCGGCGCTGTGCGGCTGGCACTGTGTCATGTCACAGAGACGTGACTCAATCACAGTAACACAGTAGGTGCCAGGTGGGGTGCGCAAGTGTGCACAGACAGTGCCGCGCTCACCCGGGGGGGGGGGCAGCCTCTTGGGGGGGGCACCTGCCCCCCCTGCCCCACGCTGGGTACGCCCATGCTGAGCAGTATGTGTGCATGTGGAAGAGAGATTACCGTATATACTCGTGTATAAGCCGAGTTTTTCAGCCCAAAATTTGGGCTGAAAAGTCTCCCCCTCGGCTTATACACGGGTCAATATATGTATATACCACTGGGGCTGCTGTATACTACCACTGGGGCTGCTGTATACTTCCACTGGGGCTGTATATACTACCACTGGGGCTGTATATACCACTGGGGCTGCTGTATACTTCCACTGGGGCTGTATATACTACCACTGGGGCTGTATATACCACTGGGGCTGCTGTATACTACCACTGGGGCTGTATATACCTCTGGGGCTGCTGTATACTACCACTGGGGCTGTATATACCTCTGGGGCTGCTGTATACCACACTGCTGGGGACTGTATACCTGTGCTGGGGTCCACCCTCGGCTTATACACAAGTCAATAGGTTTTCCCAGGTTTTGGGGGCAAAAGTAGGGGGGTCGGCTTATACACGGGTCGGCTTATACACGAGTATATACGGTAGTTTGTTTCATTAAAGATAATGATGGAAAGCTACAAGAATGAGTTTACAGGGTAGAGTCTAGGGTGAAAATGGGCCACACAAGGAATGCATGTGTGTTTGCATATACCTATATGTATGTATGCACTCCTTGACTTAGAAATTACAACAAGAACAAAAAGTTGTCAAATTATGGAAATCATAAGAATGATAACATGTTAATAATATGCAAATGCTGCAAAAATGGAAACAATATTTTCAAAACATTTTAATCTATTCAGTGTGAAGTATAAGCTCCATCTCACATGCCCCTTCACACTTTATTATTAGTAAGGTTATTAATGGTTATCTGAACTGAAGAATGTTTTGCTACGCTGAGTTCACATGGGTACACCAATCTTCAAGATCCACTGCAGCATCAGCTCTCTTTGCATTGCAGACATCTCATATGTGCTCAGTGGAAGACAAGCCCTGAGGTGCTGCAGGCAATGGCATCATGTTTAGGCCATACAGCCAGTACACATTAGCATGAACAACAAAGCCTGGTTTTGTTTTGTTGAAAAATAGCTGCTTGGACACTTTGGAGAGATGGTAGCCCTAATTGTTCAATCACCGTAATGATGATCTGTTAGCGTATCTGGAATAAAACAATGGGAGTCCGGCTACCATACATTAGGCCACCCCATACCATAAGCCTAGAACTTGGACATGTGTAGTGTTTCCTCTTGAAGATTTCTTCATGGCCTTACCCACAGGTGCGTAACTACAACAGGTGCAGGGGTTGCGATCGCACCCGGGTCCCGGAGACTAGGGGGCCCCAAAAGTCCCTTTGGCCTATAGGTAAAGACTATTGCTGTGAATTATTTGTAATAATTGGGGGCCCCGTTGGAGCTTTCGCATCGGGGCCCATGAGCTTCAAGTTACGCCACTGCTTACCCATATAGTCTACAGACCAATCTCTGGCTATCATTGCATCCAAGGCAAAAGAGGGCTCATCAAGGAGTAGAATAGACCTCCATTCCAGCATCCAATCTCCATCTGGAGACCAAGATTTCCAGACTTGTCTCCCATCGAGTACATTTGGGATGACATTGTTCACTAATTGCAAAGGAAGTTGCTAGCAGAAGATATTGATTTGCATGCCCATATGCATTCAGCATGGCAGAACATTCCTTAAAACATTCCTCAAGGCCTTAAGCTGTGTGCACACTATGCTGATTTGTTGGGGTTTTCAGTGCAGATTTGTCAAAAAACCTGAAGTCTTTCCTGATGCCATCAAAGTCAGAGAGAATCCAAAAGTCTCATGCACACGTTCAGTAATTTCTCCTTGCAAATTTGGTGTGGAATTATATCTGCAGCATGTCCATTCTCTCAGTGGTTATGCTGCAGATTTCACTTATACTACAGTAATGTATAGGAACAATCTGCACCAAAAATATGCATCATGAATGCTCGTTTTTACCTCTGTGTTCTTCCTGCCAAGAGATGCAAAAATGTCTGCACCAAATACTTTGTGTGAACATACCCTTAATAGCGACCAAGCGGACGTAAAATCACACAAAGAGCAAAGGTTTAAATGAATAAAAATCAAGTTATATCTTTTCTCACAAAACTATATACCGTATATACTCGTGTATAAGCCGACCCGTGTATAAGCCGACCCCCCCTACTTTTGCCCCCAAAACCTGGGAAAATCTATTGACTCGTGTATAAGCCGAGGGTGGACCCCAGCACAGGTATACAGCCCCCAGCAGTGTGGTATACAGCAGCCTCCCCAGTGGTATACACAGGCCCCAGCAGTGTTACAGCAGCAGCCCCAGTGGTATATACAGCAGCAGCCCCAGTGGTAGTATACAGCAGCCCCAGAGGTATATACAGCAGCCCCAGTGGTAGTATACAGCAGCAGCCCCAGTGGTAGTATACACGCAGCCCCAGTAGTATATACAGCCCCAGTGGTAGTATACACGCAGCCCCAGTAGTATATACAGCCCCAGTGGTAGTATACACGCAGCCCCAGTAGTATATACAGCCCCAGTGGTAGTATACAGCCCCAGTGGTAGTATACAGCAGCCCAGTGGTATATTCAGCCCCAGTGGTAGTATACAGCAGCCCCAGTGGTATATACAGCCCCAGTGGTAGTATACAGCCCCAGTGGTAGTATACACGCAGCCCCAGTGGTAGTATACACGCAGCCCCAGTAGTATATACAGCCCCAGTGGTAGTATACACGCAGCCCCAGTAGTATATACAGCCCCAGTGGTAGTATACAGCCCCAGTGGTAGTATACAGCAGCCCCAGTGGTATATTCAGCCCCAGTGGTAGTATACAGCAGCCCCAGTGGTATATACAGCCCCAGTGGTAGTATACAGCCCCAGTGGTAGTATACACGCAGCCCCAGTGGTAGTATACACGCAGCCCCAGTAGTATATACAGCCCCAGTGGTAGTATACAGCCCCAGTGGTAGTATATACAGCCCCAGTGGTAGTATACAGCCCCAGTGGTAGTATACAGCAGCCCCAGTGGTAGTATACAGCAGCCCCAGTGGTATATTCAGCCCCAGTGGTAGTATACAGCCCCAGTGGTAGTATATACAGCCCCAGTGGTAGTATACAGCAGCCCCAGTAGTAGTATATACAGCCCCAGTGGTAGTATATACAGCCCCAGTGGTAGTATACAGCCCCAGTGGTAGTATATACAGCCCCAGTGGTAGTATATACAGCCCCAGTGGTAGTATACAGCAGCCCCAGTGGTATATTCAGCTCCAGTGGTATATTCAGCCCCAGTGGTAGTATACAGCCCCAGTGGTAGTATACAGCCCCAGTGGTAGTATAGAGCCCCAGTGGTAGTATACAGGGCCCCAGCAGGGCCCCCCTCAAAGTTTTGCGCCCCCACCTCCCTTTCTGGGCCCCCCCGCATGCAGCGCTGTGCATATACATTACCGGTCTAGCAGCTGTCACCCTCCGATGGCGGATCGCGGCTCCCGGCTCCGGGCTCCATCTTCCTCGCTGTCTTCCTGCTTTGTGACCGGGGCTCATCGCGCATCGCGATGACGTCATCGCGACGCGGGCCGGTCACCTGACAAGCAGGAAGACAGCGAGGAAGATGGAGCCGGGAGCCGCGATCCGCCACCGGAGGGTGACAGCTGCTAGACCGGTAATGTATATGCGCAGCGCTGCATGCGGGGGGGCCCAGAAAGGGAGGTGGGGGCGCAAAACTTTGAGGGGCCGTATTGACTCGCGTATAAGCCGAGGGGGGCACTTTTCAGCCCAATTTTTGGGCTGAAAAACTCGGCTTATACGCGAGTATATACGGTATCCATCTTCTCAGCTCCCCCAGCTCTATAAAATGATGCCTGCAGATTAGATTGCATTTTCATGACAGGTTCCCTTCAAGGCTCTTTTATGCATGCCAATGATTGAAAGAATAAATGGTCATAGTTAAGCTCCTGCACACTCTACCCCTGTTGACATGCCTGACAAACAGATAAATAAAAATCATTGTTTTTCGGGAGCACATACTCTCATGCAAACGGAAATGTGATGCTCACAAGAATGCAAACTGTAGATGGGTAACTGATTGCTGCATGTAAACTAGTGCTGGGCAAACTTCATTGCTGATCTGTGCTTGTTTGGCCAGTTTTTCTTCCTTTGAAAAACGCTTAACAATCACATTCACCCCTACACCACGCTGAAATTTTCCATTTTTGCTCTTTTGTTTTTTACTCCACTTTTTCCAAGAGTCATAACTTTTTACTTTTCCGTCACTATAGACATATGAGAGCTTGTATTTTGCTGCATGAGTTGTACGTTTGAATGAAATTACTCATTTTACCATGGGTGGCACAGTGGTTAGCACTGCAGCCTTTCAGCGCTGGGGTCCTGGTTTCAATTCCCACAAAGGACAACATCTGCAAGGAGTTTGTATGTTCTCCCTGAGTCTGCATGGGTTTCCTCTGGGTTCTCCAGTTTCCTCCCACATTTCAAAGACATACTGATAGGATGTTTAGGTTGTGAGCCCCAATGGGGACAGTGTTGCAAATGTACTGTATGTAAAGCACTATGGAATCAATAGTGCTATGTAAATGAGTTAAATATTATTATATAGTAGTGTACTGGAAAACGGGAAAAAAATTCCAAGTGTGGTGAAATTGCAAAACAAAGTCAATTCCATGATTTTTTTAAAAATGTATTTATTATATGTTTAAAGGGAACCAACCACCTCAGATCACCCTAATACACAGTTAATACGTGTCCCTGCACCCTAAGGATACCTTTCCAGCACTGTTTTTGTGTAAAATCTTGCATTAGTATAACTGCTATAAAGAGTTTATAAACTTACTAGCCTGGAGACTTCTGGGCGTATCCCTCCTTCTGTTATACTTCAGGGCTGTGCATTGCATGTCTGTGCTCCCTCTCCCTCCGTGCCTGCTGCCCTGCCCTGATGGGCGTGATCGTTATCTCCTCTGCACAGAGGGAGAGGGAGCACAGCCATGCAATGAATGCACAGCCCTGAAGTATAACAGAAGGAGGGATACGCCCAGATGTCTCCAGGCTAGTAAGTTTATAAACTCTTTATATGAGTTATACTAATGCAAGATTTTACACAAAAACAGTGCTGGAAAGGTTTCCTTAGGGTGCAGGGACACGTATTAACTGTGTATTAGGGTGATCTGAGGTGGTTGGTTCCCTTTAATATATGATAAAACTGACCTGTCAGTATGATTATCCAGCTCAGTATAAGTACATAGATACCAAACATGTATATATTTCTTTCATCTTAAGTAGTGAACAAAAAATTCTGAAGTTTTGAAAACTCTGAAGCAAACTTTGTGAAAATGAAAATTTGTGCCAGTCTCAAAATCTTTGGCCATGACTGTATCCTGTGGATAGGAACATTCCTTTTCCTTTCAGTAATTAAGGCTAAGGGAAGCTAATGATCACTAAATACACTGGAAAAATCTTTTGGCATTATAGCCCAGATATATGTAAATGGCATTGAAAGCGATACACTTGTATTGGAAAACTGGCCAATCCCCTTGACAAGGGGTTGTGCTGACGCATACAGCCCAAGTGTTTGCCAAAAGAGGTTCTGTGTACACTTCGAACCTAACAAAGCTTGTGTGAATGTGAAATATTGATATTTCATATGTTCTATTATAGAAGTCTTTTCACATGTAAAAGATGGAAAAACTGCCAGATACATGCTGAAGCTGTTGTATATGTGCAGCATTAGTGTCTCACCCGTGTCTACTACTACAATGTGCAAACCAGATTTTCCATCTTTCAGTTGTAAAACTGCAATATTAATTTTTCACACATCTATGGAGAATGCATCTGCAATTTGTTCAGTCTTTTACACACTCCTTCATACATACGCACTCGATTGTCAAGGTTAATCTTTCAGGGTCAATCTGTAAGTCAATTTCTCAAAGCCAGAAAATGTGGAGAGTTCCAATTTTAACACTTCTGCCCCAAATCATTGGCTTATTTATTTTATATCTCTGGAATATTTATTTGAAAAAAAAAAAATAATAGTTAAATAAAAGTATATAATAATAATAAAAAGTTAAACGTTCCCACATGACAGGATATTGGAGGATTTCTTGACTTCAGGACATCTGCTGGCTCTGTGTCTTACAACCTTTATCCTTATGAAATATTGAGGTATTTCTGCAATGTGTTAATCATATTTGTGTATCTGAGGATTAAACAACAAACACTCTCAGAAATTCAGTCCTGCAACTGTAAGGTTTATTGTCTGCAAGATTTTGTTGTTAATAACTTCTGGGATTTACTCCGAGGTAATAAGAAATCTAAACCTGAAGATGGCACGTAGCAAAGGAAAAGCTGATTGACCGTTCCTTGCTGCAGTGTTATCGTTTTCTAATTCATATTGCTCAGATTTATTTTTGGCGACATTGCAATTCTAATATATGAAGATGAATTTTATCTGATTTCTCTTAAAGGGATTTCTTATCTAATTAAGTGATGTTATAATGTTAAAATATGCTATCGCTTTATGGTCAATGAAATTTGATCTCTGGACGACGGTATTTTTTTTTTTTTTTAACCATTATGTTTTTTATTAGAGAGTTTCAGACAGAATTACAATAAATGCGCAATTCGTCAATTAATCACAAATAAAAGTAATCACAACAAGAGGCTAACATCAGAAATAAGAAATAAGCCTAGAAAATAAAGAAAATTATCACAAACAATAATGAGAAATGAGGAGTAGGGAAGGGCAAGGAGGGGAAAAACATAAGAAAATGAGGTAATTAGTTATCCCAAAATTCTATATGGTTCACTAATGTATCATTGACAACTCAATCACCCTGTGACCTCAACAGTATTATGGGCGGACTGTACCCAGGGATCCCACCAATTCAATATTTTGTACCTTGTGGAGAGATCATGTGCCAAGAGGAGCTCATACTGAAAGTGTAAATTTATGCGGTTGACTAGTTCCGTCTTAGATGGAGAGCTCGGAGACTTCCACTTGGACGCCAAACACATTCTTGCCGCTACTAATGTATTAGTGACAATTGGGCAAAGAGACCTGGGAATCGAGTCAAGGCCTAGGCCTAACAGAGCAACCGGGGACTCCAGCGCCAGAGGCAGTCCTGTGAGAGTGCCGAGTAGCTCTTCAACTTCAACCCAGAAGGGTTTGATAACAGGGCAATCCCACCAAATGTGGGCGGGGGACCCTACTGAGGAGCAGCCCCGCAACACTGCCGGGAAATAAAGAAGTCTCTGCCCCCAAATTTGGCTACACGATCCGGGGTCAGGTACCAGTGAAGTTGGAGCTTCTTTGCCTCCTCTAGGTGATTTATACATGACGAGTAAAGAGATGCATGAGAGGCCGCCTTCTGCCAAGCCTCCAAAGGAGCAACAAATCCCAGACCCCCCTCCCACTTAGTCATGTACGTGAGTTTCTGCCTAGTGTGTTGGTTCAAAAGAGCCTTATAGATAATGGAGACCCCACCAGAACTAATGCCCCTTGACTTAAAGAAGGCCTGCAAAGAGCCAATAAAAGTTTCTTGGGACGGTACAGGCAGGGAGACAGCCAGGAAATGTCGCAGCTGCAAGTATTTAAAAAAATCGCTTTTAGGGATGTCGAAAGCCTCCGCCAACGCAGAAAAAGCTTTCAAGTTACCCCCCTCCATAATTTGAGTCAAAAGGTGAATACCCTTTAATTTCCAATTTCGGAGGTTCAGAATGCTCTACTGCGTCTAGTGTGATATATCTGTGCAGAAAGGATAGTAAGTCTCTACTCTCTTGGGACCATATTTTCAGTAAAGTTCTCATCGAAGAGAGACCTCCCGATACCTGGGAAAACTTCATCAAGTTTATTTCCAACAATAGTCGGGTGGATTGTTTGGGAGCAAAGAAGGCTTCAATTTGGAGCCAGAGGGAGGTCTGATCCTGCGACCACCAATTCCTAGCTGCCTCAAGGTGTGCTGCTTTATAGTAAGAATGGACGTCCGGGACCCCCAGCCCCCCGCCGAGGTATGCAGGGTGAGGACCCTATTTGCTACACGGTGTGTCTTTCCCTGCCAAATAAATCGACCTAAAGTCGCCAGGAATGCTCGCAGAAACTTGCCCGGGATAAGGAGGGGGAGACACCTCAGTAGGTATAGTATCTTGGGAGATAAGTTATTTTGATAATCTGGATTCTGGCCATCCATGATAGGAAAAGGCCAGAGTGACTTTCCAATCCCTTTGGATACTCTTGAGCAAGGACTCACAGTTATGACGTACAATTTTGTTTAGTTTAGTTATGTGTAGACCCAAATAGGTGAAGCCCTCCTCCGCCCAGGCAAATGAGAACTGTCCCCTGATGATCCTCTGTTCAGACTCTGTGACATTAATTGGGTAGAAAGAAGATTTAGTCATATTCAATTTGTAATAGGATGCGTGGGAGAAGTCTTCCAGGACTTTTAAGATTTTCGGGATCGTGGAGGGAAGCTGCGAGCACATAAAAACTACATCGTCCGCATAGAGCCCAATCTTATGCTCCACAGGTCCCACCTCCACTCCCCGAATTTCTGGGTCCCCCCTCACCACTGCAGCCAAGGGTTCCATTACCAAGGCGAAAATCAGCGGGGAGAGGGGGCACCCCTGCCTGGTTCCATTGGAGATGTCAAATACTGAGGACAAGGGGGGGCGTGTCCAGGATGCAGAGCTGAGCGGACGTGCAGAGCGAGAGCTCCCGCCAGCACCCAGCAACTACCGACTAAAGCAGCTTTCCCCGATCGGTGCCGGTCTCTAAGATGGGCCCTAAGAAAAACAAAGCGGCACAGATGCCTCCGGTCCCGCCGCCGATCCAGAGGACGGTCCTGGAGGCCTTTAAAGCCCGGGAGAATAACGCGCCCCGGGACCCGGCGCCATCTTGCCTGCAACACATGGAGGAGGGGGAGGACTTCACAGTCACGCAGGGAGAAGACGCGGTGGCTGCAGAGGTGAGAGGGAAGCATAATACTCCGGACAGGAGTGTAGAGAGGGAACCTGTAAGCCCCAACTCAGAGCCGCCAGTTCTCTCTAGACCCCCCTCCCCCCGGTACCATGGCAGATATGAAGCCCTTGCTATAGATGATCCCGGGCACATGTATGACCCTCAGCCTCAGAGGGAAGGCACCCCGCGGCGGGGACGATCTAAAGGGGGCCAATCTGGGACCCTACAGGACCCTTATGGACCCACACCTCATCGTGGGGCATCCCAGCACCCTCCGGATAATGGCTACAATGAGCCCTCAGGGCATGGAGGTGTTTCAAGGGGCCCTGCCCAGGTCACACCAGGCAGCTGGGATGAACTCCTTTCCCTCATACCCTCCAAGGAGGACTTTAAGTCTCTAATCAACGAGGTCAAGGAGACGTGCAGAGCAGAAATTGCTAATGTGAGAAAAGATATCCATCATCTTTCAGGACGGATGGACTCTTTGGAGGAGGATCATGATACTACCAGAACACATCTAGGAGACTTACATGACCTAGTCCTCTCTCAGCAACAGGCCATAGAAGCTTTTCAAAACCATTTAGAGGATCTTGATAATCGGGGTCGCAGGTGTAACATCAGGGTTCGAGGAGTCCCAGAGTCGGACGACCAGGAATCCCCTAGAGCTATCCTTCAGTCCATTTTTACTACTATTCTGGGGGATCCTGCCTTGCCTACGATTAAGATGGACAGAGCTCACAGGGCCCTCAAACCTAAAGGAATGTCCGGCCAACCAAGAGATATCATATGTTGCCTCCATGACTTTGTAATAAAAGAACAGATCATGACGGCTGCAAGGAATAGTGGCCCCACACATTTCGCAGGAGGAGAGGTCCACTTATTCCCTGACCTGTCCCTAATTACACTACAAAAGAGGAGGCACCTTAAACCTCTCACCAAAATCCTCACTGAGCAAAGTATTACGTACAGATGGGGATATCCGTTTGCTCTTATTGCCCGCCGGAACGGCCGCACAGCCATCCTACACACTCCAGCAGACTCACTGGCCTTTTGTAGGGATTTGGACATTCCACCTATGGAACTACCCCACTGGAATATTATCCTCCCAGGCCTACCTCCAGCCCCGATGTGGTCCAAGAGTACCCCCCAAAAGGCCACGCGGAAGAGGGGTGGGGGTCATGGGCTTCCCTCCTCCCGACGCCCTCGTTGATTTTACCATCTTCAACTGAAGAGTGCCTTCCTTTTGGCAATGGATGAGGGCGGTGCGTACCCCGCTCCTCATATACTCTGTTTTTGTTTTTTCCTATAACTTTGCTGGCTCCAA
Organism: Allobates femoralis; assembly: GCA_033576535.1. Classification (NCBI taxonomy): domain Eukaryota; kingdom Metazoa; phylum Chordata; class Amphibia; order Anura; family Aromobatidae; genus Allobates; species Allobates femoralis. The sequence goes on from JARQOC010000003.1 coordinate 384,096,942, forward strand.
GTGGCGCCGATCGTATGTCTAATTTGTAACTTCTGTGTTTATATGCTTGCATACCTAACGCTAACTTTCCTAACTGCTGTGAACTTTTTTTTTTTCCGCCTAGAGAGGTAGTTTTTTATTTTTCCCGTCCAAGTTGAGACGGGGCGTCCGCTGGCATTTGCTGAACGGAGTTCGTCCCTCCCTTACTACTCCTGGATATCGACCTGGGCTGATTTCCTTCCCCACACCCATCCGCGATGGGGGTCAGCCCTCTGTCGACTCCCGGCCGGACGATAGTCCGGGAATATTGTGTCCGCAAGGACTGGTTGTATTCATTTTTTTACTTCTGTTATTCCTTTATGTATGCTATTTTGTTCTCTATTGACTCCCCCCTTTCCCTCCCCGTCTCCTCCCATCTCCCTAGGGCCAGGGATGCACTCATCAACAGCTCGCCATACCCCTTATACTGTCACCCATGGTGCGCTTAATAACACTTAACGTGCGGGGTCTCAATTCTCCCCGCAAACGCAAACTCACTTTGCAAGAGTTAAAATCCCTTAAGGCAGACATAGCCTTTCTGCAGGAAACGCACTATGACGCTAGAGGCTCGTTCAGCTTCGCGAGTAATGCCTACCCGTCCAGTTACTCAGCTTTCTCTAAAAATAGGAAGGGAGGTGTTGCCATCCTACTATCAGCCAGTTGTATGGTTCACGTCCACCGTACACATAGTGATCCGGGGGGAAGATTTGTGGTTCTGGAGGCTCAGCTGGGAGCACAGAGATTGATTTTAGCAAATATTTACGCCCCGAATTCGGGACAGGTCCCCTTCTTTAGGAGGATCTTCTCCCTTCTTCGTGATCTCCCTCCTGCTCCCATATTATTGGGCGGGGACTTCAATGCTCCCTTCTCATGCACACAAGACCGTCATTCGGTCAGGGGACTTCCCCCTTCTGAGGGCCTACAGAGGCTCTCTCTAGAATTCAGGCAGTTGATTAGGAGGGAGATCCTATTTGACACGTAGAGGGTGGATCATCCTGGAGAGGGATCCTTCTCTTTCTACTCAGCCCCTCATCAGACGCATACGAGGATCGACTACTTCTTTGTAAGTAGTGCTTTGCTTCGTATAATGGAAAGGTCTGAAATTGGGGCCATAACTTGGTCAGATCACTCACCTGTGATCCTAGATCTCAAGGAGGTTCAGGCCCCAAGGTCCTTTGGACACTGGCGTCTGAATGAGTTTCTGATGAAGGACCCCCTTGCTAAGACCTCATTGCATAAACATTTAGAAGAATATTTCCAGTTTAATCAGATGTCAGTCTCATCGATGTCTATACTCTGGGAGGCCCATAAAGCGGTGATGAGGGGTCATTGTATCAGAGAAGGTGCTAGAATTAAAAAAGATGACGCAGCCCAGCGTCGCACGCTGACCTCCCAGCTGAAGTCCCTAGAGGCTAAATTGGTTACAGATCCGTCCCTTCTTGTACTACGTAAAATCCTGTGCCTACGTGAAAAACTGAAAGATATTTCAATTAAAAAAATAGAAAAATTACTTCTCTACTCCAAGCAGAGATACTATGAAAGGGGGAATAAGGCCCACTCCCTATTGGCGCGTCGGCTAAAGGAGAGGGCCTCTAGGGCTTGTCCTCAGGCTCTTAGAGATACTGATGGTATGATTCACTACAACCCTTCTAATATCTCAAATATTTTTCTCTCCTACTACACACGTCTTTACAATCTTCCCAATCCCGGAGGAGGAGGCGTCCCTCGGGGGAGCAGAGACATGGAGGCTTATCTGAAGAACCTTAATCTCCCTAAGCTCCCAGCGGAAGCTCTGGCGGCTCTAGACCAACCGATCACTTGCGAAGAGGTAGAGGAGACTTTGGCAGACCTGCCCCAAGGTAAATCCCCGGGCCCAGATGGCCTCACATACTTATACTATAAAACCTTTGCCAAAACTCTCCTCCCTCACATGACCTCTCTGTTTAACTCCTTTATGGATGGCGCAGGCGTACCCACCTCCATGTCGCACTCCCACCTCATACTTATCCCTAAGCCTCCCAGAGACCCTATGGACTGCGCTAACTATAGGCCCATTGCACTGTTGAACTCTGACATTAAAATTTATGCTAAGATTTTGGCAAACAGGTTGGCTCCTTGGCTCCCTCTGATTGTTCACAAAGACCAGGTCGGGTTTATACCCTACCGCCAAGGAGGAGATAACACAAGACGTGTTATAGACTTGATAGATGTGGTCAACCGTCGGAGCCAACAGATGCTAGCCTTAAGCCTAGACGCCGAAAAGGCTTTTGACCGCTTAGATTGGTCTTTCATGTTCGCATGTCTTCAAACATTTGGCTTTCCAGGAAGATTTCTCAGTGCAATCAGAGCTCTCTATAGATTCCCCACAGCGTCCATCAAACTCCCCTTTATTACATCTCCCTCCTTCCCTATCTCTAATGGGACAAGGCAGGGATGCCCGCTCTCCCCCCTCCTTTATGCTCTGTGCATTGAGCCGCTAGCCGCTGACATCCGCAACAATAAAGATATCTCGGGAGTGGCTCTCAGCACGAAGGAATTTAAAATATCCCTTTTTGCTGATGATGTCCTTCTCACCTTGACGAACCTCCATGTCTCCCTCCCTAATCTGATGTCCTCCTTAAAAATATACAGTTCCTTCTCAGGTTATAAGATAAATCAAAGTAAGACAGAGGCCCTACCCATCAACATACCACCTGATATACTGGACTATCTGACCCTGAATTTTAAATTTAGATGGAAGACGGACACCATAAAGTACCTAGGGGTCAATATATCGGCCTCCTTTGGTACTCTTTATAAACATAACTTCCCCCCGCTTTTTAAGGAACTGAGAGCCCTCCTCTTTAAATGGGGACCATTGTCTTTGTCTTGGCTAGGTAGGGTAGCCGCGTTGAAGATGACGCTGATCCCCAAGCTCCTATACTACTTCGAGACCTTACCAGTGACGGTCCCTCTGGGGGATCTTAGATCTCTCCAAGACGGCCATCATGAGATTTGTATGGAATGATAAGAGACATAGAATAGCCAAGGACATTATGACAACCCACAGATCCCGAGGCGGCCTCTCAGTTCCAGATATAGTGAGGTACTATTGGGCCTCACGTCTCCGAAGAATCCCATCTTGGTCGGCTCTCTGGGCATACAATAAATGGACGGAAATTGAAAAGTTGTGGCTGGCACCTATCCATCCCAACTCTTTATTATGGCCACCCGCCCAGGTGGTTCCACAAATCCCCTTACTAGGTCCTATGCAGGTGACATGGGAGGTTTGGAAGCATTGCCAAAGGAGATTTGCCCTGACCTCCCCATCATCACCAATGATCTCATTTATCTATCACCCCCTGCTCCCGGGGGGGATGGAGCCCGCCATGGTCCACCCGTGGCTGGCCGCAGGCCTTTTTAGGTTCGCGGACATTGTCGATAAAATTACTATGGGGATCCAATCCTTTGAATGCTTAAAAACTACCCCACCTCTAACTAATAGAGCTTTCTACCAGTACCTCCAAATTAGGGATTTTGCCACCTCCCTATATGGCACCTCGGGGGTGTCAGCCCCATCAGAATTCGAAAAAATATGCAGGAGAGGAACAAGCACTAAGGGTCTGATCTCAGAGATTTACCAACTCCTTGCTGTCCTGGGTAGGAAAGATCGGGAGAGCTTCTCATACATGAAGAAATGGGAAGCCCTTTTGGGCAAACAGATTTCCCCTCAGACCTGGCAATATATTTGGGACAGAGCATCCAAAACCTCCATATGCACGCTTTACAAGGAAAATCAATATAAGCTCATGATGTTTTGGTATCACACCCCTGAATTCCTCCATAAATTAAACCCACTTTTACCTGACACTTGCTGGAGGTGTAGTAGGGATATGGGCGACCTGCTTCATATTTTTTGGTCATGCCCAAGATTGAGGGGATTTTGGGTATCTGTTAGGGATCTTATTATAAAGGTTCTGTTCATTGACATGGAACCGGATCCACTGGTATACCTTCTCAACGCACACACTGGACGGGTGGGCAAGCTGGCGTCTAAGCTTCTCTTGCATATCCTCACCGCGGCTAGATGCTTGATCGCCCTCTTTTGGAGGAGATTGGAGCCACCTTCCCTTAAGGACTTGTTCATTAGATTGTCGGATATCAGGAGGATGGAGTACCTGACGGCCCTGTTGACAGCCAGGGTGGACCAGTTCAATCAGGTCTGGGCTCCGTGGGACTACTTCGCTGCCCAGGAGGGTATTTAATGTTGAGACATTATCCCTGGTCCTGGGAGGTCTCACTCCCCTATCCTTCCCTCCCCTACCCCCCCTCTCTCTCCCCCCCCCCTTCTTTATATCCCTTTCTATCTCCCCCACCTTCCTGTTTAACCCCTTTCTCTATCCTTCTTGATTTTCTTGGTTCTTATTTGTCTAATTATTACCTATTTGTTAATATCTACTGTTTAAGGGAGGCGAGCACTACTGGTGATCTTGCGCACCTAGATGTCCCTATAAGGGAAATGTACTAGACCATACTGACCCTTGGAAATGGTGGACCTCTATCATCAAGGACACAAGAATCATTCGATGTAACGGACGCAAAACCCCCAGAGGTTCCACTTAAAAGTGCCATATTTAGGCCACATGATATCCCTCCCTTAAGGTCCTGTATTACTGCAATTCGTTTGATGGTTTATTTCTTTTTCTGTATTATAAAAAACCCAATAAAAACTTATAGTTGAAAAAAAAAAAAAATACTGAGGACATAAAGCCTGATGCCTTAACCGAAGCGCAGGGAGAGGAGTAGAGAGCCATGATGGCTCTTTGGAAGTCTCCTACTACTCCAAATCTTTGGAGGACCTCTCGAAGGTACCCCCAATGCACCCTGTCGAACGCTTTTTCTGCGTCAAGGGACAGGAATGCACCGGGAGTCCCTCTCCTCTCCATGATCTCCATCAAGTCCACCATTCTCCTCGTGCCATCACTAGCCTGTCTCCCCGGGACAAACCCCACCTGCTCTAGCCCCACAAGAGAGGGCAATACTTCTCCAAGTCTGTTAGCGAGAAGTTTAGCATACAGTTTTACGTCACAATTTAGTAACGCGATTGGACGGAAATTGCCCGGGGAGTCAGGTGTTTTGCCAGGCTTGGGGAGAGTGGTTATAATTGCTTCCAGACCTTCCCGTCTAATACTTCCCACCCTTCGCCAAAAGTTGAAGAGGTCCAGCAGGGGTCTAGTTAAAAGTTGTGAAAAACTGGAGTAGTACTGAAACGAAAACCCATCTGGTCCCGGAGCAGTACGTTTCTTGGTAGAAACAATAACCCCCTGAATCTCTTGTTCAGTAAAGGGTGCATTAAGTGTCTTAAGTTGTTCCTCTGAGAGGGCAGGGAGCCTAGCTCTATCCAAAAATGTCTTAATAAAATCTGTCGACGGTTGAGGGACTGAGTCAGAGTCCCGTAGGTTATACAAGGTGCGGTAGTAAGACCCGAATTCGTTTGCTATTGCAGTGGGATTGCGCACCGTTGTGCCATCACCCTTACGTAAGAAGGGAATTTTTGTCTGTAGTTCTCTTTTTTTAACTCTCCTGGCGAGCAGCGTTCCGGCTCTGTCTCCCATACCATAAAACCTCGCCCCAGATTTCTTAAGCTGATGCTCCGCCCGTACAAGGAGCAGAGCTTGAAGCTCTCGTCTGGCCATCAGTAAGTCAGGAAGTTGTACAGTCTACCTCGAGCTCCTCTGTAGAGTTTCTCATTGTTTGATTTTATCCAGAAGTGTAAGCAAAGTTTTGTCGTATTTCCTTTTAGCTATAGCCGCCATTTTGAGGAGCAAACCCCTGAGAACTGCCTTAGGGGCAAACCACAAGGTGTCCGGGGGCATATCAACTGTGGTATTTTCTTTAAAGTAAAGTTTAATGGCTTCAGAGAGTTGATCAACGTTAGAGGGGGAAGTCAGGAGATGAGTATTTATTTTCCAGCAAGTTGGAGGGCGAGTTGCGGCAGAGTCGACTATCCTGAGTGAGACCGGAGCATGATCAGACCACGTGATGGATCCTATGCTCGAGTCCAAGCACGTCTGCAGCACAGAATCATCAATCAGGAAATAGTCGAGTCTACTTTGTGACTTGTGACGATGGAAATAGAAAGTATAGTCCCTTTCGTCAGAGTGCATATACCTCCACACATCATGGAGATGATGTGTAGAAACTACAAGCCCCAACTCCGATCAGTATAGAGACGACTTCGAACAGTCTAATTGTTTATCCATCGGTATGTTAAAGTCACCCGCTATAACCTTGCTACCCTGCGCTACAGAGGAAACTTTAGATAAAAAGGACCTCTTGTATCGTACCTGGCCTGTGTTCGGCCCATAGATAGAGGCAAGTGTGTAGGGCCTGTCATCAAGAAGACATAACACCATGACGTATCTGCCCGCCGGGTCAGATACCTCCTCAATCAATTTAAATGTGACCGACCTGTGGATCAGGATGGCCACCCCAGCTTTTTTAGCGGCCCCCTCGGCTAGGAATTGTGTCGGGTAGAAGGCCGAGGCCAGTCTGGGGTGGTCCTTCCCCATCAGGTGGGTCTCCTGCAAAAACACCACGTCATTTTGTGCTTTCTTCAGATGTTGCCAAAGTATTGCTCTTTTTTACAGGGAGCGTTAAGGCCGTTTACATTGAATGAAACCATATTGATGCTCATTTTCGTTAAGTACCAGGTCCTCAGTCTGTTTAAAACCTTACAAAGCTAACAAAGACACTGCTTGCAACAAGGCTGGAGACTTGACCACAGCTGAATGAGATCAAAGGTTCAAAGTTAAGGGAGGAAAAGAAAGGAAGGACAAAGGAAGGGAGAAAAGAGGGAGAGAGAAAGAAAAAAAGAAAAAATAAAAGGCAAAAGAGAGAGAATACAAATAACCAACAATATAGGACAGACAACAATTGCATAAACACATAAACTGATATGAAAATATAAGTATTAACCCGTCACCTTCCCACAAGCAGGACGGGACTGGTTTCTGGGGGAGAATCAATGTGAGCTTTTCAGATCTCTCTACCTTAGCCAAGGCAGGAGAGAGTCATCCTGGTGGAAATGTGACTGCTCACAACCCCACAGCCTAAACAACCGGAAACTTAGGCTGGAAAAACAAATTTAACCGTCACCAGCACGACCCATAGTACTTGTTAGAGGTCATTTCACAGCCTCCCTGGAGTTGGGAGAGCTTCCCGAATTTCTTTGCTGATTCTCGGAGGTAGCCGAGGGGGAAGCAGGGGGCCGCTGTAAATTCCATTCTCCAAGAGCCATCTTGAGCTTGGAGGGAGAAGTAAAAACGTGTCTGTTGCCTTTATATCTAAAAGAAACATTAACTGGAGAGTCCCAAGAATATTGTATGCCCCTGTCGCGAAGGATTTTGCAGTGAGGTGCGAAGTCTATACGTCTCACCAGCGTTCCTTGGCAGAGATCTGGGTAGGCCTGCCATCCCTTGTAGTTTCCAGAGTCCAGAGGGTGCTGTCTCAGCTTCTGTAGAACCCTGTCTCTTGGTCTGGGGGAGTCCAGACACACCAGGACATCCCTGGGCAAATCCTGCCTGATGTTAGGGGGTCTTGGAAGTCTATAGGCTTTTTCAGGTAATAGCTCAGAGACTGGCATCTCCGGTAATAAGAAACAGAGGAATGTATGTACTGTTCCTTTAATGTCCTCCTCTCCATCTGTTTCTGGGATACCTCTGAGTTTCAGATTATTTTTCCTTAGTTTATCCTCCAGATCCCAGGTTACTGCTCTTATAGCCTTAATATCCTGTTCCACACCCTGGTAACTGTCTGCGAGCTCATTGTGAGCTGTGGCAAACTCCGCCATTTTAGTTTCAATGTGTTGTGTACGTTCTCCCATGGCGGCTATATCTTCCCTCAGCTCCCTTATACAGTCTTTCAAGTCAGCTTGTAAAGACTTGCGCAGGGTCTCAAGTAGACCCTTCAGGCATCCCAGAGTGACCGGGGTGTTGTTGTTATCCAGCTCTCCCCCCGACCTCGGGCTGTTGGAGGCCCGGGAAGAGTGAGGAGATCGCGCCATCGAGGACTCAGCCGGCGCCATCTTAGAGCGGGATGCTGGAGCGGGACCCGAGGAGAAGAAGTCCGTCACCTTAGGCGGTCGCTTCTTGCTCCAGAGCGACTGTCTTGGCATCCCGGCGATCCTCTCGGTGTGCTGCAGCTGGAGCCTCTGCTTGAGGTTTGCTGGGGAGGCTGGAAGCACTTATTATCTCCGTTTTGCTGGGCGCTGATGTCGGAGCTCCGGTGTTAAGCGTCCTGCATGAATGGTGTCAGGACACGCCCCCCGACGACGGTATTTTTGAGAAGGCAGGTTGCATTGCTAAATTCCCCTGTTCATTTTCCTGCACAGCGCTCATCAACATCCACTGTACATGATGTAGAGGGTATTCAGAATAACCTAACCGTTGTGTTTCTTTTTTAGGACTTCTGAGAATTACAGAAATCAAATGACACTGATCAAAATTGGCCAATCACTATATTAGGAGAGAAAACACCTTTAAAGGGAATCTGTTGTACGTCAATTTGCGTAAACTCCTTCCCAATCATGATGTGTATTCATGTTAAATGTTGTGAAGGGGTTAAATTGCAGATATTCAGTTAATCTGCAGGTTAATGGTATTCTAAAGCTGCTTGGCCGCTGCACTGTCAGCCTGGCTACTGGGAAGATATCTTTTTTCTGCTCAGCAGCCTCAGGCTTTCACTTATAGAGGTGTAGCTTCAGTCCCTGCTCAGTACATAGTGAGTTGTGGTTGTCACTATGTCCTCCCACTGGCTATCAGATGTCTCACTAGTGCATTAGTACAGAGCCAGATGTTAGTCAGAGCCCGGGCATGCTTACAGCCACCGCTCACTATTCACAGACTGGTGAATGAAACTGTGCCAGTTGCTTCTCTGATTGAAAACTAGATGCTACCAGGAGGAATAAAGTTAATTTTCTCCCAGTAGTAGGGCTGACGTGTGGGGACCAAACAGCTTTAGAATGCTATTAATCAGCAGATTAGCTATCTGTTGATTAATAGTATTTTACATACATCACAGGTTCCCATTAAACTATACAATAGTTCTCATAGCTGCATGGCTTATTGACATTCAGGTATTGGAGTCAAATTCAATTAGGATGCAGTCTGCTTGGAGATTGAAAGTTAATTCCATGCTAACTTATCAGTGCTTTATATATGCATTGATAAATTCATTTGGAATTGGATATAGTGTCTGTGAGGTCAGCTCACCTGGCCCTCAGTTTCTCCATTGGGGTATACGGTTGTTGGACAATGGAGGATTCTGGTGTACATAAATAATCACTTATCCACTGTATGAGTGATAATTATCCCACTGATCACCAGAACTACACACTTGTGTCTCCCACTCTCCTCTGGCCACAGCCACTAGGATGAGCTGAATGGAGGCTCTGGTCATTATACAGCTTGTATCTCCATTCATCAGGCCAAAGTTAACAGGACTAGCGTTGTTCATGCCGGTCTCGATGAAAAAATGTGATGGAGTCAGACGCTCTTGATTCATAAAGAGGCATAGATTGCCGCTCAGTGTGTGCTTTGCCACAAATTCTACTCCAGTAGAAGGGCTCAATTCTGGTTTTACTAGCAGAGGGATACAGTGACTGTCATGCTGCCTCCAAATTTAGAAGATGGCAGTCCATTACAACAAGGTCATACAGCAGGCATTGGGGACAACAAAAACCGGCAGAGGGCGAAAGCAACTCTCCACTGACCTGGATGACCGTCATCTTATTTGAAGGTCACTTAGCAACCGCAGGATCACATCAAGTGACTTACAAAAGGAATGGTAAATGGCACTTGGGATGAAGTGCACGGCAAGAACAGTTCGTAACAGGCTCCTAGAGGTAGGGCACAAGTCATGTAACCAGGGCCGGTTTTAGACCAAGTGGGGCCCTAGGCGAGATTGAGAGTGGGGCCCCAAGCTATGAAATAAAAATAGTACCCATACAGTTGTATACAGTATATACAGCAGCCCCAGTGGTATATACAGGCCCCAGTAGTATATACAGCAGCCCCAGTGGTATCCAGCAGCCTCCCCAGTGCTATATACAGGCCCCAGCAGTATTACAGCAGCCTCCCAGTGGTATATGCAGGCCCCAGCAGTATATACAGCAGCCTCCCCAGTGCTATATACAGGCCCCAGCAGTATTACAGCAGCCTCCCCAGTGGTATACACAGGCCCCAGCAGTATTACAGCAGCCTCCCCAGTGGTATACACGGGCCCCAGCAGTATTACAGCAGCCTCCCCAGTGGTATATACAGGCCCCAGCAGTATATACAGCAGCCCCAGTGGTATACAGCAGCCTCCCCAGTGCTATATACAGCCCCCAGCAGTGTGGTATACAGCAGCCTCCCCAGTGGTATACACAGGCCCCAGCAGTATATAAAGCAGCTCCAGTGGTATACAGCAGCCTCCCCAGTTGTATATACAGGCCCCAGCAGTATATACTGCAGCCCCAGTGGTATACAGCAGCCTCCCCAGTGGTATATACAGGCCCCAGCAGTATTACAGCAGCCTCCCCAGTTGTATATACAGGCCCCAGCAGTATTACAGCAGCCCCAGTGGTGGTGTATACAGGCAGCCCCAGTCAGTGGTGGTGTATACAGGCAGCCCCAGTCAGTGGTGGTGTATACAGGCAGCCCCAGTCAGTGGTGGTGTATACAAGCAGCCCCAGTCAGTGGTGGTGTATACAGGCAGCCCCAGTCAGTGGTGGTGTATACAGGCAGCCCCAGTCAGTGGTGGTGTATACAGGCAGCCCCAGTCAGTGGCAGGGTGGATTGATTTAAATCACGCCGATTTAAATCATGATTTAAATCACGATTTAAATCAAAAGTTTTTTTTCTATTTAAATCGGATCGATTTAAATCATGATTTTAATCATGATTTAAATCACTGATTTAAATCAAAAGGTTATTTTTTAATATAAATCACGATTAAAATGAGAAGTGAGAGCAGTGTGCATGTGCGCCCATAGTTACACGGACGAAACTAGGGGCAACGATCTAACGCCAGGGTGAGGGGGGGACCCCAAAGTAAGTAAAAATCTTTTTTGTTTTACTATATGGCAATAGGTAGGTGTTTAAAAGCAGCATGTCTTAATTGTATAAACTATTAATAGCCTCCACATTTTGTTCTTACTGCCCCTTTAATTCCACACTTCTAGCTTGGTTTCAGTTTTGGTTTAGTTTCTTTTTCCCTGCATTCAGTTGACATGCCCAAACTTGTTGGATAGTCAGCAGTACTTGGCTCAGGCTGTAGTAACATCAGCAGTGCTTGGCTCAGGCTGTAGTAACAATCAAACTTCATAAGTGATCTGTGTGAGCCATGGCAGCAGGTCGTAAGAGAGACCCTATTTGGGTTCATTTTGTTGAGATGCCAGCAGCAGATCTTGGAAAGAAAGGTTTTGTGCACACAACAGTCCGAAACCGCTTAGGAACTGCTAAAGCAGGACAACTGGTTTTCCTATTAAAAGTCCTAAATAAACAGTAGGCTTAAAGGACTGATGCATTCACTGAAGATGTTTGCTTACTTCAAACGTTAGAGATAGGCTATTGTTAAAAAGTACTTACTCTCTGTAGTTCAATTCTGAGTGTTTAATAGTGCAAATAAAAATTATTAGGTTTCATAATCAACTGTTTTAATATTTTTATTTGTGTAAAACAATTAGATTTGCAAAAAGACAAAGTTTTGCTTGTGTACAACTTGATTAAAAAATCTGATTTAAATCAAATGATTTAAATCAAAAAAATCTGATTTAAATCAAAAAAATCTGATTTTTTTGATTTTTTTAAAAAAATCAAGATTTTTATCCACCCTGGTCAGTGGTGGTGTATACAGGCAGCCCCAGTCAGTGGTGGTGTATACAGGCGGCCCCAGTCAGTGGTGGTGTATACAGGCGGCCCCAGTCAGTGGTGGTGTATACAGGTGGCCCCAGTCAGTGGTGGTGTATACAGGCGGCCCCAGTCAGTGGTGGTGTATACAGGCGGCCCCAGTCAGTGGTGGTGTATACAGGCGGCCCCAGTCAGTGGTGGTGTATACAGGCGGCCCCAGTCCGTGGTGGTGTATACAGGCGGCCCCCCCTGCACACCTGTAAAGGAATACAGATCATGATTATTATCATTATACTTACTTATCCTCCCTGCCTGCCGGCTGCCGCCGCTCTGCACCGCGCTCCGACTTCTTCCTGCTTCCTCTGTCTGGCGTACAGGCAATGTGACGTCTCCGCCTGCGGCTGCGCTCGGCGCCGGTCAGAAGGAAAAAGCCGGAGCGCGGTGCAGAGCGCTGCAAGCCCCGCCGCCCGCCGGCTATAATCCGGACCAGCCCTGGGGGCCCTCTGAAACTTGGGGGCCCTAGGCAAATGCCTAGGCTGCCTGCCCCTAACGCCGGCCCTGCATGTAACGCTAGAAAAAAGCCTTTTATCAATGAAAGCAAAGGAGCGCCAGGCTGAAGTTTGCCAAGACCATAGGGATTGGACCATAGAGGACTGGAGCAAGGTAATCTTCTCTGATGAGTCTAATTTTCAGCTTTGCCCAACAACTGGTTATCTAATTGTTAGACGGAGACCTGAAGAGGCGAACAAGACAGTGTCTTGCACCCACTGTGAAATTTGGTGGAGGATCGTGATGATTTGGGGATGTTTCAACAAGGCTGGAATTGGACAGGTTAATCTTTGCGAAGGACGTATGAATCATGCCCGCATACAAGCTTATCCTTGAAAAACTCTTGCTTCCTTCTGCTCAGGCAATGTTCCCCAACTCTGAGGACTGTTTTTTCCAGCAGGACACACAGCTAAGTCAATCAATGTGTGAGTGAAGGAGCACCACATCAAGACCCTGTTATGGCCAGCCCAATCTCCAGACCGGAACCCCATTGATAACCTCTGGAATGTAATCAAGAGGAAGATAGTCACAAGCCATCAAACAAAGAAGAACTGCTTAAATTGTTGTGCCAGGAGTGGCATAAGGTCACTCAAAAGCAGTGTGAAAGACTGGTGGAGAGCATACCAAGACGCATGAAAACTGTGATTCAAAATCATAGTTATTCCACCAAATATTGATTTCTGAACTCTTCCTGAGTTAAAACATGAGTGTTGTTGTTTCTAAATGAATAGGAACTTGTTTTCTTTGCATTATTTGAGGTCTGAAAGCACTGTTTCTTTTTTATTATTTTGATGATTTCTCATTTGCTGCAAATAAATACAAAATTTTTAGCTTTTAATTTCAGAGACGTGTTGTCAGTAGTTTATAGAATAAAAGAACAATGTACATTTTACTCAAAAATATACCTGTAAAGAGAAAAATCAGAGAAACTGAACATTTTGCAGTGGTCTCTTAATTTTTGCCAGAGCTGTATATTCAAATCAGCACTATATGTACAATAATAGGTAAATGTAAGATATTAGTGCCTATGAAATTCTATGGAATGCTATAGCTCACATCTAAAAAATACAATGTTATGACTTATTCTATATTGCATCCAGTACTGGAGACAGATATATTTGTAAGTTGTCTTTGTATACACGTCTTTTGCACCTACAAATCTCTGTCATGCACGTTTATATATATTATTGCTAGTATCATCCATTGCTTTTTGATACCAGTGAATATCTTGTTTGTATGATCCACATTAATGTAATATAAAACAGGTCCTAACATTGTATTCTTTAGATGTGATCTTTACCATTACATAGCATTCCATAGTAGCTTGGTTGTGCTCTTGTATTTTTTCAGTAAACTCTGTACTGGTACAATATCTATGTAGTAAGTTCGGGACTGTTCCCATATGCAGTAAGCTTCTTTCTGTTCTCATATCTATTTAGTCAGCTTGGTTGTCTTGTATCTATGTAGTAAGCTCGGTTCTATTACCATATTGATGCACTAAGCCCAGTTCTGTTCTTGTATCTGTAGATGTTTTTGTTCCTGTATCGATATAGGAAATTCAGCTCTTCTCCCTTATCTATACATTAAGCTTTCTGTTCTTGTATTTATGTAGTAATTTTGCATCTGGCACAATATTTATGAAGTAAGCTTGGTACTGTTCCCATATCTATGTAGTAGGCTTTGTTCTGGTCCCATATCTATGTAGTGGACTTGGCTATGTTCCTGTATCTAGGTAGTAGGCTTGGTTTTGTTCCCGTATCTATGTAGTAGGTTATAGTTGGGGATCATACTGTGGCTGGGTAGTTAAGGGGGTACAGTTTGATCATCATACTGTGCCTGAGTAGTTGAGGGAGGTACAGTAGGGATACAGTGTTTGTGGAGGGTTCTTTGGAGGAATTCACTGTAGGGGGATCATACAGTGTTTGTGGGACACATTTGTTGGCATCACACTTTACAGGTGCAATGAAAGAGGAATCTAGGGGCTTCAGTAGGAGGAAAATTACTTTGTAAGGGCTGAAATTGTGATTTGTACCTATGTGACCCAGACAAATATTTTTTTTTTAAAGGCCCAATAAAACTTTTTGCTATGGGGCCCCAAGATTTCTATATATGCTCCTGGTGCAGGATGCATTGTCCCTTTCACATGCGCCTCTGCAGGACTGATTGGCCATAACTTACACCTCAGGTCCAGTGCCACCCTTTGGTACATACAGGCAGGGCCGCCATTAGGGGGTTACAGCCCTTACTGCAGTAAGGGGCCCGGGGCCTGACTGCAGGGGGCGTGGCTATCAAACAGGGGCAGGGGGGCCCGGCCATGCCGGTGGTGGGCGTGGCCATTTTGAGCTAGGTGGCCCCCTGAGCTGCGTGACGAGCGCTCCCCTCACTGACTAGTACATGTGTGCGGGGATCCGCTGGCTGCCCACTCACTTCCTGATCAGGAAGTGCACGTCAAAGTGCACAGTACATTGAGCACCTCATTCAACAGAAAGGACTGGAGGCGGAGCCGCAGGGGGAGAAGCCCCGCTGGAGGAGAGAGAGAGACCATGACACTGCCTGATTACCGTTGGATGAGGCCGCGGCTCCACCGCTATAATGTACAGTGATGTGCCTCCTCAGCTGCTCCTCTGGTCTCCTCTTCTTTGGCCCCATCTATGGCCGAGGAATCCTGCACAGCATGAAGTGAGCAGCCACAGGAGCACCCCCCTCCTCCTGTAATGTCGCTACCAGGCCAGCTCAGCAGTCGGGAGCAGGGGAGGGGGAGAGAAGGGGGCTGACAGGAGCCAGAACAGGTATCTGTAGAGACCACTGCAAACACAGAGAGGCGACAGCCACAGGAGACACTGCAGCTAAATGAAGAGATGGAGAGACTTTATTAAAAGACTGCTGGTTTATACAAGGGCATTGCTGTATGAAGAGACTGCATCTATAAGAGGAGAGGGACATTGATGTAGAGAGACTGCAGTCTTCTAGACAGGGATTGCATATAGATGGAGACAGTCCTGTGCAGATTATACAGAGAGATCTCTATAATATCCAGGTAGACAAGAGTGTAATCAAGAGGGAGAGAGAGAGACAGACTGCTACTGTGAGAGAGGACTGGAAGAGACAGCAAAGACTGATTCATTTTATATGCAGACTGCTGGAGAGACAGCACTGATACATTGTATATACAGTCTGTGTGTGTCTCTCTGTCTCTGTCTGTCTGTCTCTCTGTCTGTCTGTCTCTCTGTCTGTCTCTGTCTGTCTCTGTCTCTCTCTGTCTGTCTGTCTCTCTCTGTCTGTCTATGTCTCTCTTTGTCTGTCTCTCTGTCTTTGTCTCTCTCTGTCTTTGTCTGTCTCACTCTGTCTGTCTGCTGTCTCTCTCTGTCTCTGCCTGTCTCTCTCTGTCTCTGCCTGTCTCTCTCTGTCTCTGCCTGTCTCTCTCTGACTCTGCCTGTATTTATCTGTCTGTCTCTCTGTTTCTTTGTCTGTCTCTGTCTGTCTCTGTCTCTGTCTGTCTCTCTGTCTTTGTCTCTGTCTGTCTGTCTGTCTCTGTCTGTCTGTCTCTGTTTGTTTCTCTGTCTCTGTCCCTCTCTGTCTGTCTCTCTCTGTCTTTGTCTGTCTCACTCTGTCTCTCTCTGTCTGTCTGTCTCTCTGTCTTTGTCTCTCTCTGTCTCTGTCTGTCTGTCTCTGCCTGTCTGTCTCTGCCTGTCTGTCTCTGCCCGTCTGCTCTGTCTCTCTGTGTCTGTCTCTGTCTCTCTGACTCTGCCTGTCTCTCTGGTTCTGCCTGTCTTCTCTGTCGTCTCTCTTCTCTGACTCTGCCTGTATTTCTCTGTCTGTCTCTCTCGTCTCTGTCTCTCTGTTTGTCTCTCTTTCTGTCTCTCTGTCTGACTGTCTGTCTTTGTCTCTCTCTGTCTCTGTCTGTCTGTCTCTCTCTCTCTGTCTTCTCTGTCTGTCTGTCTCTCTGTCTATCTCTGTCTGTTGCAGCAGTCTCCATTGTGCATTGGTCCCGCAGCCGTCTCCATTGTGCATTTGTCCCGCAGCCGTATCATTGTGTATTTGTCCCACAGCATCTCCATTCTGTATATGGCCAGCAGCAGTCTCTATTGTGTACATCCAGCAGCAATCTCTATTGTGTATCCTCTACTGTGTGTGTATAGCTAGCAGTCATCTCCATTGTCTATACGGCCGGACCTGCAGCCGTCTCCATTGTCTATATGGCCAGCAACAGTCTCTATTGTGTATTCTCTATTATGTGTATAGGCAGCAGTCTCTATTGTGTATACGGCCCACAGCCATCTATTGTGTATACAGCTATCAGCTTTCTCTATTGTGTTCTCTATTGTATATAAAGCTCAACTCAAGTGTGTATGTGTGTAATATAGAGAGAGAGAGAGTGTGTAAAAAAATGAAAAACAGCACAAAAATATAGAAAAAAGTGGACTTTATTGCCCAATGGCATGGCCACGCATTGGGTGATAAAGTCCACTTTTTTCAATTTTTCTGTGCTATTTTTCCATTAGGATTGCTGATTGGGAAAGCTTTGCACATAAATTGAGGTAATTTTTGGTGCTGTTCCAATTTTTCACTATACATATAATGTATGTTTGGGTGGAGGGGAGCATCAGTGGAGGCTGGGCGGAGTGTCAGGGGGGCCCAAATTTTGGCAGTAAGGGGCCCCGAAATTCCTAGTGGCAGCCCTGCATACAGGCATCCAGCCATGTTTCTCTTGAGCGGCGGTTGCTCGGTGGAACTCGTCTCCTTCCCACATCCCTTACTCAACCCAATTGGAAAGCCCCTGCTATTAGTTCTGGACAGCCCTGTGTGCAGCACTTGTGATTGCCTTAGTGTTTCAGGAGGCGGTGTGGTCAGTTGGAAAGATGTGGTATTTTACCAGCTTAGTGTAGTGACTGCTTGTTGATGCTCAGACTGCAGGTCTTTGTGTGTGGATGGTGCTGCATTGTTGACATGTCTGACTAGTCAGTGCCAGGCATCCGCCACATTGGAGCTGCCCAGAGTGTTGTAGGTGTGTGCCAGAGATAATAGGCAGTGCGGCCTCCTGTATGCTATAAGGATGCAAGACTGTGTTTGCCTACAGGTGCACAGCTCCGCCAGCCATCATTGTGTGTCTGTAGCTTGTGCCAAGCTGCCATTGCCAATAATGACCCTTGTTCTCGATTCTTCTATGTGGTTCTTGTATGTGCGTGTGATGGGCCTGACATCCTTGTGTTTGGACATCTTTTTTTATTTCTCTAAATTAAAATGTCCACTAGTGTACTCATTTTTACAGGATAGATATAGATCTGTATGAACCTCATTTATTTCTACCGATTTCAAAACATTTACTGGGAGGTGCCGTTCTGCAGTTCGCCTCAGGCAGTGGAGAGGCTAGGTTCATCCGTGAGTAGTGGGGTCTTGTCACTGTACCATTCACAAATTGTAGGGCAGTTCTGTATTGACTAGACACACTTGCCCACACTATGACACCACCACCACCCCACCACCAAAGGCTCATCTGGTGACAAGAATGGTTGATGGCAAAGTGCTTTAATCGATGTCTCCAACATTGTTGTCGGCAATCATATTTCCTCAGCGTGAATTAGCTTTCATCAGTGAACAGTACTGATTCTAGCCCCTCTAGTACCCTAGTACCTCTTCTAGCATAGATGATCCCTGGCCCATGCAAGACTATGACACCTTTGCCTAGAGGTGTGATCAGGTACCGTTGCATGCCATCTAGCACGCAGACCACACTGATGTAAACAGTTTCAATTGGTCTGATGAGACACTTGGGTGCCTCTCACCTCCCTTAAATGTCCCTGGAGTAGCATTGAGAGGTATACACAAGAATTACTTAATTTTTCAACATGTTGGGAATTCAGCTTTGCTGGTAAGTTAAGAGAGAAAGCTAACTAACTTAAATATTAACATTGTAATCACAGACTTATTACTCCAGCCAGAAAAACTTGACTTTGTAATATAACAAAAGTCATAACATCTTGAAACTTCAATTTATGAAGGTTGCTTTACATTGGACAGTGCCATCTACTGTCAGTTCAATGTAAGCACTGTACTTTATTTTCTAACAAAAGGAAGCAGCTGTGTGTCTGGTATGATAAAAAAAAAGATCTGCCCACATTTTAAGACATTAGAGACAGGGTGAGAAAATCAGTGAAGTGATAACATAATTACTGTTGCGCTATGACTACCTGGCTTCCTCCAAATACCGAGGACCCCCCCGACATGCGCTACCAGAAATAAGGTAACAACGGTGGGCCCTGCTGTTAGGGAATGGGAGGGGGGCACCTAAACCCACCCTGAGGTGGTACCCTGATCTCCACAGAGTCCCTATACGGGTTCTCTCACCCTATCACTGAGTAGGATACCTAGTCCCTAGCTTGACCTGATCTCATCCTTACTAGTAGGATGGCCAGTGAGAGCGCTAGTCTCACTGCTGCACTAATAAACACTTCACAAATGGGGAAAATGAACTTCATGGCTGCAGTCAGACACAGCCTGCAATGCTTCCAAAAGAAGAATAACAAAACTGCAAGAACTCCAGCTGTAGCACAACATACATTCTCTATAGCTTTCCCCTTTTCCCCTTGAGGAAGCTGTGGTTACCAAACCAGTACAGCGAAACGCCGCGTTGGGGCTCCTAGCCGTGACCAGGCTTCAGGGAACATATTAAGTGTGCATATGGGTAATTCTTGAAATGTGACTTTTTGATTCACTCTCTGCTGGTTTTCCACCCCATACATGTATTGGGATTTTGTGCTTCCTTGACATTGGCAGCATTTTTTGCTAGTTATATCTAGCTTAACCGCACAGCACTAGGCACTTTACTGCTGCATTTGTTTTGGGGTGCACATATTTAGATTATAATATCTACATTGTCACCATCAATATATGTATTTGATTTGTGGTACCTGCAATGATTGTACTTTGACACATCTTTGTTATATCTTCATATACCCTGTACATATGATTGCTTCACCTAAAAGCCAAATATCCCTATCCTTTTGTGAGTAATGTACACCTATTTGCTCAATGATTATGTAATCTGATATCAACTGTTCTTATGAATACATAATCCATACACCACATCATACATACACTAGGCCCTGGTGATAGTGCACATCCCCTGAAATGTGATATCTATCTCCAAAACACAGATTTAAAAAACTGGAGAAACAAGTAGGAGTATCTTGCAATTTAAAAAACAATTTTATTAATTTCATTCAAAAAATCATTTAACATTGTTTTTAAATTGCAAGATACTCCTACTTGTTTCTTCACTTTTTTGTATCAATTGTCCTTGTAGTAGTTGTATCCATGTTTGGTCACACATCTAGCTTTATTGGGGATCTGGGAAATGTCAGATTCTTTATAATGCTTGCAGAGTTAACTCGTAAGCATTCCCTTTTTTTCTTTTACATGAACTACTGTATTTGGTTTTCAAAATTTTCAGAAGCGATGTGCGAGAGGCATGGAGCTGTTGGGCGACGCACCCCTTGGCTGTCTCTCTCCCTCAATGATGGATTGTGCTGGGTGTCCTGTTGGTCTGCCCTGCCCTCCCCCTGACTTTACTGGACCTTTTGTCTACCTGTATCTTCTATCCTTCCTCTTTCTACCCTGTCCTTGCTTCTCATAGCTTTTCTCTCTCCCAATTCAAAGTTCCTCTCTTTCCCTTTCTTTTCCCGATCTATATTTCTGTCTTATTCTTTCCCCTAGTCCTTTGTTTTTCCCCTTCCCTTTTCCTCTCTCTCCTTTGGATCGGTGTGCTTAATCTACGCCGAATGCATAATACTGGTACTTCTATGCATTGCAAGCTTTTACAGACTGTTTTGTGATTTATTTGAATTGTTATTTGAAAATTAATAAAACTTATTCATGAAAAAAGAAAAAAAAATTTTCAGAAGCGAATTGCATTACATTGTTACCATGTCCCTGCTAACATGTCATAACTTTGACTACCTTATATCAATTAGTGAAGTTTATAGTCTCAACAAAACTGTGAGCTCAAAAACAGGGTTCATCAAATCTTGTAATAAACATTTTTCCTTCATATATCTTAATTTCAGGGGACATCAGGCTTATCTGAAATCTGGCCCACACTATGACTTTATTCGTTACCGGCAGTTGGTTCATGAAATTACACAAGCTTTTAGCGGCATCAGCAATGAGCTTATCCAGATGAAGGACCACTTAGGGAAGTGCACGATCGACCTGATCTTTCTGAACACCTAGAAAAGATCCAGCAGCTGGAGAAGGAGAAATTAGAACTGGTAATTTTTCTTGCTGTATATTAGTTATTTCTTGTAAGCAGGTCCATAATTATTTCTGTTTTACCAGACTGCAAGATTACAGTAGCTAAGCAGAAAGCACAAGACCACCCGAATGACGAGGCCCATGAAGAGGAGGTTCACCTTTTGAAACACAAGTAGGTGCATTTATAATGTATATTTTTACTTTAATAAGTAAATGTTTAGAAACTACCAAAAAACTACATTCAGATAAATCATTGAAAAATCTTATGTTTTTAATTTTAAAAAACGTACCTTTTTCCATTCTTCTCTACAAAAAAAAATAAAAAATGGGGAGAGAGGTGTGTTGGTTATGTCATAGAGGACATACAGTGGGTATGGAAAGTATTCAGATCCTTTACATTTTTCACTCTTTGCTTCATTGCAGCCATTTGTTAAATGCAAAAAATGTCATTTTTTTTCTCATTAATGTTCACTCTGCATCTCATCTTGACTGAAAAAAAAGAAATGTAGATATTTTTGCAAATTTATTAAAAAAGGAAAACTGAAATATAACATGGTCATAAGTATTCAGACACACACATATAAGTCACATGCAGTCCATTTCCTTGTGATCCTACTTAAGTCGGTTCTACTCCTTCATTGGGGTCCAGTTGTGTTTAATTGAACTGATAGGACTTGATTTGGAAAGCCACACACCTGTCTTTATAAGACCTCACAGCTCACACTGCATGTCAGACCAACTGAGAATCATGAGGTCAAAGGAACTGCCCAAGGAGCTCAGAGACAGAATTATGGCAAGGCACAGATCTGGCCAAAGTTGCAAACGAATTTCTGCAGTACTCAAGGTTCCTAAAAGCAAAGTGGCCTCCATAATCCCAAATGGAAGAAGTTTGGGACCACCGGAAGTCTTCTTAGACCTGGCCATCAAGCCAAACTGAGGAATCGTAGGAGAAGAGCCTTGGTGAGAGAGGTAAAGAAGAACCCCAAGATCACTGTGGCTGAGCTCCAGACATGCAGTAGGGAGATGGGAGAAAATTCCTCAAAGTCAACTATCACTGCAGCCCTCCACCAGTTGGCCCTTTATGGCGGAATGGCCCAACAGAAGCCTCTCCTCAGCTCCTCAGTGCAAGACATATGAAAGCCTGCATAGAGCTTGCAAAAAAACACATAAAGGACTCCTAAACTATGAGAAATAAGATTCTCTGGCTTGATGAGACGAAGATAGAACTTTTTGGTGATAATTCTAACCATGTGTATTTCAGTTTTTCTTTTTTATAAATTTGCATTAGTTTTTTTAGTCAAATGGGGGTGCAGAGTGTACATTAATGAGAAAAAGATGACCTTTTTTGAATTTATCACATGGCTGCACTGAGACAAAGAGTGAAAAATGTAAAGGGGTCTGAATACTTTCCGTACCCACGCATGATTATATGATTGCATGCTTATAATATGACATATCACTGGGTTTTTTCATAGTCAAAGACTTGAGTCCATCATGCTCACGACTGCATTATCTGTTATTTCCTCAGTTCTCTTTACAAAAAAGGCAATGAGCCAATTGCTAACCAATGTTAACTTGTACAGGATTTCATGTCATATTATAAATGTACATGAAATGGTAAGACCCTATTTTGTTTCTCTGATTTTATAGCATATCCATCTTTATCATTGATGTACCCAGGAGAATCTACAGTGTTGGCATATATTTTGCCATACATCTGTTTCTGTATAGGACTGCTTCCCTTGCATATTAGTTGGTTATGGCTTGCTAACACTTTTACTAATGGCCATTGCAATAAATGAGATGAAAGTTGCATAAAAGAATAATATTTATTTCTACTCTTAGTGTGACAGATATATATCACCAGGACGACACCTTGAAAGCACTTCAGTTCTAAACAAGGACCGCAGCCTCTTTTCTGGGTGTTTCATAAACACTACCTAAACTTCTATACTTTGAGTAATGGAAGACAGATGTATTTTATTTATAGTTCTAATTTGTTTCCGTAGGATAATTAAAACCGTGGAAGCAATCAGTGAAGTACTGCAGGATTTCAAGTATGATTGTGGAAGAATAAAATGACGTCTGCCCCTTTGGCAGCTACAAAATGGAAAACGGAGCCTTTAATATTTGTCTTTGCAATATAGCAGTACCTGCTCTGTTTCATCTGCTGCCCTCTTAGGTGACACTCTGGCTCTTTATCAGTAAGTGTTTTTAACAGACATGGCAGGGATACATCTTCTTGCACTGTAATCATAACTGAACTTGAGCTCTAATGTACGTTTCTTTCCAATGGATGTAATTGCATATGAAATATAGCTTTATGATGTGTTTTCCCCCTACACTCTCCTTTTTCTTTTCTTTTGGTATTGCATCACATTATTTAAGGTTATAATGAAAGGTTTCTCTCCGTAAATTAAAAGAACATTTTTTTTTAATTTATTGTGTATCATTAAAGCACTTTTTTCCATTCCACGGAGAATTTTGCGTAATCAGTGCATGTAAAGAAAGACGGTGATAGATACACATGTTTTACCAAAATGAAAGTAAAATTTAGATGAACTTTTCAGCATTTGTTTCGTACCAGCTTTATCCAAAATAAACTATACAAGGTTGTAATATGTCTGAGCATTATTAGCAAGAATACTCAATTCACTAAAGTCTTCAGTTGTCTTATATGATATAATTAATCCTACATTTTGCGTAAGGGACATTCTCAAGTATATCATTTGCTTTACACAGTATGAAAATTGTTTGTAATTCACTTGCTTTTTCTATCCACTGTCATTTACCTGATGTAAGAGTTTCTATCCATTAATTGTACAGCCACTGAGTTTGGCCTCCATTGAGTTTGGCCACAAGTACCAGTCCAAATTTTGCCCGAGAGTGCATACGGTAGTAGTTACATTGCAGGAGAGTGGTAACTGCTAAAATACCAGTCGGCTTTCTCCAGTGGATTGATTTCTATACAGGAGTTAGCTGCTGACCTTCCTTCCCCTCCCTCTCAATTCCCAACAAGTTCTGTTATAAAACTTTCAGCTATATTTATTGATGACACATATTAAAAGACAACTTTTAATACGTCATCAACAAATATAGATTTTAAGTAAAAAATCTTTTTGACCCTCGTACTTGGATGCTGGAACTTACTTCTGTTTTCTATCTGAGCTGAGCTTTAGCCTCTGTTCCAACAATGAGATTTTAGTGAGTTTTTGATGCTGCATTTTTTCACTGTCAAAAATCAGCTTCTTACAGTCCAATATTGTGCACACTGTGCTTCTTTTAAGTTCAACATAAACTGGCCTGTGGTGCTTGTTTCAAAACTGCAGCATGTCAATTTATCTTGCAGGTGCACTGAGTTTTATGTGCATTTCTTCCTATTGACTTGCATAAGATGCGGAAAATTTGCTGGTAAAAAAAGGACGTGTTCTTGGTGCATTAAGCTGCGTAAATGCACTAAAAAGGCATGTAGTCAACACATAAGTATGTCAATAAAGTGTTATCAAAGCCTAACATCAGGACGTATTGAAAAAAAGCAGCTTTGTTTAAAACAGCAAGAGACAGAAAACGCATAATAAGAATTGCAATAAAAATGCACGTAAAAACACAGCACAAAAACTCGTGGACAAAAAATGCAAGTACCGTAACCTTCAGGGGCGTAACTACCACAGGTGCAGAGGTTGCGATCGCACCCGGGCCCTGCAGCCTAGCGGGGCCCTAAAAGTCCCTTTGGCCAATAGAAAAAGACTAATACTATTAAAGATTTGCAATAATTGGGGTCCCCATTGGAGCTTTCGCATCGGGGCCCCTGGGCCTCAAGTTACGCCACTGGTAACCTTATTTACATAATAGTTGTAGAAATGTCGCAGAATTTCTGCAACATCAAAAGCTCATCGTGGGAACGTAACTTGAGATTGGGGGTCACATGAGCATATTAACCCCTTCTCCCCAAACCTGGTTTTCACCTTCCTGACCAGGCCATTATTGTCAATTCTGACCATTGTCACAACACGAGATAATCCCAGTGATTCTGAGATTGCTTTTTTTGTGACATATTTTTCTTCATGTTAGTGGTAAATTTAGGACAATAATTTTGCGTTCGTAAAAATATCGGAAATTTGGTGAAAATTTCACAATTTCTCCTTCTCATCATTGGGAGGCACAGGACCATGGGTGGTGTATGCTTTCTGCCACTAGGAGGTGACACTAAGTAGAGATAAAAGTAAGCCCTCCTTCCTGCAGTATACACCGGTACGTAGGCATAGTTAGTCAGTTTTTGGCTTAGTGTTGCAATGGAGGCACATGTGATCTGTAGCTCAGACCTCATCTACCCTTAGTTAATTCATTTATTTCTTTTTTATTTTTACAATTGAATTCTTATTTTTACCTTTTACTACACCAAAGGCGCCTCTCTACTTTGAGCATCAGGGACCCCAAGGCAGCGCACACCACCCTTGGAGGGGCAACAGATTCCCATAAAAGGCTCCGTGCTCCCCACCCCAGACCCCGCAGGCAGCCACCGTGCATACCCATAGCATCCCCCTGCAGGACAGGGGTATACAAGGAGCACACGTGCAGCACCTCTCGCCTCCTCCAACAAAAGAGCAGGTGATTGAGGCCACCAGCATGCCCAGCCACCGTGCACCGATGCATCCCCAAGGGATCCGGTGCTGCAGCCGCTCTTACAGCCTCGAGGCACCATCACCCCCCCCTGCAGCTGTGGCGGCCCCATGCCAGGACGCTCACCGCCGGTAAGTTCGGGGGCACGTCCAGGGCATGGGGCCAAAGCATCTACCAAAACCGCTGCACTGACGCTGATCTCCGGACTGCGGGCACCCAACGCCACTCCCGGGAGCCCACACTACATGAAGCCATAGGGGCATGCGCGATGAGCAGCCAGTCATGCATAGACGCGATTGGCCGCTAGGCATGTCTATCATGGCCTCAGGACATGCCCCCACTATGACGCGGGGCAAGGGGCCGATATTACACACGCCTCCTCCAGTTGGTCAGCCAATCAACGAGCAGCCCACAAAACACGCCCCCAGCCCGGCGCAAAAATTCAAACACAGACTCTTAGGTGCAGCACAGCTGCATTCACACATTAACACACACAGTACCTACCTGGCCCTCCCCTGGCTCCCCCCTCCCCTCCACAAAGGGGGCTAGCACAAAGCCCACACACTAACTCAGGGCACATCCTCTCCACAGTCCTTTCTCCTGGTGCCCCTG
Source organism: Allobates femoralis (assembly GCA_033576535.1). NCBI lineage: Eukaryota > Metazoa > Chordata > Amphibia > Anura > Aromobatidae > Allobates > Allobates femoralis. Next base: position 384,122,861 of record JARQOC010000003.1, read on the forward strand.
AAGCAAAAGTACCTTGGTCATCACCTCACCAGACTGCACAACAAAGGGGACACAGGATCCGGGTAAGCTCCCAATAGGAGACCCTCCCTGCAGACTATCACGACCTGGTCAGTGTCGGCTCTTTTGCCTTCATAGCAATCAGCTTAGTACACTGCAGTACCATTCTGACCCATAATCTAGTACACTATGGCAGATCTCAAACTCCCCAAGGATAAAAACAAGAACAACGCAGAGACCAAGGCATCATGCACCAAATGCCAGACCGCGCTCCCAGCAAACACGCTTCGCAATTTTGCAAAAATTGCGAACCTGAATGCCCCACTGAGACTACCACTGACGCAGTACCCAGCACGTCTGACATCCCTCCGTGGGGCTTGGCACTGTCGCAACAGGTAGAATCAATAATCCAAATGTTGCAGTCAAGTCCTGGTTCTCACACAGCCAGTGACAACAAATGGCACCGTTCCCACTCCAACAGGGAACATCCCTAGCCCACGGTCTCACGGCTACCAGAAGACGGACTCATACCAGTCCGTCTCAGGAATGCTCTCCCAACACGTCACAATAAGGGATACGTCTCGCTCCCATTCGCCCCAGGACCAGTGTTAATCACTCTCCAAGGGGGAACTATCAGAGCCAGATGCGTCCCACGAGAGTGAGACCACTGACACCCTAGAGATGGTTAACAGCCTCATTAAACATCATTGACGAACCCACCACCAAAGGCAAAACGCTCCCGTTGAGTCTTCTCTAAACACGAGGATTTTAAGGATATAATCTAATGACACTGGTCATAAGGCCATTGAAACCAAGTACCCCTTCACAACAGACCATCATAAAGAATGGGATGAGTCGCCAGCCGTCGACCTCCCCCCCCCAGTGTCGCGCCTAGTTAACAAAACACTACTTACAATCTCCGACAGCTCGTCTATCAAAAACACCAACGACCGCCGATTAGACAATCTGGCGCGCTCAGTCTTTGAAGCATCAGGAGCAGCCCTCTCTCCCTCGCTTGCTATGGTGTGGGTCGCAAAAGCATTGGTATCCTGGATGCAATCCTTATGCACAACACTGCAATACCCCGACCAAGACCCAACCGAACTACTCGACCAACTTACAATGGCCCAGGAGTACTTCTTGCATCCATAGACACAGCCAACTGTGCCGCATTGTGAGCAGCAAACGCGATCTCCATGCGCCGAACTCTCTAGCTCAAAGGCTGGCACGCGGACTCCGCATCAAAAAGATCCCTCATGAACCTCTCCTACCAAGGAGGTCGCCTATTCAGTGAAAAGCTTGACCAACTCATCTCTGAAGCCACGGGGGGAAAAAAGCAAGTTTCTCCCCCAACAAACGTTCAAGCGGCCACAGAACATCAAGATGGGCCACCTCAACCGCTATCACAAGCACTGGGCGGCCTACCCGCGGGATCAACAATACCCCACTCATTCAAAACCAACCCCACCTGGAAAAGCAGCCCTAAACAAACCCACTCTAAGGGCGCAAGACCCCAAAGGTTCAACGTATGACTCCCTCTCTCAGCCGCCCAACACCAACATAATAGGCGGACGTCTCCAGCTCCGTCACTCTCGGCTAGCTGCCGTCCACAACAATTGGGTCAAATAACTGGTGTCGTCAGGCTACAAAATAGAGTTCTCATCCCGGCACCCAAACCGTTTTTTCCTCTCGCTGCCTCCAGCATTTTTTGAGGCCATCAATTCACTACTCAAAACTGGGGTCATAACACTGGTACCAAAGACCGAACAGTTCAAAGGTTTCTACTCAAACCTGTTAGTCGTTCCGAAAAAAGATGGAACAGCACGCCCCATCGACATACAGGATGCATACCTCCACATCCCCATTTTCCCTCCCCACCAAAAATTCCTGCGGTTCGCCGTCCAAAACCGCCATATCCAATTCGTCGCCCTGCCCTTCGGCTTGGCAACTGAACTTAGGGTCTTCACAAAGATCATGGCGGCCGTCATGACCATACTCCATTCGCGGGCAGTAGTTGTCCTCCCTTACCTAGACGAACTGCTAATCAGATCCGCTTAGCACTCCAAAATTTTCACCACCTCCTGGCCGGGTGCCCCATCCGCATCCAATCAGACAACGCTACGGCAATGGCGTACATCAATCATCAAGGAGGCACACGCAGCAAATCTGCAATGCGCGGAGTAGAACACATCCTACACTGGACCGAAGAAACCAAGTCAGTCATATCAGCAGTCCACATTCCGGAAATGGACAACTGGGTGGCAGACTACTTAAGTCGCCAGGGACTGACCTCAGGAGAATGATCCCTACATCCGGAAGTCTTCTACAAATCTGTCGGTCCTTGGGAACCCTCGACATAGACTTCATGTCGTGAAGAATGAACGCAAAAGTCCAAGTTTTTGTAGCCAGGTCCGGGACTCTCTTGCGCTAGGAGTGGACGCGCTGGTCCTCCCCTGGCGCCAATTCCAACTCCCATACATCTTTCCCCCACTACTGCTGATCCCGCAAGTGATCAGAAAGATCAAAACGGAAAAAACTCAAGTGATACTCATGGCCCCAGACTGGCCATGACAGGCATGGTACACAGAGCTCGTACAGCTCCTCGCCAACGTGCCCTGGCCACTGCCAAACCGACAGCATCTTCTATCCCAGGGCCCCATTTACCACCAGAACTCGAGAGCCCTGTCTTTAACGGCGTGGCTATTGAATCCTGAATCCTGACCCAAGCAGGATTTACACCAGAGGTCATAACCACCATGGTTAATGCCCGAAAACCAACAAACCAACGTCCTCACCCATCTAGCACCGCACCTGGAAAACCTTTTTCCAGTGGTGCGAAGACCGCAACCGTAACCCACTTATTTTTTCCATCCCCACAATCCTGGAGTTCCTTCAAACCAACCTTAACTCTGGCTTAGCACCCAGCTCCATCAAAGGCCAAATCTCAGCCCTAAGGGTTCTTTTCCAATGTAGGATTGCGTCCAAACCACACGTTAAGACTTTCATCGAGGGGTGTCACACACACGGCCTCCCTTCAAAATCTGTGGCCGTCTGGGATCTAAACCTAGTTCTGGGCGCCCTCCAGGAGCCCCCATTCGAACCCCTTAAAGAAGTACCTTTATCCCTTCTCTCATGGGAAGTCGCCTTCTTTGTCGCCATCACATCAATCAGGCACGTGTCTGAACTAGCCGCCCTATCCTGCCACCCCCCCTTCCTATCCTTCCACAAGGATAAAGTAGTTCTCCGTCCGTCTCTGTCCTTCCTGCCCAAGTTAGTGTCCCACTTCCACCTTAGCGAAGATATCGTCCTTCCATCCTTTTGGCCAACTCTGGTACAACCGCTTCAAAAAGTAGCTCCATACCCTGGACCTAGTAAGGGCCCTCAGACACTACATCTTCCGGACAGCCCCATTCAGTATAACAAAAATGCTGTTCGTCATTCCTGAGTGTAGAAAAGGATTTCCAGTTTGTCAAGGAGCGCTTCCAGATGGTTCATTAATTACTCCGATTATTTAAAGGAAATTTCGATTTATTATACATAGAAACAGCGCGTTTCGGCTATACATAAAATTAGCCTTCATCGATTAAAATCATATATATATTAAAAATCACCGATTATTGGTTTAAGTATTCCTGTATACAAATATATTTAACAAAATGGAAAACTCCTTTCGCCGTTTTTTAGCTTTTTATTTTGGTTATTTTAAAATAAATCCTATGTGGATCAGTGTTTACAAGTGATTTGTGAGACTTAACTCCATTAACAACCCTCCCCCAGAAATTAGTAAAGATAAAGTTTCCACTTATTTTAGGTTAATAAGAGGGGTGATGTCAAGGCAGAACCTAGCCCTCCTTCTCTTGTGTTATATCGGAGTTATTGCCTCAGGTGTTGATGGACACAATTTGTCTCCAAAAACAGCCTGACGCAGTCTCCCTCAGTGTATTTATGTGTGTAGGCTCTTATCCCGCCTGATACGGTCAAATGGTCTGCTCACACCCCAGTGTCATAGGTCCTAAAATCGTGGTACCGTATGATATATTTGTGTTCAACATAAAACATGATCATGTATATAAAAAATTATCATATATATATTTTTATATACATGATCATGTTTTATGTTGAACACAAATTTCCGTGGCCTTTAATAAATTGACTAGAAACCCTATTGAAAGAAATTAAGCACACAGAGACCAGACCTGAGGGTGGCTCTGTAGAGTAAGAAATTAAGCATGACAAGGATATAGGAATAAGCATATATGAGTTCTGGTCCCGATAGATACTAGTTATTCTTATGGTCCCTAGTGATGAAATTAAGAAAATGAAATTAATATATTTACTGGTTGAATAAATGGTTTTGTCCTACCAGAGATGTATTGAATAAACTAAGACAAAAAAAAAAAAATTTAATACTGATGCCATAGGATAAATAACTCCAATGATTTTTTATCTTTTTTATCAATTTTATTCTTTTTACCTCAAAAATACAACACAATTTTATTGAATTGTATTTTTTTATAATCATCTCCATGTTTGAATACGGGGATTTTGTAATTTCCTAAAAGAGATGAGAATTATAAGAAAACAAGAGAAACACATAGAAAATTAGGTTTATACTAGATTTTAAATAATATAGGCTTCCTCTACAATTAGCCTCCCAACACTCTGGAGAGGTGAGCATGTGTTTTCATTTGATGATAATTGATTGAAGGGTTGAAACTTTTTTCCCCCTATATAAATGTGTCTTTTTAAGATATATATGATTTTACCTGATGAAGGCTAATTTTATGTATAGCCGAAACGCGTTGTGTTTATATGTATAATAAATCGGAATTTCCTTGACATAATCGGAGTAATTAATGAACCATCTGGAAGCGCTCCTTGACAAACTGGAAATCCTTTTCTACGCTCTTTGATGAATCTCCTGCAAGGTGTTTCATTTCACCTGTTTTGAGCTGCAGGCTAGAGGATCTAGACGATTACTCCACTTCCCAAACACAGGGTTACATGCTGAATAACAAGACACCAAAAAGGTAAGGAGAATTCCTATTTCTGTCTAATATAATTAAAATTCTGCACTTAGATCTGCGCCCCCCTTCTTTTTCCCTCTCATCCCTGTCTAGCAGACTTCACTGTCCTTAAAGACGTTACTGATTTAGTTCGTCATCCCTGAGGGACCTAGGAAAGGGATGGCCGCATCTAAGTCCACATTGGCAAGATGGATCCGCTCTGCAATCCAAGAGTCCTACCGCATCAAAGGCATGTCAATTCCAGTAGGGATCAAGGCTCACTCAACTTGTTCAGTGGGAGCCTCATGGGCCATTCGTCACCAGGCCTCGGCAGCTCAGGTTTACAAGACTGCAACCTGGTGCAGCCTGCATATCTTCACCAAACTCTACAACATACACACCAGTCCTTTGCAGATGCAAGCCTCAGCAAGAAAATTTTGCAAGTGGCAGTCGCACATCTGTAAGCAGCTGACGCATGATGCTGGACCGCTGTTTAACTACAGTGTAGGCCAAAAGTATTGACACCACTGCAATTCTGTCAGATAATACTCAGTTTCTTCCTGAAAATGATTGCAATCACAAATTCTTTGGTATTATTATCTTCATTTAATTTGTCTTCAATGAAAAAACACAAAAGAGAATGAAGCAAAAAGCAAAACATTGATCATTTCACACAAAACTCCAAAAATGGGCCAGACAAAAGTATTGGCACCCTCAGCCTAATACTTGGTTGCACAACCTTTAGCCAAAATAACTGCCATCCACCGCTTCCGGTAACCATCAATGAATTTCTTACAATTCTCTGCTGGAATTTTAGACCATTCTTCTTTGTCAAACTGCTCCAGGTCCCTGATATTTAAAGGGTGCCTTCTCCAAACTGCTCCACAGGTGTTCTATGGGATTCAGGTCTGGACTCATTGCTGGCCACCTTAGAAGTCTCCAGTGCTTTCTCTCAATCCATTTTCTAGTGCTTTTTGAAGTGTGTTTTGGGTCATTGTCCTGCTGGAAGACCCATGACCTGTGAGGGAGACCCAGCTTTCTCACACTGGGCCCAACATTATGCTGCAAAATTTGTTGGTAGTCTTCAGACTTCATAATGCCATGCACACGGTCAAGCAGTCCAGTGCCAGAGGCAGCAAAGCAACCCCAAAACATCAGGGAACCTCCGCCATGTTTGACTGTAGGGACCGTGTTCTTTTCTTTGCCTCTTTTTTTTTCTCCTGTAAATTCTATGTTGATGCCTTTGCCCAAAAAGAGAGAACATTCTTCCAAAACGTTTTAGGCTTTCTCAGGTAAGTTTTGGCAAACTCCAGCCTGGTTTTTTTATATCTCGGGTAAGAAGTGGGGTCTTCCTGGGTCTCCTACCATACAGTCCCTTTTCATTCAGACGCTGACGGATAGTACGGGTTGACACTGTTGTACCCTCGGACTGTAGGACAGCTTGAACTTGTTTGGATGTTAGTAGAGGTTCTTTATCCACCATCCACACAATCTTGCATTGAAATCTCTCGTCAATTTTTCTTTTCCGTCCACATCTAGGGAGGTTAGCCACAGTGCCATGGGCTTTAAACTTCTTGATGACACTGCGCACGGTAGACACAGGAACATTCAGGTCTTTGGAGATGGGCTTGTAGCCTTATGATTGCTCATGCTTCCTCACAATTTGGTTTCTCAAATCTTCAGACAGTTCTTTGGTCTTCTTTCTTTTCTCCATGCTCAATGTGGTACACACAAGGATACAGGACAGAGGTTGAGTCAACTTTAATCCATGTCAACTGGCTGCAAGTGTGATTTAGTTATTGCCAACACCTGTTAGGTGCCACAGGTAAGTTACAGGTGCTGTTAATTACACAAATTAGAGAAACATCACATGATTTTTCTAACAGTGCCAATACTTTTGTCCACCCCCTTTTTTATGTTTGGTGTGGAATTATATCCAATTTGGCTTTAGGACAATTCTTTTTGTGTTTTTTTTCATTGAAGACAAATTAAATGAAGATAATAATACCAAAGAATTTGTGATTGCAATCATTTTCAGGAAGAAACTGAGTATTTGACAGAATTGCAGGGGTGTCAATATTTTTGGCCACAACTGTATGGGACAGTCTATCACTATGGGGTGTAGGTCAGTGACTATCATTATCGGAGACCATCATTCTGCTGGTGGTGAGTCTCCAACAGCTGCCGCGTCCAGATGGGTTTTCCCTCAATCTCCACTGACGTTGCTGTAATTCATAGAAGCTTGATCGGCCATCTAATCTCGGCTCATGGCTCTTTCTTGCATCTTTTCAGGATCACCCGGTCTACTGACATGAGACCATGCGCTCCTGACACTGATTTAGGATCTGGAATCGAAGAACATACCTGTTTACAGTCATTATATAAGGCTTATACATTGCTGGTCAAGACTTCATGCCATATCTAAAGTATCTGTGTGAATAAATCACAAGTTCTGTTGAATATTGATTTTAATTCTCTTATTCGGAGATAGGAATGCAGTGTTTAACCCTTTCCTGGATACTCATCTCATTGATGCTGATACTGCAGCAGCTATCTATTGACCTGCAGCTCTTAGTGTGTTTATCTCCACAACCCCACTAGGTGAGAGGCTCATCGTGTCCTATTCATTTATGTCAGATTAAACCATTTTACACTTGTATCCACACTTACTTTATAGAAAATACAATTCTGTGTAGGTGTTGAGTAAAGAAATATCTTATATCGAGACTTATTTACTAAGGAGGAAAATAAAACAAACATTTCATCTATGTCTTGCCCGTAATTATTAATGTTAATCTCCCATTCAGCTTGTCCACTGCTTTGTGTATGATAAGGATTGTAGAAAGTTGCTGACTCCCAGATACTGTAAAATAACTTTAATGACCTCTACTATAACATAAAAACTTACCATCAATGCCAAAATCAAAAACCAACAGGATGCAGTCAAACCCCACTATGTAAATCAAGCACCAGGTGCAGGCTGATAAAAATCACCTCTACGTACAACAAAATGTTGGAGGCGACCTGCCATGCACATAATGGGCTTGCTTAGGACACCATTCACACTGATACAAATGGTGCAGAGTGTCTGAAAGCTACCCACTGGCTCTGCCACCTAACCAATGGGCCGCCCAGTATGATGCTTCTGCACCACTAGATGAACGGCGCCCCATGGGGCCCAGCTGCACCCCAAAAATGATAAAATGTGCAAAAAAGTTTTTTATGTGATAAATAAAAAACCTTATAGATGGGATATTGGTTCATGCTTTGGCCAAGACACTTAAGCTCATGATCCATGTCACGGATCCCCATGCTCATGAGTCCTAACAAACTATGTACAAAAACTACTGAAAAAAAGCAGCATCATAAAAACTTACCATCAATGCCAAAATCAAAAACCAACACGGCACTTGCAGGATGCAGTCAGACCCCACTATCTAAAGCAAGCCCAGGTGCAGGCTAATAAAAATCACCTCTACCTACAATAAAATGTGGGAGGCGACATGTTGGTTTTTGATTTTGGCATTGATGGTAAGTTTTTTTCTGATGCTGCTTTTTTTCAGTAGTTTCTCTACTATAACATATGCAGCTTTACCTCTTCAAGAGCCTCATTTTTATTTATCACCTTCATCGTCAGTTTCTCAGAAGTAATGTAGTTTCTGCACCGGATCCTGAAAACACAACAAGCATACACCTGCATACACCTAATGTGTAGCTGTCTTTATGTGATCTATTTGCAATCACTGGAACGGTAGAATGGACGAGGGGTGCGTTCGGGTTTCTGTGGGGTTGTTACAGATTCCTCTCTGTTATGTCAGTCACACATCATACAAGACTGGGTGTACCTGGCCACCTGGGTACTGAACCTTGGTGCCACCCAAACCTTGTCCACTAAAACACATGTAGCAGTTAATGACAAATGAGTTAGTTCCTGGATTACCTGAGCCATCATTGAGTTGTGGTAGAGAAAACTTTCCACTCAGTGTCTACAGACCTTCCTCAGTCCACTCCCTGCGTGTTGCACTCTTTTCCATTCGATCACCTGTTTCTGTGGGAATAAGAACATCAGGAGTGACAGGGGCCCCTGGTGCCCGGTCTACCCTGGTGTCAGGGTCTGCACTGGTGCCTGGGTCTGCACTGGTATCAGACTCTGAGACTCTCGACTCTAGGCCTCTTCACAGCTTCTGGCCGCTGCACCTGTGCGAGCATTACCTCTGGCTCGAGCGCCATCTCAGGTGTGAGCTGTACCTGCACTCTGCCAGGCTTATCTGATAACAGGAGAGCCTCAATACAGGCTCATACATACTCTGCGGCCTCTATAGGTTATTATGTGACTTTAGGAAAGATCTGCAGACTACATATACATATTGCCATCTTAGCCTTTGTGCTCTACATATTTCAGTGATTGAGATCTTCATCTACTTCCTTTGCCGATAGGTGAGGAGGGGGTGGTTCAGCTTTATTACTTCCTGTTGTGTAATCACAGCATATCCAGTGTAGAATCCACCATCTATAAAATAACTCAGAATTTGCATTAGTAATGAGCTCATCTGGGACATGTTCACACACTGCGATCCTGAGGTGTATGTATGTGTTTGCTTTGTCCTCTATTTAAGACAAAAATATAGAGAAAACACTTAAATTTAAAGATGACGTACAAAAAATAAACTATTAGAACTTTAAAAACAGGCACTAACTTTCTCTTTCCCCCCTTTTTGAATCCAATATACAAAGCATATCTGGATTCAAAAACTATGTTGTTACTTGAATTTCATCTTTTGAGCCTGAAAAGATCATGAAAAGGTCCCACTCCCTAGATTATAGCTAACTATGAATACAATAAGGCTATGTGCACATGATGAACATTTGGCGGGTAAATTTTCTGCATCAAATCTGCATCTCCCGGCAAAAAGAAAACACACGAAATTATGTGCACTAAGCCCAAATACTATGTTATGTGTAACTTTAATTAGGACTCCATGTTGTGGGCTTGTCAACCCCCCATTGATGGGGCCCTCTCCAGGTACAGGTCTCTGCTGCTGTAAATCATGTTCTTGAGATAGTTTAGGCTGCTGTATTTAAAAATATATCTAGTCCAATGTAGAGACCCCCACTCCCTCTCCGCGCCTGATTTGTCTATGCTAAGATGAGCAAGACGAAATAAAGGATTTGGCATCTAAAAGGGTGAGTGCCGCTTCTCTTTTTCCTGCATTGGACTGATTATCTGTTTGCTTATTGAAGTGTGCAATGCCCGTTGCCAGGAGGAACCCCAGGTAGCCTTACACTTATTTGCAGGTAACCTCTTGGTGCCCGGTCCTCTGCACAATTGGAAAAATATATCTATCTATCTATAAAGCAACATAAAATATGGAGAAGGAAAACAAAACAAAAATTCATTCTGTGTAGAGACATGGAATACAAATGCAAATCACTTGGAATTGATTAGCTAATTAGGTAAACACAGCAGACTGTTCCAGTATCTACAGTATCATGAATGAATCTAAATTTGTGTGAAAAAGATGTCCATTATTAAAATATTTGAGGTTGGAGCAGTAAAAACAATTGATAAGTACTTTTACCAATACCCTAAAGTGAGACTAAAAAAAATATAATAAAACATGATCTGGGAAGAATTAGATGTTACAATGTAGCTTAAAAGATACAGTGAAGCATGTGGCATGTGCATGGCTGCCTTGTTAGGTGGTGGGAGTGGTGCCTCTCTGTGGGACTTGCTTTGTCTGCATAAAGTCTCCTCCCCCCAACTCAAACAGTATCTCTAGAATTCATTCACACTTCCTGTTGGATAGAGAGAAGATCATGGACATATCTCTCCTGCATGTTGCACTTTTCATGGGTTTATAATGGCAACTGCCTCATTTTTTTTTTTCTTTCCTTTCCCCTGGATTATCCATCCATCGTTGGCAAATTGTCCCTGTTTCCCCGAAAATAAGACACCCTTTTCTTTAACTTTTTTGGTCCAAAAATGCACTATGTTTTATTTTCAGGGGATGTCTAATTTTGCCATCATCTAACCCCAAAAATTTAAAATTCCCATGCGGCCCCCAATATCTCCACCATCCCCTTGCAGCCCCAAATATACCCATGCAAAGTATCCCCCCACAGGTCTTATTTTCGGGGAAACAGGGTATTTATATATTTTTTTTACCATCTCATCTTTCTCTGAGGCATGTCATTTAGTCTCCCATGCCAATTATTATATATTATTTTATTTATTTAATCCCAATTAATACTTCATTAATATATGCACTCACATCTTTTACCTTTTCCATTTAACAATTTCTTATAGCTTTCAGCACATACTTATATCTAACCGCCACGCTGGACTAATCTGAACAAAGGAACTTATATGTGCTTTATTTTTATTCTATTTCTATTATTTATTTTTAATTACCAGTATACTCATTTAATCATTCAACATTCAGTCTCTCTGCATTAACCCATCACATGTCTCTATGTGGGAGGGGGTGTGTGGCCTCCCTTTTCTTTTGTGTGACACTAGCTGTGTTTTGGGAAACTTGCTCAAAACTGGTCAATTTCTAGACTCTGTATTTACATACTGGCCACAGTCCATTGTCCAAACATTCATTCATTCCTTTGTCCCTTACCATGTGGCCTTTACTCGGCGGCCATCTTTGCATGGACACAAGTGTATTAACAGATTCTTAATCTGAGGCAATCCTAACCCATCTTTTCCAAACATTCTTTTATACTCTAGCATTTCTGTCTTAACACTATTTAAACTCTCATTTCTCTGCTGTCTTACATTTGTTTAGTATATCTGTTATTTATTTACTTATTTTCATATACTTGACAAGTCTCTTCATACTTGCCATATGCTAGGATCTTTTAAGGGCACAAAAACCAAGAAACTATAATATTTATACCAAAAATATATTAATTTAAAAACACCACAAAATGGCCGACACCAGTGACCACGAGGCCCATTTACAAGATGGCTGACACCAGAGAGCACATGGTATCACAAAATGGAGTTCAGCAGAGAGCACATGGCCTTCTGCCACCATCACCAACCGTGAACAGATACATTTTTGTAACACACATTACTCAAAACTCTATCCTTTTTCCCTTTTCTTGCTCTTCTACCCAATTTTCTCTATACAAACTTTAAGAGACTCTTTCCCCTGCCCCTAGCAGTATGTAACAATCCATTACCACCCAGAACACCTTGTCTCTCCTTTAACACAATCTTCACTGCACTTCTGCCATTCCACACAACTTCATAAGCTATTTGCATCATTTAACATGACTTTTCCCTTCACGAGTCACAACTAATGTACACATGTCTGATTTGCCATCTGAATGTGTCTTAATGCCAATACGACACATCTGCATTAAGTTATCCATCTTTCTCTATATGGAATAGAGCAAAACAAACACTTAAGACTGGGGAGATGACTTAAGATTCTAAAAAAAAACAACAACTGGGTCTCCAGCACACACTTTTCTTATCCGTCCCTGTCTGATTTCCATGTTCCGTAGTATACAAAAATATCTTGTATTAATCAATTACAGACCCACACCAAACAAATACCGAGTCAACTCACTGAAGGTTACGTGGCAAAAAGCTATTTACTATTTATCCAATTATTATCAGGCCGCTACGTACTGAGTCAATTCACTCTAAGTTACGTGCCAATATCAGTTTACTATTTATACAATTATAAGGCCACGTACTGAGTCAATTCACTCTAAGTTACGTGTCAATATCAGGTTGAGTCCCAAAAATCACTCAAGACCATTGCAGGGTCATTAACTCCATGCTAAAAACCTCTACTTTGTTCTAGACAGAGTCCCTCACTCAATGCCTATTTTCTCCTCCAAAATTGAAAATCCTATTACAGGCAACAACAGTGAACTGTTCCACAGACAATATCCTTCACTTCTACAGACACTGCTCAAAAACCCACTAACTATTTGTCATCTCCACTCCACACAACATATAGCAGGCCACAGGCAACTTGGCATGACGGTTCTTCCGCAATTTAATGTCCAGCAGCAGAGAAAACCCCTCTGACGTCTCAGATACGTTGAAAACCTGACGCGGTCAGGCAATCTGCACAGGGTACCCCGAAAAACAGGTAAAGCCCACAGATTATAATAAAATCAGCAGACTTGCAGTTTTTGTTAGGGAGGTGATCAGTCTCCTGGCTCGTGGTACACAGTGCATCCTGCCGTCTTCTTCACCGGTTCAAGGTTTGGGGATTCACCTCTGCATGGCCCTACATTGAGCTTGCCAAAAATGTTATGGTTAATATTTAGTAATATTAACAAGTTGCTGCTCTTGTCCTAATTTATATAACCAAGTGCCGGCGATGAAAGTATGACATCAGATGCACAGAATCAGATGTACACTCTCCTTGGTCATTCCAAAGTGCAATCCCAAGTGTGCTTTATTTTAAAAAGGCATGAGGTTTTCCTCAGTAAGGGGCTTGGCCAGCCCTACTCAGATGTATTAATTGGTCAGTGAGTTAGCCCATGGGCGGATCCATGAGGTCATCAGGGGGTGTGGTCTTGATCAAGTATGTCCAGATGATGTGTCCATTCTGTGATTGGTCAGTCTTTCTATGGAATTCAGCTTCCTCCAGGAACTCCTTATTGTATATAGGATGTAGTCATAGGTCCAGGCTCCATCTTGCATACCATGGCATGGTGTGATGAAACAGGAAATGGCAGCCATATTTAAGTCACAATTAAGGTTATGCAATGTAAAATATTACACTCTATGGATCTTTTCTCCCATGCCCTTATGTCTTAAGGTTAATTAAGTATTTGATCTTACGGCTCTCCTCAACAATTGGAGTAATCCATGACCAGGACTTGTGAAAGGAGATCAAGGAGGCATATGATGGTGATGTATTTCTTGTTAACCTGCCTGTTGATATCAATCTTGTCCTTAAGGAAAGCTGGTGGTTTTAAGGCCATGTTATCTGCATTCCTGAGGCCATTTATCTGCAGGTCTTCAAGTTGGTCCATAACTCCAAGTTGGCTGGTCATAGCGGGTGCAGACGACTCAAGAGTTCCTGAGCCGATTTTTCTGGTGGCCTACTTGCCTGAAGGCTATGAAGGACTGTGTTCTCTCATGCGACGTATGTGCTCATTTTAAGACTCCTTGTTAATCACCTATGGGTCTACTTCAACATCTACATGTTCCATCCCGTCCTAGGGGGTCTATATCAATCTAAATTATTGTGAGACATCCTATGTCTGATGTCATCAATACGATCTTGGTGGTGGTTGATCGTTTGACTAAGGCTTGCTCATTTTGTCCAATGTTCCACTCTCCCCACAGCTAATGAGACTGTGAACTTGGTAACGCAGAGTATTTTTTGGCTACATGAATTTCTGAATGAAATTATCTCTGACCGTGGAGTAAAGTTTATGTGAAGATTCTGAAAGGGGTTTTGTACTGCTTTCAATATTAATGTTCGCCTTTCTTCGGCATATCACCCTCAGACGAAAGGTCAGACCGAGCGGACAAATCAGACCTTGGATATCTAAGGTACTATGTCAGCTATCTTCAGGATTATTCGTTGGAATTACTTCCTCTAGCTGAGCTGAATTTTCCTACAATAATTCTCAGAGTGCATCCACTAAGGTAATACCTTTCTTCGTTAATCAAGGTCATCATGCTAGCATCTGGCCTAGATCTCCAAATGACGCTCCAGTTCCAGCAGTAGAAGAGAGGGGACTGCGTTAAGACAGGATCTAGAAGTTCTTAAAGAATTACTAACCTTAGCTCAGAAACGTTACAGGAGATCGGCCGATAGGTTCCAGAAACTGACACTTATGTTCAAAGCTAGGAGAGTCAGTATGGTTGTCCACTAAAAATCGAAGACTAAACATTTCTTCACAGAAGTGCAGACAGACGTTTATCAATTCTTTCAAGATCAGCTGTATTCTGAGCTCTGTTGCCTGCTGTCTAAAGCATCCTAGGACTATGAAGCTATACCCAGTATTTCATGTCTTTTATTAACACCTTAACGACAGCCTTACGTCTCTAGACGTCAGTCTGTCGTTACCCGGTGTTTAAAGTGAGCTTTGGCGTGGAGCTCACTTCAAACCTCCGACATCTCAGCTGATCTCACTAGCTGAGATGTCGGACTAACAGCACCAATCGGTCCCGCCACCGATCGGCACTGTTTAACCCCTTAGATCTCGCCATCAATCTCTGAGAGCGGGATCTAAGGGAGCAGGAGCGTGCAGCGCGCGCTTACCCGGCTCCAGGGGAGATCTCGCGATAGTATCACAAGATCTCCCGTGCTGACGTGACAGGCCGGGGTCCTGGCTTGACCCCGGAGCCTGTCACGGAGCACTTCCGGGTTGTGGTTGGCAGGGGCTGCCAACCACAACAGGTCCGCGATTCTGACAGATGCAGATGAGCTGCAGCTCATCTGTATGTGTCAGAAGCGATCGGACTGTGCAGCTGCATGCCTTTCACAGGGGCTGTGTAAAATTAAGAATCAATAAGCAAATAAAGTTTTTACAAAGTTGAAAAAAAACAAAAAAAAACATAAAAGTTCAAATCACCCCTCTTTTCTCCCATCCACAATAAAAGTATTAAAAAAAAAAATGAAATACACATATTTGGTATCGCCGCGTTCAGAATCGCCCGATCTAACAATATAAAAAATCAAATAATGAGAGCCATAAACTGCGTAGCGCAAAAAATGGTTCAAACGCCAAAATTACGTTTTCTTGGTCGCTGCAACAATGCTAAAAATGCAATAACGGGTGATCAAAACAGCGCATCCACCCAAGTATGGTATCATTAAAAATGTCAGCTCGAGACGCAAAAAATAAGCCGTCACCCATCCCCAGATCCCGAAAAATGAGGACGCTACAGGTGGCAGAACATGGCGCAAAAAGTGCAATGTTTTTTTTTTTCATGCTTTTGAATTTTTTTTACCACCTAGATACCAGTAAAGGTATACATGTTTGGTATCTACAAACTCGTACTGACCCGAGGCATCACACGGTCACGTCGGTTTTACCATATAGTGAACACGGCGACTAAAAAACCCAAAAAACAAACGTGTAATTGCACTTTTTTTGCAATTTCACTGCACTTGGAATTTTTTTGCAATTTCCCTGTACATTATATGGTAAAACAAATTATTGCATCTGAAAGTACAACTCTTCCGGCAAAAAATAAGCCATCATATGTCAATATTGACAGAAAAATAAAAAAGTTATGGCTCTTGGAAGCCGAGGAGCGAAGAAACGAAAATGAAAAATGACAAATTTCTTCGTCACTAAGGGGTTAAAATCTGTGTCTCCTTACACCTTCCAGGGACGTGTTGTCTCACTAATTCCAGGATTCGCAGAAATCCAGTACCATCCAGTAACATCAGTGCCCATCAGAAGATTGCCCAGTTCCATCAGAGATACCCTGAAAACTGTGTCCGGGATCGTCCTGAGGCCGATCCTAGGGCAGGAGTAATGTTAGGATTTTGGATCTTTCATTTGACATTTTGTGTATCTTGCCCTTTTTCAACATTGTGTTTACTGCTTAGCTCCTGTTCATGTGATCCTCCTTTCTGCCTTTATAAAGTTCAGTCTTCCACTAGCCATGCTCGAGTATTCATTTGAATTCCTGGTTTCCTGTACTTTAGGCTGCTTTCACATAACGATTTTCGCATTTCCGATGCTGTCCGAAAAAAATCGGACAGCATCGGACCGATTTTCGGACCCCATGTATCCCTATGGGGATCGGGCCGAATCGGATGTGCACTAAATGCCATCCGATTTGGTCCGATCCGATTCTGTCCGATTTTATTATCGGTGCTAAAATCGGAGCCTGCTCCGATTTTAGCACCGAAAATAAAATCTGACAGATTCGGATCGGACCAAATCGGATGGCATTTAGTGCACATCCGATTAGGTCCGATCCCTATAACATGGGGCCCTATGGAGAAGGGTCCGAGGAAACATCTATGTCTCCTCGGACCCCGTTTTACTGTACTGAGCATGCTCAGTACAGTAAAACTGCTCCTAACTAGGAGCACAAGTGTTAAAAAAAAAAATAAAGGTTATTCTCACCTCCCCCGAGCCCCCGCCGTCTTCCGCCATCTTCCTCTAGGTTCCCGGTGGCTCTCGCAGGCTGCCGGTGTCAGCTGTTCAGGACCTGCGGTGATGTCACAGTCATGTGAACCCGCGGTCACATGACTGTGACATCATCGCAGGTCCTGTGTACAGCAGAGGTACACCTCTGCTGACACCGGCAGCCTGCGAGAGCCACCGGGAACCTAGAGGAAGATGGCGGAAGACGGCGGGGGCTCGGGGGGAGGTGAGAATAACCTTTATTTTTTTTTTTTTCGCAGCCCGGCGCCGATTTTATGCCGGAATCGGGTGCCTATTTGGCACCCGATTCCAGGCATCAGAAGGGAGCCGATGCTGTCCGAATTATATCGGACAGCATCGGCTCCCTGAAAATCGGTATGTGAAAGTAGCCTTACTAGTCTGCTTCACCTCCTGCTGATCTGCTTCGGCTTTTCCAGCAACTTCAATTGGACTCCAGTCTCCAGCTACCCTCCTGCTTCTAGCTGACAGTGCTTAATTCCCTGACTCTGCTTTTGTTTCAACAATCCTGTGTCACATAAGTGTGGAAAGCAAAGGGCTGGGGTACCCAGCAACTGGGCCAGTAGCCAGGATCACGGCAGTGCCCAGTGCTGTAGCCCTGGCTCATATTGAAAAGGGAGAGGAAAAATGGAGAAATAAAACGAATAAGAAAATAATAGGTATGTGATGCTATTTGGGATTTCCAGCCAGTAGGTGCCCGGCATTGCAGGTAATCCCTGGGAGATAGGTGGTGTGGCAATGAAGATGTTTAAACCTTCTCAACCAGAGCTGGCTCTCAGGCGATGATGAGAAAGTAGTAGCAATGATGGGTGCAGGTCAGCAGAGCAATAAACAGCAGTCTTTTTGCTTTACCTTTTACTGCAGATTGTTGCAGCAAGTCCAGGGTTACAATCACCACTAAGAACGTAGTCCGGCCAGTCTGGGAAGAACTGCAATCTGCTCTGATGGGTGAGTATAGTGGCCTCCCCGCTGACTTGTCCTTGTAATAGGTTTTGAGGTACCTTTGAGCCATCCTTTACTCCCTCTTTTTCTATGTGGATTACCTTCTGCCAGATTTAGCAATACAAGCTCTTCCAGCAATTCTTTAGTGGCTGGTGAGCAGACATCTCACCAACCTCCAGCTTCTGTCACTAGACCTTGGAAGTCTAGTAACTTAGGGCCTGGAACCCTGTTCTGCAACTGGTCCCTCAGGGCAGGCTCCCGGGTCGCTCCTGTCAAGACCTTTACCTTTGCCTTACTCCATCTTATTACCCACTACAGCTTACCCCTCCCTCCAACCAGAAATTGAGTCACAGCCTAAGCCAGGCTCTTCAGTGCTTAACTTCCTAGTTGAAGTTCAGGCAGTGTGTGAATGCTTTGAACTTCCAGCAGAGGGAGCTCAAATTCTTCCCAGACATGGAATTTCAAACGATGTACATGAAATACCATCTGTGGCAACCAGACCTCAGGGGTGCCACATTAGCCTTGTGTACCCTGCCAGCACTTTCAGAATTATTTTTAGAGACTTTCAGTTGTAACCTCTTTGGTAAAGTTACTCATGTGCTGCACTACACATTATATTTGTCAAATGTGTTAATTATAGACTTCTTCACCTATTAATTTGGTTTCAGTGTGCCTGTGCTCCCATTGCTAATGGATTCCTGAGTAATCCTACAGTATATTACAAAGCTCATAGTTGGATCTGTGATCAAGCTGCCAAACCACAGCTTGGAACAGTCCCCCATAGAGCAACAATTTAAAAAAAATGCCCCATACAAAGCTCGTTTTTAGAGTTCACCTACACAGACAAAATTAGAAAAGCTTCCTCACAGAGCATACAGTACCCTTTTAAAATTACATAATATATACATATCTTGAACCAGAAGGCAGAGGAACAAGTAAAGGAGGAGGTGGACATGGTGTTGTAGGTGGAAGAGGCAGAGAAGAGTTAGCCAACACCTTTTTTTCAATTTCCGTTTTTCAATTTTTTTCCACCTTTTTTATTTTTTTTACTTTACTTTTCAAGGCTCCAAAACATTGGGAATGACAACACCAATGGCTGGGTGCGGCTGGTATAGTTGTCTAGTCAGCCAAAGGTATGGACAAGTCCTGTGTGATCCACGACTTATTTATTTTAATGAAAGTGAACTTTTCCATATTAGCTGTGGAAAGACGGATGCGACTGTTTGTGATGACCCCCATGCTAAACACACGTTCAGACAAACTATAAAGGGAAAGCTCAGGCCATATGTCCAATTTGGAGACCTAAAAGTTAAATGAGGCAGATCCATCAGTTAAAAATGAGAAGATGTTTGGACATGTACTCTTCCATCATGTTATTGAACTGCTGCCTCATGCTAACACGGGTCGTATCAGATGGTGCTGATGGATGTTGTGGCGTGCTGCTGATGAATTTTACCACATTTCAGCTATGATAACCCTCCATTCCGAAGTGGAGCCTTTGCACGAGACGCGGTGGCCACTTCCTCCTGCTTCTTTGCCTTAATCTTCCATTAAGCCTCTGCTGTCAGGTGGTAATCCCATCAGTAGTGCCTCTACCAGTGTACCCTTGTGGTCATGCATTTTACGATTCTGCTCTAGTGACTAAAGAAACGATCGTACTATGTCCTTGTAGCATGGATCCAGGAGGGTGGCCATCAGCACTGGTCACAATCCTGGCAACTTGGTGGTCATTGCGCAGTCAAAATAGCATGTATTGGCTCATGTGTTCAAGGCTGCCCAGAGACAATGACAAGCTGTCCCCAGTTGGAGGTGTGTGGGCTGGTCCTCTCTAACCTCCACAGCCCATCTCCAGTGATGCCCTGAGCAAATTTCAGTGCCCCCTGCTATGCATATGGTTCCTCTATATCTTCCTCCTCTTCGTCAAAAACTATTCTCTGGCTGTAAACTTGTGTACATGACAGAAAATGGGAAAGGGACCCACGTTTGAAGCCCTGTGTGGACATACTTCCTGATAATGGTATCAGTGTTCCCTGCTCCTCCTGCTCCTCTTCTTCCTGTGCCACCACCTCATCCATCATGGCCTCAAGGTGCACCTAAAACGTGTTGAAGATGATGCCCTTCATGCCTTTATTAGCAGTGTAATGCACTCTACGAAAAGACAATAACAAACTAATTTGTGTTGGATATCTTCTCTCTTCTTTTGGATTTACTAGGCTATTGCACCCTGCTCCCTCTTTTTCTGTACTACTGTGTCAGCGTGACCATCTCCTCTTTCTCTGAGCTGCGCATGTCACTGGGATGACCTTTGCTCCATATGGGGTCACCTTGTCAATCCCCTACATCATGCTCCACTCACTCCTCTCCCTTGCTCTCCTTACTGGTCTGCACACTGAAGAAAGCCACAGTTTTGGCACCTGTGTTTCATCGTCCTCAGAGATGTGCTGCGTTGGTCCGCTGGCCGTGTGCACTAGTCCTCCTTTTTGCTTATCCTCCAACACAATAAGTGGTTGGGCCTCAATGCACCTTTGTGTCAGGGCCAGGTAGATGTGCCACACAAACCAAGACAGCGGTTTAATCAAAAAGCAGAAATGACTGTTGCATGACTTAAGGCTCACACTGCATGGCTGATTTGCAAGGGAGTGATGTGGAAAAAAGATGTCCATGGTCCTGTGCCAACTCTGCACTGTCAGCTCTGGATCAGGTAGAAGATAACGTGAAGGAACTGGAGGCACTTTCAACCATCCAAACCGCCTAAACATATACTGCCCTCACCATTTCTGCTCGGCCAATGAAATGACGCAAAATGTCCTGTGGTGAATGTGGTAATATGTGTTTTTTTGGTATAGCGCATGAATCCAGCATCAAAGCACAGATTATCCTTTTGGTAATGATTCTTTATTTGACAAATGTGGCTGTCACAACATGTTTCGGGTGAAGGCGGTGACCCGCCAAAACATGTTGTGAGAGCCACATTTGTCAAATAAAGAAGCATTACCAAAAGGATAATCTGTGCCTGGATGCTGGATTCATGTGCTATACCAAAAAAAATGCATGCTTACCACGTTCGCCATTGATATCCATCTGGGAGCGGTAGGAGCTGCAGCTTACAGCGCTGGAGCATAGAGAGTGAAGGACCTGCAGTGACTTCACTCCCACGTGACCGGCAAAGCCTGAACGCCGGAGAATCATGCCCACACGGTGGTTGTGCAGAGGTGCACAACCACGAAAGGTGAGTGATCTCACAACCCCCCTCCCCCAAAAATCCTCAATGGACCACCAGGTACACACAAAGGCCTCTCTGTATGTTTTTATTTTTCATGCAAAATGTCCTGCGGCCTGCCTGCATTGGAGGGAGGTGTAACATAGCAGGCACAAATTTACCATGACCTTGCCCTGAAGCAGCACCACTACCAGCACAGCCACATAGATCTTTTTTTAAGATGAACCCCACAGAGCACAGTGGCCACACAGACCTTTTTTAGGATTAACCAAAGCTTGCTGAATAGAGGCCACACAGACATTATTTAAGATTAATCTCATAGTACTTGCTTCAGAGTGGCCACACATATCTTTTCTAAGATTAACCCTAAAGAGCCTGCTGAACAGTGGCCACAAGACCTTATTTTAACATTGGCCCCACTGAACGTGCTGCAAAGTGGCCAAACATACCTTTAAGATGAAACCCATGGAGCCTGGTGTATTGGCCACATAGACTCTTTTTATAAAATTATACTATATGGAGGACAATGGATGGTGTATTATAATATATGGAGGGCTGTAGGGTGTACTATAATATATAGAAGACTATGGGATGTGCCATATGCTATATGGAGGACTATAGATGGTGAATTATATAAAGGGCTAACGATGGTGTATTATAATACATGCAGGACTATGGAGTATGCATTATATTACATGGAGGACTATGTATAATATATGGAGGACTGTGGGGTTGCATAATAATAAATGGAGGACTATGGTGCTGCATTATAATATATGGAGGGCTATGGATGATGCTTTATAGTATATGCAAGTGTATAGAGGTGCATTATACTATATAGAAGTCTATGGTTGGTGCATTGTAATATATAGAGGGCTATAGGGTGCATTATACTATATGGAGGACAATGGGGTGCATTATATTACACGGAGGGCTATGGGCATGCATTATACAGTATTAAGGACTACAGAAGGTGCATTATACTATATGGAGAACTATGGGGGGTGCATTATACTGTATAGGGGACCATGAATGATGCATTTTTACTATATAGGGATTATGGGGTGCATTATAATATATGGAGGACTATGGGGGTGTAATATACTTTATGGAGGACTATGGATGACGTATTGTAATATATGAAGGAATATACGGAGCCAGTTGTACTATATGGAAAGCTATGCAGAAGCCATTACAATATTTAGAGGGCTCTGGGGGGGCAGGTTGTAATTGGAAGGGTATGAGGGAGCCTTTATACTTTATGGAGGGCTATTTAACTGCTGTGTTGATTTGGGCCATTATAAAGTGTGAAGAGGTGTAAGGGCCATTATACTGTATTTATGTCCATTATGCTACATAGAGGGCTGGTGTGGGGGGTCACAGCTGGGGATCATACTGTGCCAGGGTAGTTGAAGGGAGTTCAGTTGGGTCATACTTTGTTTGTGGAGGGCTGTGTGGGGGAATTCATTTTGTGCAGATTATACAGTGTTTGTGGGCCACTATTGTTGGCACCATACTTTATGGCTGCAATGAAAAAGTAGACTAGGGGTTTACTAGGAGGAAAATCACTTTTTAAGAACTGCAAAGTTGTGAGATATGTATCTGTGTGACCCAGCAAAATATGATTATTTTATTTATTTATAGAGCGGCACGGTGGCTCAGTGGTGGCTGAGGTCCTGGGCTCAATTCCCACCAAAGACAACATCTACAAGGAGTTTGTATGTTCTTCCCATGCTTGCGTGGGTTTCCTCCGGGCACTCCAGTTTCCTCCCACACTGCAAAGACATACTGATAGGATGTTTAGATTGTGAGCCTTAATGGGGACATCATTACTGATGTATGTAAAGTGCTATGGAATTAATAGTGCTATATAAATGAATAAATATCATTATTATTATTATTTTTTTTTTGGGAGTGAATGCAATTAGAACTTCTGCTATGGGTCCCATGATTTCTATGTACACACCTGGTGGCTCAGAGACCTTTTTTTTTTTTTTTTTGAACCATCATTTTTATTAAGAATAAAATTTTCCAAAGAAAATAGAAACGAAAACAGATAACAAAATGTGATCTTTGTCATGTGCAACATCAATAGTTAGATACAAGAATGACCATAGCTCAATTTTCTCATACACATTAACATATATTAGTAACAAATATAAGAATCCCTTCCCTCCCCCCTAATCTTTTTCCAGCAGTTTTTACTATTTGTTTATCTATGCCGAGCTAATACATATATTAGCTATAGAAAACACTTGCAAGAGTTAAGTGCTACCTCTCAATTTGCCTAGAGTACCTCTCAAATCTTCCAAAGCATACCACTCTGTGTGCTTGTAGGGTGTCATGAATCTCTCTATCTCTACATCTGATAGCGTTTTCAAAATAAATGGCTTCCATTTATGGAAACATTTTTGGGTCAGTTTGGTAGGGCTTCTAAGTGTCTCCATGGACTCAAGCTCCAAGGATCTCCTAAGTGTGTTTCTTACTATTTAAATTGAAGGGACAGCTTCCTGGAGCCAGTGTAACAAGAGTAGTCTCTTGGCCACAAGAGATATTGTGTGGAATAGGACATGTATCTGCCCACCCGTTGTGGCATCAGCTGAGTAGTGGAATAGCCATAACATCGGATCATCCCTACATTCAACGGGAAATAATCCCGATGCAAGAACTCTCACCTCCCTCCAATATTTTTGTGTTTCCGCGCAAGACCAAATCCCATGTTCAAGATCGGTCATGGGAGTCTTACATTTAGGGCATTGCACCCATCTTTCACTATTAACCGGAGAAGGCGGAATATTGAAGCCTTTGATTGTTCCATGTATTAGTCTATATTGGGTGTCCCTCCATTTTTCATTTATAATATGTTTTCTTACCAAGTCCCAACCTTATAGTATATTCTGAGTTAGGTCTGGATCAGTGAAATGTTTCTTCCATATGGAAAATAGTTTATGGGACATCAAGGGCCTGAGGGTTTTCTGTAGCTTACTATATAAGGTGGATATAGATATGTAGTCAGGAGTAATTCCCATCAATGCTCCCCATTCGCCCCCTTCTATTTCTGCCGTAATATTATGCAGGCGGGACAGGAGATGTCGCTGTATTTGTAAACATGGTAGCCAATGAGATCCCGGGAGATTGAATTTGTTTAAAATTTCTGGACCGGTCAGCCATCTCCTCTCCCCCATGTGCATGAGGTCACCCAGATTTTTTACACCTCTCTCCCTCCATGTATGAAATAGCAGATTGTCAGCTCCTTGCGGAAAGGATGGAGCGGCCCAGGGGTTCAAAATTTTAGACATCCGCCACGAAAGATTAATTTTTTTTCTCACTGCCTTCCAAGCCATCACTGTGTCTCTGCAAATAGTTGTACACTTGATTCTTGGGGGCAGTGCCTTGAGTGAGGAATGCAACAGGGCCGATAAATCCCAAGGTTTGGAGAACTCTCCCTCAAGGGCCACGTCAGAGAACCTGGAGGTATTATTAATCCAATCTAGGAAATGTCTCATGGCGCATGCCAAATTATAACCCCTAATATCTGGGACTCTCAATCCCCCCTCTTCTCTTGCTTGCATTAGGGTGGTTAGTTTAATTCTGGCCCTTTTGCCTCCCCACGGGAATTTGGAGAACGCAGTATTAAGTCGTCTAACATCTACATGTTTCAATAACATTGGAATCGTCTGGAGCGGATAGAGCAGTCTTGCGAAGCTAACCATTTTGAGCAAGTGAGACCGGCCCAGCAACGACAAGGGAAGATTTTTCCAGCATTCCAATTCTCTCTCTATTTTTTCTATTATTGGTAGAAAATTCAATTTGTATATCAGTTCGGGTGATCTAGCCAGTTGAACCCCTAGATATTTCAAGTTGTTTTTGGTGACAGGGATACCGCATAGTGTATTTACAGGTCTATTGTGTCTCCTATTTTTAAGGAAGAGAATTTCGCATTTGTCTCTATTTAATATGAATCCTGATAGTGTCCCTACTTTTTCTATGGTGTTAAGATTGTTTTAAGATCTCTTAGGGGGTGTTGCACAAATAATATGATATCATCGGCAAACAGGGACAGCTTAACTTCCTTTTCTCCTACTCTAAGGCCTTCATGAGTGTTCTGGGCGGATAAATACAACGCTAATGGTTCGATCGCTAAGTTAAAAACAAGAGGCGACAGCGGGCAGCCCTGGCGAGTCCCCTTCTCCAATGTAAATGTTTCCGACAGGAATCCCGGAATGCTAACGCATGCCTTAGGGTTGCTGTATAAAGATCTTAAAAATTGGCGAAAGGGTCCCTACAGCCCAATAACGTCCAGGACCCAATCCAGCCATGACCACCTCACATTGTCAAATGCTTTCTCTGCATCGAGGGTGATCACGGCTGGATCTCCCATCCCGTCTATCTCACTATGTCTTGTTACATCAATGAGTAGCATGGCCCTCCTGATGTTGGTAATTGTCGACCTACCTCTTACAAAACCTGATTGATGAGGTTGAATCAGTCTCGGTAGAATCGATGCCAACCTATCCGCTAAAAATTTTGAAAGACGTTTTAAATCTTGATTTATCAAAGAGATAGGTCTATAGCTAGATGGGTCCGATGGGGATTTACCAGGCTTGAGAATCAATTTTATGTGGGTCATATTCATTCTCTCTGGGATCGGAGCACCTCTCAATATAGAATTGTATAGTTTCATCAAAACAGGAGAAATCTGATCTATTAGAGCTTTAAAAAAGGCCCCATTTTAGCCATCAGGTCCCGGTGCTTTGCCAGGGTTTAGTGAAGTAATTGCTCACCGATTTTTGGTTATTATATAATCCAAACTTTTTCCAAGCATATATCAAAGAGGATTAATTTCTAAAATATAACTTTTATTTGATTTAGTTAAAAAGAAACCTATAGTTCCTGTGATGCGGTTTATGCAATCCAAACCTTACCAAGGGGATCTAGGGGGGTGGGAACGCTGTCCCTATACTCTCCCTATCTCACCCTGCCTTGCAATGGAGTTTTAGACACGTAAATATTCTTGCTGGTGTCCCCATACCACGGCGACTGCCCCTCTTAACCCTGATTGCACACTAGGGTGAGGGGTTATGGGTCTCACAATTTCACACTAACCTAAAGACCTATTTGTCTCGTATATGTGTCATGGAAGTGCAAAAAGAAGTCCTACTAGAAGAGTCCGGGTCAATCCCCGTTACTCAGTGGAAAAAGCCACATAGGACATGTTTGTACAAAAAATCTGTTTCTTGTGATAGGGATCCCCTCTATCACAGGGTGTGTGTATAGAGGCGTGTTAGTGTGGTGACCTATTTTCCAATACCAACAATGGTTGGCAATAAACCAAATCTCAGATGAGATATATGTCACACTTTACCTATAACCAACACACACCCTATAAGATATGTACATAAAAACACTGTCAGAGACCAAAACCTGGCCCAGACCATAGCATGTAGGACATATAAGACACACAACCGTGCCACTGAGGGCACCTGTAAGGCAGGGTGTAGTACCCAATGTAGCTAGCCAGTAGTCACTTAGCTTAGCATGATGATGCCGCGTCCTTCACTCTACGCGTTTCCCCCACCGTAGTTCTCGTCGGCGGGTTACTCAGGAGTGATCCTCCGCAGCACCGGGCACCGGTCTGTGCCCTGGGTCGCCCACGTTGAAGGAGATGATGATCCTCCTTCTCCCCTTCAGTATGGTAAATGGCGGCCTAGTGAAGTAATTGCCATTTTTATTTCATCTGTTGAGATGGGACTATTTAGATGTAGTTTGTCATCCTCTGTCAGACCAGGCATATTGATGGAGTTCAGCCATGAAACATCCGTCATTCTATTAATGTTACTTTCCTTATACAACGTTGCATAATGCTTTCCTTGTATCTGGGAAATGTTTTTGGGATCAGACCAAAGTTTGTCGTGTTTATCAGCAATTGTTAGTATAGATGTGGTTGGTCTCCTACCCCTCGCTAGTCTCGCCATTAGGCGTCCGGCTTTGTCGCCATACCTATTCAAATCTATTTCCAAATGGTTTCTATATAGTTCTTCCCTTCTAGCTGCCCAAGTATCAAATGACCTCTTTGCCGATATCCAATTTTCACTGTCTGCCTCGCCCATAGTCTTATTATATATGAGATACATCTCTCTCATTTTGATACTGGCTAAGATGTATTTTTCTTTGACTTTTTTTTTAATTTGGCGCTGTGGGCCATGATATGTCCCCGCAAGACCGTCTTCGCAGTTTCCCAAAACAATCCTGGAGTAGACACATGGGCTGCATTGTTAGTATGAAAATCAGACCACCATTCTTTAAGTAGTTTACCAAAGTTCTCATCTCTTGTCATTGTGTCACGGAACCTCCACAAATAATCTGTTCCCTTGGGAAAGACATCTTTAGTCTCAAGTATCATCGGACTATGGTCGGATATGACCATGTCTCACATCTCCGCCTCCATCACTCTCTGAAACAACAAGGTCGAGGTGAAGAACATATCCAGTCTCGACCATGTTTTATGAGCATGAGAAAAGTGGGTAAACTCCCTTTCAAGGGGATGTAGTGTGCGCCAAGTATCAACCAGATTGCAATTGGTAAGCAGATTCTCTAACAAATTAGGTCTTGAATAAGGTCTCCCGTCTCCTCCCGAGAAACTTAGCACATCTTCCCTCTTTCTATCTTCCAGCTCATTAAGCACCCAGTTATAGTCTCCCCCTAGTATTTTGTTGCTTTCTTGGTGTGGCGCCCCTGCGGGTATGCGCCACAGAATGGTATTGCATTTAATATTTATATGTAATATTATTGTAAGTTGCTAGGTTAGGATTTCAATCTTATGGAGTCTATTTTTAGCACTCACTTAGGACCGCACCACTTAGAGTAGGGGGAACTGGTAATATGGTAGGTTCCACAGGTGGGGGCGGAGCTTAGGATAGAGCAGAGTGACAGTTGAGAATTTACCTCAGATGGCGTTGGGAAGGCAGACAGAGTGGTCAGGCCTGGCAGCCCAGCTGAGTGGAGGGTACCCCATCTTTATGTGGGGGCCCAGGACAGATGGCAACGGACCAGGACTGGTAGGAGCCAGCTGGTCATGTTGAGGGGACACCGGTGACACGGACTACCGAGGCAGCCAGGAGTTCATCCCTGACTGCAAAGCCGACGAGCTGCAGGCCCAACAGAACCGGGTTGCTGACAGCCCCACAAAGGTACCTCACCCCTCATGCCCAAAAGACGGTCCTACACTAGTGAGGAAAGACTGAAACCCGGTGTCAGGTGGGAAACTTGTGCGTTCCTGCTGTTCCCATTTGGACCGGTATAAGTCAAGCTAAGCCTACTAGACACAGACTGCAGGACTGGCGGGTGAGCTCTTCAAAGGTGGGAAAGACTGAGAGAACTAGAGAAAGTAGAAACCCTGAAAGACAGAGAGAGAACATCTAAAGACTCCTTAAGAGAAATCCTGAGTTGGTAACAACACCCTAAACCAAACTGTACCGTGTATTGTTATGCCATCAGCCGGTACCGAGTAAAGCAAAGTTAAACTGGAAATGGTTTCTGTTATTCTTCCTGCCGCAGCTCAAAGGACTTACCATCATCAACATCAACAGCAGAGGGGTAAGACCTGCACAACATTTCTATCACTGTCCTCCCTCACCGTCTCACCACCATAGCTGCCCTGAGGTAAAGCTCCACCTGTGGGGAGCTGTACCACACACTGCTGCCCCCTCCATCACCTCAGCGGTTGGCTGGCAGCGCCGGTACCACCTTACCGGACTCTACAGGTGGCGTCACGTTCCCCTGTAAATAACCCCTTTCACCCCCACCGTTTTACCATCAACACCTGGTATAATTGTTCGCCAGGGCACGGCACCGGGGATACCGACCAACCGTGACATCCCACACAGAAGCCCCGGTGACCGAGTACCTCACGCACCCCAGCTCTGGTTGAAACATTGGTCTATCAGAATTTGATCAGTCAAGTTTTGAAAAAAGGGTTTTTGTAATGTATTCGGGGCATAAATATTATATAAACTATAGGTGATATTTTGAATCTGAATACACATATGATATAATCGCCCTTTATCGTCTGATGATGAGGATAATATCTTGTGGGTAAGGTTTTTGCTAATAAGGATCATGACTCCAGCTTTCCTGTCATCAGCCCCCGAGCCGTACACCTCCCCCACCCATAATTTTTTAAGTCTAAAGAAGTCGGTTGGAGTGAGGTGCGTTTCCTGTAGCAACGCCACATCAGCTCCAAGTCTCTTGAGGTGACGGAGAACCATCATGCGTTTAGCCGGGGATCGTAGGCCCTTAACGTTCCACGAAACCCATCTCACCATCTTTGCTGTGTGGGAGTGATTTCAAATAATAGATGTGTAGTAAGTATCTTGAATGTAGAGTAGTAATGCATCTGGTCGTATTTACTAGGCGAATGTTAGTATAAGAGGGCATTAAATATGTTTGTGTTAGCAAGGCTGTTTTTTCTCCCCTTTTCTTAGAACCCCCCCCCCAACTTATCTTCCCTCCTCATTCTCTCCATCTCCCCCCTTAAGTTTTGGTGACTTCGCTTTTTTCCTCCTGGCTGAAGCAAGAATCTCCGCCCTCCTCTTTCGCTAAAATATCCGATAATATCATCAGTAGAATCTATAATTTGGTCCCAGACCCCAATAGCATAAACAAAAGGTCATTAACAGTCTGCATTGTTGGAGAGTGAAACACTATCCTCTCGCATATCAAGTAGAAGACCCTCACATAACCTCAAGTAAACATTAGGTGTGTGTCTAATACATCTTTTAACATTCCCCATCCCCTCCTCCCTCCCCCGCCCACCAACCCCGTGCAATCTCAATGATAATTCTCTCATCCCCTCTTGACCCAAAAATCAGTGTCATAAAGAATAAAGAATTAGGAATTAAGAATCATGTAGACCTTCTCCTGTCGCTGGTCCCATCCATGAAACGTCAACTCTAGGAAGAAGGAGAAGAAAGGAAAAGAAAAAAAAAGGTTTTGAAGAAGAAGGGGGGGGGCACCCCCACGTCATAAATCCCTTGCTCCATCATTTTTAAAAGGCGTAGCCATATCAGATTATATCCAAAATATGGGGATCACTCAGGTCAGTTATTATCAGCAGAAAATGCAGGTGATCGACGCTTAAGGTTTCTCAAAGGAAGAAGTATCTTCATGTCTCTGTCTCTCTCCAGTCAAGTGGGTTGTCCCGTTTTTTTCCTGTTCCATCTGGACGCGGGCTGGCGTAGTTGTCTAGGAGACTGCAGCTTCTCCTGGGAGCGTTGTGGCAAAGATTCTGACCGCAGTCTGTATGTTCTTGATGATACAGTTCCACTTTCCAGTCCCCTTTCAGGTGTAGGAGTTTTTCCTCCTCCTCTTGGGCTACTCGAACTCGACCCATTTCTGTCTGGCGTGGTGTTTTTTTTCATTAATTGACTTCATAGCCTCTGCAGGGTCTGTGAAAGACACCATGTCGCCTGCCGGGGTCCTAAATCGCAGGGTGGCCGGGTAGTTAAGTTGAAACCTGACGTTTCTTTTAAACAATATTGTACAGGCGTCACTGAAGGCCCTCCTCCTCCTGGTCACCTCAACTGAATAGTCAGCAAATAGTAAGACTCTATGGCCCAAGATCAGGAGTGGATGTCTTTTAGCCTTGTATGTACGCAGTATCTCCTCTTTATCTCTGTGATTAAGATATTTGGCAATGGCATGCCTCGGTTTATCTGAGTCTTTATCACGTGTAGAGCCATTATTTTCATGTTCCCTGGGAGCATCTCTTGGGGGTCCTATTCTGTGGGTGCGTTCGGTTCTGCACTTATGGGAAAGACCCAGTTCTTTAGGTAATTCAACTTCAAATATCTCTATGAGCTGTCCCAGGGAGATGGATTCAGGGAGACCCACGATTTTAAGATTGCTACGGCGAGTTCTATTTTCAATATCATCAAGTTTGTTCAAAGTGTATAGTGACTGTTTCTGTAGATCATGCACCTGTTGTTCTAGATCCAACACTCTCTCCTCTGCTGCAGCAATCCTATCCTCAGCTTCCTGCAGTTGTTGGTCATGGTGCTTGATTTTAGTATGCAATTCTTTTGTAGTTGCTGCCACCAAATCTTTAACTGTCTGAATTCTTCTGCTAGGTGTATTGCCATTTCCTTGGCTAGCAGCTTGTAATCTATCTGTTGTAGACCAGGTGCAGTAATAACTGGTCTTCCCTGCGGCCCGACTTCTCCCTGCTGCTGGGACCCTTGTGCCCTTACAGTAGTCTCTTCTGGGGAATTTTCTCTGTCCAGATCCCCTGGAATCTTCCCCACCTCTGTGGCCCCCTCGCTCCCCGCAGCTGTGGGAGCGGTCTGAGTCGGCTGTCCCTCCGCCACCATTATGCGCTTCCCGCGCTTTGTCTCCAGTCCCTGCGCCACCCTGCTTGTCTCCGTCTCACCTCCTCTCATCAGATACCGGTCCATCGTGACCGGTGTACTGCATCCTCTGCCGCTCATTTCGGAGGGATTAGGTGTCCCGGGGTCTGGGGATTGCTATGGATTGCGAGGAGGGCTCCGGAGCTTCCTTAGCTGCTGCTGCACATGGCGGCGCCGGAACCGGAAGTTTTCAGAGACCTTTTTAAGAGATTACACCCACAGATCCTGCGAGAGAGGGCCACACAGAACCTTTTTTAAGAGTACTCCATTGTATCCTAACACTGTCCCTCACTCGAGGGACTTTCTACCCCTACGCATGTCACAGCAAAATGGTGACACAACCCGTGATCTGGTGTTTATACAGGCCGAGTCAAAAGGCCAATCATAGTAAGTATAGTCTGGGCACACCAATAGAAAAAATGAAATGGCCACTCTCTCTCCCGACAATCTAGGACTCCTTCAGGTCCACGGATACCATTTGTATCTACTTATCACCCCTTCAGTAAACTCATCCAAGGGGTGATTCTTAAACATTGGCACATATTGCACTCCAGCTATCCTGACATCCCTGAATTTGTGAGCCGACCATTGTTTTGCCATAAAAGGGCACCAAACATCAAACAAACAATAGTACGGGCCGACATTGGCTCTAGCAAAAGGGTACCCCATCAACTGACATTACAAACCCCTCGGAAAGGAACTTTTCCCTGTCTTAACTGCAACCAATGCAACAATATCATCAAAGGCGATTTTTTCACGCATCCCCGTACAGGCAAACGCTTTCCAATCAAAGGATTCTTCACATGCGCATCCACTTTTGTGGTCTACCTAATTAAATGTCCTTGCGGTCACGTGTATGTGGGGGAGACCACCCAGCATATACGTGACCGCATCAGTAAACATAAATCGACAATCCGTTGTAATAATTTGCTTCTGCCTATCCCATATCACTTTGCCAATCATGACCACAGCGTATCACAATTACGCTTTCAAATCATAGAAGATGTCCCTCCTCAGAGAAGAGGAGGCGACCGTATTCGTAGGCTTAAAATGCGTGAGGCCTACTGGATCCATACTTTACAGACTTTGGAGCCCCTAGGTCTTAATCGCGAATATGAACAATTCTGATTGGCTCACTCTATAAACACTCAGGTCCGCTTGGTTAGATGATCATTACCATGTTTCGTTCCATAAGATTCAATAATGCTTACCTATGTTTATATGTTAGTGTTACTTATCACTGTTCCTTTTTTTTCTCTTATAAAGGACATGCTTGTAACAATGGGTATGAATATGTATACATTTTTCAGTGATCTAATTGACCAGCGGTTTTGTGTCTCATAGTAAATTGACTTGTTCTTAGTTAGGACAGATTCAGGATTGTTCCCTGTTGTGTAATGACTACCTTATATTTGGTCCCCACCATCTTGTATTGTACTCCTTAGTTCAATTATATGCATTATTCTTGTGATCAAAACCCGTACTATTGCCACTGCCTGATTACTGTTTTTTGTCTCACATCTTCTAGATGCATTATTGAATCCTTCTCCCTGTGGATGGCACTCCTCGGCACTTATCCCTGTGATCTGGCACTTTGGCAGTACAACAACAACACTCCCAGCACGTCAGGACGGACGCTCCGCACTTCTTTTTACTGCGCATGCGCGGATACGCTAGATGTACCACGCATGCGCGAGCACCGGCAGGCCGCACTTCCTTGCGGTCCATAGACCGGAAGGTGACGTCACTACGTCACGCCCACTTCCCTGTAAATAGCGGCGTTACACACACGCTAGCCGCACATCGCCCCAGACCTAGCTGACATGCACATAAGGTATTGTCTCTCTCGGCTACCTCCTTCAGCCTTTAACCTTCCAGCCTAGTCTGATCCCTGTTTTCTTTTTGCAGCTATTGAGCCTTGACTCGTTTACATTAGGTGTGTATCTTCACACAATCCTCATTATATGTTTGTTGTCTATCTCTCTCTATAACTTCTTTTGCTTTATAAGCCTTTAGGATTATTCCATATAGATGTGCCACTATTCCTTATATTTCTTCTAAGGTAACACTTAAACTCTGCCCATAAGGATTTCACTACCTTTTGCCTATATGAACTGCTATACATTGATTCATACTGTGCCTCCCTATAGAGTTTCCTATGAACACCTGGCACTTTGCCAGATTTGGATTGAAAAACCTTGGTTTGATTACAAAGTCTCTCGCTTCTCTTGAGGTATACTCCTGGATTCCTTATTTTCAAGGCTTACTTTCACCACTGTTTACCTGTTGTTCTCTGATTTCATCATTTGGTCCTTTCTTTTACTCTCACACCTTGGCAAGAGTTTCTTGTTCTTTCTGTTCTGCCCCTTTTTTAGGCATCTGTCTCCTACAACTGGGGTGCACTAAGCCTTTTCATCACGTATATACCCCTCTGCCTACCTTTTTTCCTTGCACTACTCCGGTTTCTAGTCTATGGTCTAACCCTATACAGTAACCCCTTCACTCCTGACTTCTCACTTTTCCCTCGATTTCGTTCTGCTAGTTGCTCCCTAATGTGATATTTAAACCTTGTAGTTCTTGTACCATAGACTACATCCTGGATTAGCTCTTCCTTGACTCTTCATGCTCCCAGGATTCCGCTCACCAGTACTTTTTTGGTAATCATTCTTCTTTTTCAATACCCTGCTTTTTCCCTCTTGCTCCTCTCTCCTTTAGTGTTCTTTATTCCTTTCTCGCACTAGCCACGATTCCTTGACAGTAGTTTAATCACCTTAATCACACACATCACATAGGATGACCTAGGTTTTCCCACCACAAATGTTCTCAGCTTGACTTACGTTTTTATTTGTTCACAGACACTCAGTGTTGTTCTTTTTCCATGTCACCACCCAGCAATTGCACGAGGTGATTACACCGTCACTAAGTTATGAATTCATGTTTTTATCTCTGTATTAATTTCATGTAATATCTCTGTACTAGTACCCTGAAGAAGGCCAATGGCCGAAACGTTGGTGTATGTACTGCGTGACATTAATAAAACAACACGGTTTTTGCACTAGAAACATACGTGGACATTTCATTTTTTCTATTGGTGTGCCCAGACTATACTTACTCGGATTTGACCCTTTGTTCTGGTGCACCCACCAAAAATACGTAGAGCCTTCCATACTCTTGTTTTTTAGTGTCTACCCTCTTTTAGGAGGTGCTCCGTATAATTAAATGTCCTTCCAGACCTTTTCATATGACGATGTTCATACCAATACAATACTATCACGGGTGAGAAAACCTCATGAATTTCTGGACACTCCACCTGAAGAGACCCGTGCCACAAGTTTTGAAAGAGAACTTAAGAAACAAACGGCTCTGGACTTACATTATGTAACCTTGGCTGAATACCATAGGGCCCAGAGGATACCACGAGGCCTACGTGTCTCTCTTCGCCCGACTCTTTTTTCAGACAATGAAGCCTACTGCATGAAGTTCGAAAGCATCCTTAATAAGTGCTCTATGGACTTGATCCTTTTGACCATCGAGTTTCTACACGAAGAGTTGGAGAGGCTCAGCGAGAGTGTCAACACCCTTGAAGAACAGCTTAAAGACTCCCTATCAAACACCGACTTTGAAAAAGCCAAGAAAAAAGCCGTGACTGCTAATACCGAATTTAAAAAAACCCTACAAATTAGGAAGAAGGCAAAGTTCAACCGGGACAAGGAGGACTACGAGAGACAACAGGTGTACAGATGGCGATCTGCAGAGCCAGTTCCTCCCAGATCAGGCTATTATTCCGACTCAGGCTCAGAAGGAGAATATGGACATCCACCCGTTTACCCACCATACTCACACTATCCTCCCCAGTACCCTCCTCCTCCTTTTTTAGGTCGGCGCCCGGCAAGAAAAAGGCACGGAGGGGGAAGAGGCGGACCAGGTCCTTCACGAATGGTGCTCAGGTCACAGGTGGGTCCTCGTTGGTATACAATATATCCTCATATAGCCTCTCTCCCCGCAGAACTTCACGTCCTACAGAAAGGACTCTCCTTTAGTCCCACACCGTCCTTCAGTTCCTTTCAACTCGACCAGGAACTAAATAGATTTTTCAGGTCCTTGAGACTCAAAGCCGACTTCCTAGTGAACCCTTTGTCAGTACCAGTAACTAGCACCAATAGCACCATAAACCTTAAAGATCTTGGTCTCTACAGGCCAAGTTCCTTTATGCCACCTAAAAAATATCATTCGGTTGAAGCTTTCGTGGAGCTAGTTACACGTGACGTTAGGAGTGTTGAGGACCAAATTCATAAGGGTGAATTACGTTTAAAACATAACCTGACACCTGATGAATCAAGGGCCTTGTCAGATCTTAAAAGTAATTCAACAATAATCATTAAACCGGCTGACAAAGGCGGTGCATTGGTAGTGATGGACAGAAGCTATTACATTAAGGAGATACGCTCCCAGCTATCTGATACCTCAACTTACGAAACCATTACAAGAGACCCTACTTCTGACATTCAAAAAGAAATCAGATACATGGTTGACCTTTACAAAAAGAATGAGGTAATTGACCAAAAACTGGCTGATTATCTCATTAACCAGCACCCCATAACACCGGTGCTTTACACCCTCCCGAAAATCCACAAAAACCTTACTAAACCACCGGGACGTCCCATCGTGGCATCCACGGATTCGGTTCTTTCACCACTGTCAAAAGTTTTAGAAAAGATGCTCAGTCCTCTTGTACCCACGTTTCAGTCCTACATTAAAGACACTAACGCGTTTTTGGATTTAATCAGAGAGTTGGACCATGTACCTAGTAACTCCATTCTCGTCACCCTTGACGTAAATAGCCTGTACACCAGCATCGACCACAGTATGGGCATTGCTGCTGTCCAATGGCTCCTAGACCAACAAGACCAGTATAATTCCTCTCAGAAGGAATTCTGCATTAGCTTATTACGTATGGTACTTGAGAAGAATTTCTTCCTCTTTGAAGACACATTCTTTTTGCAGAAACGGGGCACAGCAATGGGGGCTAACGTAGCCCCACCCTATGCTAATATTTACATGGGTAAATTTGAACACGATTACGTCTATCAACATCCTCTTGTAACGGAATACGTCCTACTTTGGCGCCGTTACATAGATGATATTTTTTGCATTTGGCAAGGACCGGAATCATCGTTGTTTTCTTTTTTTCATGATCTCAACTCCCTGGTTCCCAATCTCTCGTTCACCATTCATCACGATATGGAACAAATTAATTTTTTGGACACCAGGGTCATGATTGACCCCACTGGGCTTCTGACAACAGATTTGTACATCAAACCCACTGACAGAAATAGCCTACTTCATTATAGTAGCAGCCACCCACGTCACGTGAAGATCTCATTACCAAGATCCCAGCATATAAGAATCGATAGGATTGTCTCCGACCCAGATACCAAAATACTGAGACACAATGAGATGACCTCTAAATTCCGGGAACGGGGATATCCCGAACATATCTCTAATGGCCACTCTCTCTCCCGACAATCTAGGACTCCTTCAGGTCCACGGATACCATTTGTATCTACTTATCACCCCTTCAGTAAACTCATCCAAGGGGTGATTCTTAAACATTGGCACATATTGCACTCCAGCTATCCTGACATCCCTGAATTTGTGAGCCGACCATTGTTTTGCCATAAAAGGGCACCAAACATCAAACAAACAATAGTACGGGCCGACATTGGCTCTAGCAAAAGGGTACCCCATCAACTGACATTACAAACACCTCGGAAAGGAACTTTTCCCTGTCTTAACTGCAACCAATGCAACAATATCATCAAAGGCGATTTTTTCACGCATCCCCGTACAGGCAAACGCTTTCCAATCAAAGGATTCTTCACATGCGCATCCACTTTTGTGGTCTACCTAATTAAATGTCCTTGCGGTCACGTGTATGTGGGGGAGACCACCCAGCATATACGTGACCGCATCAGTAAACATAAATCGACAATCCGTTGTAATAATTTGCTTCTGCCTATCCCATATCACTTTGCCAATCATGACCACAGCGTATCACAATTACGCTTTCAAATCATAGAAGATGTCCCTCCTCAGAGAAGAGGAGGCGACCGTATTCGTAGGCTTAAAATGCGTGAGGCCTACTGGATCCATACTTTACAGACTTTGGAGCCCCTAGGTCTTAATCGCGAATATGAACAATTCTGATTGGCTCACTCTATAAACACTCAGGTCCGCTTGGTTAGATGATCATTACCATGTTTCGTTCCATAAGATTCAATAATGCTTACCTATGTTTATATGTTAGTGCTACTTATCACTGTTCCTTTTTTCTCTTATAAAGGACATGCTTGTAACAATGGGTATGAATATGTATACATTTTTCAGTGATCTAATTGACCAGCGGTTTTGTGTCTCATAGTAAATTGACTTGTTCTTAGTTAGGACAGATTCAGGATTGTTCCCTGTTGTGTAATGACTACCTTATATTTGGTCCCCACCATCTTGTATTGTACTCCTTAGTTCAATTATATGCATTATTCTTGTGATCAAAACCCGTACTATTGCCACTGCCTGATTACTGTTTTTTGTCTCACATCTTCTAGATGCATTATTGAATCCTTCTCCCTGTGGATGGCACTCCTCGGCACTTATCCCTGTGATCTGGCACTTTGGCAGTACAACAACAACACTCCCAGCACGTCAGGACGGACGCTCCGCACTTCTTTTTACTGCGCATGCGCGGATACGCTAGATGTACCACGCATGCGCGAGCACCGGCAGGCCGCACTTCCTTTCGGTCCATAGTCCGGAAGGTGACGTCACTACGTCACGCCCACTTCCCTGTAAATAGCGGCGTTACACACACGCTAGCCGCACATCGCCCCAGACCTAGCTGACATGCACATAAGGTATTGTCTCTCTCGGCTACCTCCTTCAGCCTTTAACCTTCCAGCCTAGTCTGATCCCTGTTTTCTTTTTGCAGCTATTGAGCCTTGACTCGTTTACATTAGGTGTGTATCTTCACACAATCCTCATTATATGTTTGTTGTCTATCTCTCTCTATAACTTCTTTTGCTTTATAAGCCTTTAGGATTATTCCATATAGATGTGCCACTATTCCTTATATTTCTTCTAAGGTAACACTTAAACTCTGCCCATAAGGATTTCACTACCTTTTGCCTATATGAACTGCTATACATTGATTCATACTGTGCCTCCCTATAGAGTTTCCTATGAACACCTGGCACTTTGCCAGATTTGGATTGAAAAACCTTGGTTTGATTACAAAGTCTCTCGCTTCTCTTGAGGTATACTCCTGGATTCCTTATTTTCAAGGCTTACTTTCACCACTGTTTACCTGTTGTTCTCTGATTTCATCATTTGGTCCTTTCTTTTACTCTCACACCTTGGCAAGAGTTTCTTGTTCTTTCTGTTCTGCCCCTTTTTTAGGCATCTGTCTCCTACAACTGGGGGTGCACTAAGCCTTTTCATCACGTATATACCCCTCTGCCTACCTTTTTTCCTTGCACTACTCCGGTTTCTAGTCTATGGTCTAACCCTATACAGTAACCCCTTCACTCCTGACTTCTCACTTTTCCCTCGATTTCGTTCTGCTAGTTGCTCCCTAATGTGATATTTAAACCTTGTAGTTCTTGTACCATAGACTACATCCTGGATTAGCTCTTCCTTGACTCTTCATGCTCCCAGGATTCCGCTCACCAGTACTTTTTTGGTAATCATTCTTCTTTTTCAATACCCTGCTTTTTCCCTCTTGCTCCTCTCTCCTTTAGTGTTCTTTATTCCTTTCTCGCACTAGCCACGATTCCTTGACAGTAGTTTAATCACCTTAATCACACACATCACATAGGATGACCTAGGTTTTCCCACCACAAATGTTCTCAGCTTGACTTACGTTTTTATTTGTTCACAGACACTCAGTGTTGTTCTTTTTCCATGTCACCACCCAGCAATTGCACGAGGTGATTACACCGTCACTAAGTTATGAATTCATGTTTTTATCTCTGTATTAATTTCATGTAATATCTCTGTACTAGTACCCTGAAGAAGGCCAATGGCCGAAACGTTGGTGTATGTACTGCGTGACATTAATAAAACAACACGGTTTTTGCACTAGAAACATACGTGGACATTTCATTTTTTCTATTGGTGTGCCCAGACTATACTTACTCGGATTTGACCCTTTGTTCTGGTGCACCCACCAAAAATACGTAGAGCCTTCCATACTCTTGTTTTTTAGTGTCTACCCTCTTTTAGGAGGTGCTCCGTATAATTAAATGTCCTTCCAGACCTTTTCATATGACGATGTTCATACCAATACAATACTATCACGGGTGAGAAAACCTCATGAATTTCTGGACACTCCACCTGAAGAGACCCGTGCCACAAGTTTTGAAAGAGAACTTAAGAAACAAACGGCTCTGGACTTACATTATGTAACCTTGGCTGAATACCATAGGGCCCAGAGGATACCACGAGGCCTACGTGTCTCTCTTCGCCCGACTCTTTTTTCAGACAATGAAGCCTACTGCATGAAGTTCGAAAGCATCCTTAATAAGTGCTCTATGGACTTGATCCTTTTGACCATCGAGTTTCTACACGAAGAGTTGGAGAGGCTCAGCGAGAGTGTCAACACCCTTGAAGAACAGCTTAAAGACTCCCTATCAAACACCGACTTTGAAAAAGCCAAGAAAAAAGCCGTGACTGCTAATACCGAATTTAAAAAAACCCTACAAATTAGGAAGAAGGCGAAGTTCAACCGGGACAAGGAGGACTACGAGAGACAACAGGTGTACAGATGGCGATCTGCAGAGCCAGTTCCTCCCAGATCAGGCTATTATTCCGACTCAGGCTCAGAAGGAGAATATGGACATCCACCCGTTTACCCACCATACTCACACTATCCTCCCCAGTACCCTCCTCCTCCTTTTTTAGGTCGGCGCCCGGCAAGAAAAAGGCACGGAGGGGGAAGAGGCGGACCAGGTCCTTCACGAATGGTGCTCAGGTCACAGGTGGGTCCTCGTTGGTATACAATATATCCTCATATAGCCTCTCTCCCGCAGAACTTCACGTCCTACAGAAAGGACTCTCCTTTAGTCCCACACCGTCCTTCAGTTCCTTTCAACTCGACCAGGAACTAAATAGATTTTTCAGGTCCTTGAGACTCAAAGCCCACTTCCTAGTGAACCCTTTGTCAGTACCAGTAACTAGCACCAATAGCACCATAAACCTTAAAGATCTTGGTCTCTACAGGCCAAGTTCCTTTATGCCACCTAAAAAATATCATTCGGTTGAAGCTTTCGTGGAGCTAGTTACACGTGACGTTAGGAGTGTTGAGGACCAAATTCATAAGGGTGAATTACGTTTAAAACATAACCTGACACCTGATGAATCAAGGGCCTTGTCAGATCTTAAAAGTAATTCAACAATAATCATTAAACCGGCTGACAAAGGCGGTGCATTGGTAGTGATGGACAGAAGCTATTACATTAAGGAGATACGCTCCCAGCTATCTGATACCTCAACTTACGAAACCATTACAAGAGACCCTACTTCTGACATTCAAAAAGAAATCAGATACATGGTTGACCTTTACAAAAAGAATGAGGTAATTGACCAAAAACTGGCTGATTATCTCATTAACCAGCACCCCATAACACCGGTGCTTTACACCCTCCCGAAAATCCACAAAAACCTTACTAAACCACCGGGACGTCCCATCGTGGCATCCACGGATTCGGTT
Source organism: Allobates femoralis (assembly GCA_033576535.1). Taxonomy (NCBI): domain Eukaryota; kingdom Metazoa; phylum Chordata; class Amphibia; order Anura; family Aromobatidae; genus Allobates; species Allobates femoralis. Next base: position 384,164,312 of record JARQOC010000003.1, read on the forward strand.
TCTTTCACCACTGTCAAAAGTTTTAGAAAAGATGCTCAGTCCTCTTGTACCCACGTTTCAGTCCTACATTAAAGACACTAACGCGTTTTTGGATTTAATCAGAGAGTTGGACCATGTACCTAGTAACTCCATTCTCGTCACCCTTGACGTAAATAGCCTGTACACCAGCATCGACCACAGTATGGGCATTGCTGCTGTCCAATGGCTCCTAGACCAACAAGACCAGTATAATTCCTCTCAGAAGGAATTCTGCATTAGCTTATTACGTATGGTACTTGAGAAGAATTTCTTCCTCTTTGAAGACACATTCTTTTTGCAGAAACGGGGCACAGCAATGGGGGCTAACGTAGCCCCACCCTATGCTAATATTTACATGGGTAAATTTGAACACGATTACGTCTATCAACATCCTCTTGTAACGGAATACGTCCTACTTTGGCGCCGTTACATAGATGATATTTTTTTGCATTTGGCAAGGACCGGAATCATCGTTGTTTTCTTTTTTTCATGATCTCAACTCCCTGGTTCCCAATCTCTCGTTCACCATTCATCACGATATGGAACAAATTAATTTTTTGGACACCAGGGTCATGATTGACCCCACTGGGCTTCTGACAACAGATTTGTACATCAAACCCACTGACAGAAATAGCCTACTTCATTATAGTAGCAGCCACCCACGTCACGTGAAGATCTCATTACCAAGATCCCAGCATATAAGAATCGATAGGATTGTCTCCGACCCAGATACCAAAATACTGAGACACAATGAGATGACCTCTAAATTCCGGGAACGGGGATATCCCGAACATATCTCTAATGGCCACTCTCTCTCCCGACAATCTAGGACTCCTTCAGGTCCACGGATACCATTTGTATCTACTTATCACCCCTTCAGTAAACTCATCCAAGGGGTGATTCTTAAACATTGGCACATATTGCACTCCAGCTATCCTGACATCCCTGAATTTGTGAGCCGACCATTGTTTTGCCATAAAAGGGCACCAAACATCAAACAAACAATAGTACGGGCCGACATTGGCTCTAGCAAAAGGGTACCCCATCAACTGACATTACAAACACCTCGGAAAGGAACTTTTCCCTGTCTTAACTGCAACCAATGCAACAATATCATCAAAGGCGATTTTTTCACGCATCCCCGTACAGGCAAACGCTTTCCAATCAAAGGATTCTTCACATGCGCATCCACTTTTGTGGTCTACCTAATTAAATGTCCTTGCGGTCACGTGTATGTGGGGGAGACCACCCAGCATATACGTGACCGCATCAGTAAACATAAATCGACAATCCGTTGTAATAATTTGCTTCTGCCTATCCCATATCACTTTGCCAATCATGACCACAGCGTATCACAATTACGCTTTCAAATCATAGAAGATGTCCCTCCTCAGAGAAGAGGAGGCGACCGTATTCGTAGGCTTAAAATGCGTGAGGCCTACTGGATCCATACTTTACAGACTTTGGAGCCCCTAGGTCTTAATCGCGAATATGAACAATTCTGATTGGCTCACTCTATAAACACTCAGGTCCGCTTGGTTAGATGATCATTACCATGTTTCGTTCCATAAGATTCAATAATGCTTACCTATGTTTATATGTTAGTGCTACTTATCACTGTTCCTTTTTTCTCTTATAAAGGACATGCTTGTAACAATGGGTATGAATATGTATACATTTTTCAGTGATCTAATTGACCAGCGGTTTTGTGTCTCATAGTAAATTGACTTGTTCTTAGTTAGGACAGATTCAGGATTGTTCCCTGTTGTGTAATGACTACCTTATATTTGGTCCCCACCATCTTGTATTGTACTCCTTAGTTCAATTATATGCATTATTCTTGTGATCAAAACCCGTACTATTGCCACTGCCTGATTACTGTTTTTTGTCTCACATCTTCTAGATGCATTATTGAATCCTTCTCCCTGTGGATGGCACTCCTCGGCACTTATCCCTGTGATCTGGCACTTTGGCAGTACAACAACAACACTCCCAGCACGTCAGGACGGACGCTCCGCACTTCTTTTTACTGCGCATGCGCGGATACGCTAGATGTACCACGCATGCGCGAGCACCGGCAGGCCGCACTTCCTTTCGGTCCATAGTCCGGAAGGTGACGTCACTACGTCACACCCACTTCCCTGTAAATAGCGGCGTTACACACACGCTAGCCGCACATCGCCCCAGACCTAGCTGACATGCACATAAGGTATTGTCTCTCTCGGCTACCTCCTTCAGCCTTTAACCTTCCAGCCTAGTCTGATCCCTGTTTTCTTTTTGCAGCTATTGAGCCTTGACTCGTTTACATTAGGTGTGTATCTTCACACAATCCTCATTATATGTTTGTTGTCTATCTCTCTCTATAACTTCTTTTGCTTTATAAGCCTTTAGGATTATTCCATATAGATGTGCCACTATTCCTTATATTTCTTCTAAGGTAACACTTAAACTCTGCCCATAAGGATTTCACTACCTTTTGCCTATATGAACTGCTATACATTGATTCATACTGTGCCTCCCTATAGAGTTTCCTATGAACACCTGGCACTTTGCCAGATTTGGATTGAAAAACCTTGGTTTGATTACAAAGTCTCTCGCTTCTCTTGAGGTATACTCCTGGATTCCTTATTTTCAAGGCTTACTTTCACCACTGTTTACCTGTTGTTCTCTGATTTCATCATTTGGTCCTTTCTTTTACTCTCACACCTTGGCAAGAGTTTCTTGTTCTTTCTGTTCTGCCCCTTTTTTAGGCATCTGTCTCCTACAACTGGGGGTGCACTAAGCCTTTTCATCACGTATATACCCCTCTGCCTACCTTTTTTCCTTGCACTACTCCGGTTTCTAGTCTATGGTCTAACCCTATACAGTAACCCCTTCACTCCTGACTTCTCACTTTTCCCTCGATTTCGTTCTGCTAGTTGCTCCCTAATGTGATATTTAAACCTTGTAGTTCTTGTACCATAGACTACATCCTGGATTAGCTCTTCCTTGACTCTTCATGCTCCCAGGATTCCGCTCACCAGTACTTTTTTGGTAATCATTCTTCTTTTTCAATACCCTGCTTTTTCCCTCTTGCTCCTCTCTCCTTTAGTGTTCTTTATTCCTTTCTCGCACTAGCCACGATTCCTTGACAGTAGTTTAATCACCTTAATCACACACATCACATAGGATGACCTAGGTTTTCCCACCACAAATGTTCTCAGCTTGACTTACGTTTTTATTTGTTCACAGACACTCAGTGTTGTTCTTTTTCCATGTCACCACCCAGCAATTGCACGAGGTGATTACACCGTCACTAAGTTATGAATTCATGTTTTTATCTCTGTATTAATTTCATGTAATATCTCTGTACTAGTACCCTGAAGAAGGCCAATGGCCGAAACGTTGGTGTATGTACTGCGTGACATTAATAAAACAACACGGTTTTTGCACTAGAAACATACGTGGACATTTCATTTTTTCTATTGGTGTGCCCAGACTATACTTACTCGGATTTGACCCTTTGTTCTGGTGCACCCACCAAAAATACGTAGAGCCTTCCATACTCTTGTTTTTTAAAAGGCCAATCATAGCCACGCCAGTTCTGCAGCCTATCAACCAGCTTTATTCAGATGGCAAACCCAAACAGCTGGAAATCCATGTTCTGAGTTTAGCACCAGACACTAACTGTCCAGTTCGAACCCTGAACTGAATAGTTTAGGTTCGCACATCCCTAAACATCATGGCTATAATTTTGCATTATCCTTTTTTAATAACCCTTTATTGCTGACATACTTTTCCTACACCAGTACAGTAGGCACAGTATGGTATGGGATTGACGATCTGTTGGCACATTTGATGCCACTATATTGTGCATTTATTAATGTCAGGATTCTTTCTCAAGATCACATAGTAGCCTACGTGTGCTGTTTTATGGATCTGTACAATACCGACTTGTAATATTCCAGTGCCTATAAAATGTAAAAGATTCTTGTTGTACTGATCACTATGACATACTTTGGCTTTAATATTCCTGTCCTAAACTCTAGAGGTAGCTTTTGGAAGCAACACAAAGCAGTGTCAGTCCTGATGTTTATTTCTTTTGCTGTTTCTCTGTTAAGTTTCTATGTTAACTGTGACATGTAATTCATCTTTCCATTAGAAAAAGTGGTAGAAATCCTATTAATCCCTCTCTGACAGGCCTTTACCCTTATTGTTAATCACTACCTTCAACTTTAATATTGTATCTTTGAAAAAAAAGGTGTTAGATTTCCTCTACTAAACCCACAGTGTGTGTTTTATATAAGCTTGTCCAGAGTGGAAGAGGTTAACACCCTGAAGATAAATGGTTTGTGTTTTCACCAGATCCTGACATTTTAATAATAGAAGAAAAAAAATAGAAGCTGAGGTTTTTCCAATGACAGATCTTATAAATAACGACACACACTCCAGGCGTTTGTGGCCTCTTTCCACTTGCATAATTGTGAGTGATCAAACTTTCCAGACAAGGATTTCCGAGTTGGCTCGATTCAATGCTTTGTTGGAGTATAGCAGAACAAGTAAACAGACGTGGACAATCTCTCCTAGATGGAGCAATTTCCTTAATATTCCTGGTTATTACTTAATAATGAAGACACTTAAAGTGTTCGCTAGAACTTTCAAATATGTCTTTTGCACTTATCCTGATAGTAGAGATGGGCAGATTGATTTGTGAGACCACAGCCCATTGACCAGGTCAGAAGGCTCTGGCCACTGGATGGGCAACTCTAATGGTACCTTTACACGCCGCCACAACAGGATGCATACAACCCGCTACAGGCTACGATTGTAGCTTGTCGCGCCAATATCGCCTGTAATAGCGGCGTCTGAAGACGGGACGACACAGCCGGCCACAGATACCTCTGTATCCGTGCACTGCCCATAAACAGAAAGCTACATCGCCGATTGTAGCGAGCTGTATCCGCGTGTAAAGAAGCTACAGAAGGGAACTTTGGACACCCGGCGATGTAGCTGCAATGTAGCTAAGGCGTCACCCAGGCTCCGTGATACCGCGCCCCTTCAGCGATCATTGGTGGAACATGCTGCGTTACGATTGGCCCTTGCCTCACAGCCCTCCATCTTGGATGAGCTGTCCCTTCAGCACTACACATACGCGCCGTATGCACAATCATATAGTAGTACAATTACGCGGACACACACTTGAACGAAAAATCATAAATGGCTCATGATCTACATACATTATGCACATCCTCTCAACACATGATAACGAATAATGCTGGACACAGCGCACAAGTGTGTGTTACGTACCGCTCTGGCTTATTGTACAGCAGCTGCCGTAGAAGTGTACCGGGTCTGGCACTGCGCGCACACAGATGCACACAATCCCATACCACATCGAAGGACCTTACTCAGTACACAGATCATAGCCGTGTTGTACGGACTGCACTGTGGGTCTTCTGCAGTAGGGGCCGCATAAGTGTGTAGGGGCCGCATAAGTGTGTCGGGCGGGTCACTGCGCGTTGGACTACTTATAAAGGTGCGTCACCCCGACAGCGGCCGTAATGACGTCATGACGTTGGTTTCATTTTCAGTCTGCCTGCAAGGTGCCAGCCCCGCCTCTGCACACACCATAGCAGTCATGGCAGCCGTTCACCGCGCCGCAACGTGGGGGATGGCGGAGCTGATCATCCTCATTGATCATTGTGACCGTCGGGACTATTGGGGACACCATCACCACCGGCACCCCAGGCTGCGCAATCGGTGCACCGTGCGGCGGATCCAGCGGGCCCTGCTCTGCCAACTGGGGGTACAGAGGACAGTAAAAGCGATCCAAAAAAAGATCGCTGACTTGAAGCATAAGTGCCCGGGTCGCATACTGGACATCCGTGCCAGGATTGCCAGGCTGCGTGGTGAGTAATTGTTGCCCCAAAACACACACCGCCACATGTGCATGTCCCACAATACACAAAAAATGATGGAAACATATGACAAGGTACAGTGTGGGCTACACAATCAAACACACCTTCACAGTGTTGTGCTCATCCAGTCAGCCCTAAAAATGTCTCAGACGCACAGTCCATGCATACAACATGAGTGTATGCATCCAGCATCACCTGGTTGATGCTATGTAAGGCTGGGGTCACACACACAGATATATGGCCACATATTGTTTTAAGATCTCTGTTTGCAGTCAAATCATGGTCACATGTGTACATTTGGAGACAGCCTCAAAATGGATCAATGTGTCCATGCTTTCACTGCAACCAGAGAAATGTGAACAATATCTGGCCAGATATGTGTGTGTGTGTGACCACAGGCTTAGCCGTCAAATACATAGCCACACAAGCTCTTTGTAGGACAACAATGTGTAGCCATGATCTTATAACGTCTTTTATGTTCACATTTCCAACTAGATGCTGAATCCTCATCTGAAGAAGGGCCCCATGCCCCACCCCCAGGTGGCCCATCAAGAACCCCGCCACATCAGGCTCAAGTGGCACCCTTGTCCACAGGGTCAACACCTTCCCCCGGGCCTCAGGAGCCAGACGTGCCCTCACCCACCGGGACAGAGGACGTGGAGGACCAGTCACCACCTGGCAGCCCGCTGGAGTGTGACCAGCTGTCCCCATCTGGCTGGCTGCTGGAGGAACACATCACCTCCCCACAGGAGGGCGAGGAGCTGCAAGTACCTGGCGGCCCAGAGGAGGGTTTGCCCCGTAGCCCAGGACCACTATTGCCCCTGAACCACATAATGTGGCCACGGAGCCCCAGCCCGGGAGTAACACCACCTCCCACTGTCTCGAGCTCAGTGGCGAGTCCTGGGGTGACCATGTCCCCACACAGTGACTATGGTGGTAAGTGTGTTATGTTGCCACAGACACCCTGCACACTGTTGCTTAAATTTCATTGTTTACATAAATAGTTTTGGGCCCAAAGTAAACCATGTTGGTTCCCCATTTTTGCAGATGGTGAACGTGCGGGTTCATATGGATGGAGCGTGACCCCATCTCCCTCCCACTCAGATGGTGAACTGGAGTTGGAGGAACAGGGTAAGTGGATGGTTGTGGCCAGACATGACTACCCATCAGCAGCGACGACTGTGTACTAAAGTGTGTGTTTACTCCCAATACAGGTGCCCCTACCATGGAGGAATTCATCCAGGCCCATCAGGCATTTGTCGCCCGTTTGACCACGGCTCTACAGCGTGGCCTGCAGGACCTTGGCCGGCTGTCTCAAATGCTGGGGGCCCTACAGCCACAACATGGATCCCATCCATGAATTTTATGGATGCATTGTATCCTGGCCAAACATGGCCCCACAAACAGTTGTCCTTGTTGGACCATACAATTTTCACACGTTGGCTTGTTGCCTTGCAAAAGTGAAAATCTTTTTATTGTTTTTTTTGCCCCCGTTGGGCTCTTTTCTTATAGTGTTCCACAATGGGACCATCACAAGTGTTGACTGGCTAGCCCCATCTGGCCTACAATACCTATACTGTCCCACATTGGGAGCATCACAAGTGTGGACTGCCTAGCCCCATCTGGCCTACAATACCTATACTGTCCCACATTGGGAGCATCACAAGTGTGGACTGCCTAGCCCCATCTGGCCTACAATACCTATACTGTCCCACATTGGGAGCATCACAAGTGTGGACTGCCTAGCCCCATCTGGCCTACAATACCTATACTGTCCCACATTGGGAGCATCACAAGTGTGGACTGCCTAGCCCCATCTGGCCTACAATACCTATACTGTCCCACATTGGGACCATCACAAGTGTGGACTGCCTAGCCCCATCTGGCCAAAGCATTCTGTGTATGATGGCAAATGTCTGTGACACATGTATGTTTACAATACAATGCTGGTGTAAGTTTGTTGTACGCTCCTTCATGTGACCTCACTAATATTTGGTGGCCAAACCTGAACATAACCTAACTATGTTAGGCACATCACAACATCCCTTTGAGAATGTGCTAAGACATTCCAAATGAACCGATGGTGATCCTGCTCAGCGAGCAGTGGGCCATATTGTGTGGCTTGGGGAAACTTATAATTGGCCACCCTACCATTCACCCACAAAAAACCCCACAATCCTTATTCATAAATAAATACACATTTGTGTGACGTAAAAATTTTTTTAATCCAGCCTGGAGATATAAAATGAAATAACAAATAATTATAGTTCTTCCTGCCACAAATAAATTTCTATTTAGCCCAAAAGGCAATACAGGAAAAAAAACCATCAAAGGAGATTCCTCCAAATTATACAGTCCAGACTGCCAATTCTGTGCATTGGCCACTAGTGTCCAAATTATTCTTCCTCTGTCGGCTCTGACAATGCCGAATCCCCCCTCCTCTCAGGGCAGCCCCGACCTGCCCGAGGACGTCTTGTTGAACGACGACGTGTTGGGGGGGGGGGGTTGACTGTGGCGGGGCCGGTCTTCTCACGGGCCGAGATGGGGCAGCAGGGGAAAGGGGCCATACATTGTGTTGCATGGGGGGGGGGACGTGGCATCCCCATTGAAGGGCCCCATCATCGGCAGCATCAGCGGCATTGTTGAAGACCCTCAGAAGGATCTTTTTTTGGAGCGGCTCCATCCCTCGCAATCTGTCGCTCATGTAGAGGGTGGTGCTGTCGATGTGGGTCCGCTGTTCGCTCAACAGCACGCGTCGGGCCCAGGTCGCCAGCTCCGTCTCTGGTGGAGCAGGACGTCGGGGGCGACGGATCCCGGAGCTGGGACCTGGGCCTGGACCCACATCACTCGCCCCGCCCTCCTGCTCAGCCCCAGATGACATGGGCTGAGCATCATCAGCGACAGATTCCTCAGCAATGGAGCCGTCCTCTTCTGGGGCCTGTGGGTTGAGAAAAAAGAACCACATCAGTGAAGGCAATATCAACTGTATACATTCACAACAGGACTGTAGATACCACTCCCACACACACCAAGGCCAAGTAACAGAATGGAAAATGATGAAAAACACAGTAAAGCACAAAAGGTTAAAGACCACAACACAAGTGGTTCTCCTGTACACTCACCTCGACCATTCCAGGAACTCAGCTCAATACATCATTAGGTGTTCGTCACGGAGCCGTATTCCAATATTAGGACATGCCACCACAACACCTTGATACTGGGGGCTGTGCTGGCCAATGACACATATTGGGCACCTTTCCATTTGCACTCTTATTATGGTGACAATCCACCACACAGTCAACTACCTTTAACCCACTGGCAACAAATCCAACACACATGTGTGGCAGCACCATTTACTACATGGTACTATGTGGCTGTTTGAGAACACACCACCTGCTATCTTGAAACCCTTAAATAAGTCACCTAAACATACCAAGATTTTGTGGAAGATGCAACATTGGAATACGGCTGGAAGCATAGAATTGAAAAGCCTTCAAAGTCATGGAAGGAGGGCAGATAGATTGACACCCCAAGGTTTCCCGCAGCAAGGAGGAAAATATGCAAACAAATTTGGTGTGAAGGATTTATAGAAGCACACATGTGAGGGAAACATCGTGGCCCACCACTGTCACACAATTACCCACCTCCTGTGGCGCAGATGGTGATGCAGCCGGGCCTACATGGGACGCAGCAACGGGGCAGTTGGTGGTTGTTCGATGCGGGCGAACCTCGCCCAGGATGAACGTGAACAGGGATAGTACCATAGGGTAGGTGATGGTACCTCCTCTGCTCCAGCCCCTGAGCGACGGCGCTGGTACTGAATGTGAGCCCGCATGAACGCCGACCTCATGTTTTTGATCTTAAGTGCCACCATATGCTGGTCCCACGTCTTGCCTACCCTTGGCTCCAACCGATTTGCCAGAGCCACAAGAGCCCTGTAGGCCTCGGCCCTCGCTGCCCGATTTTTATATTCGGGCAGCGAGCTGCGCCACAAACATTCGTGCCGCTGATACTCCGTGAGAAGCTGGGACTCCAATTCCACAGTACCCCTCGGCATCTGGCGATGACAAAATACACCAAAAACAGACAGTCACAACACAAGCCATACCGACATTTCAAAACTTGCCACAATGATACACATGCTCATTAACTTTCTACAGGGATTATCTATGCAGCTATTTTGTGGCGTGAAACTGGGCATGAGTGGGGCATTTTCTCTATCTCACACCGCTACAAACTCAAACACATGTATGCAGCCAGTATCAAGCACCGGATATCGGTGTCCACCTACAGATGTTTCAAACATGATTTAAGTCCCCAATGTACCTATTGAAACACACCTTGACACGGTGTGTGCGTACAGACCTGTAGGCAAACATGTGACCAAACACATTGTGTGCTAACTAGTACCTGGCCAGTATCCAATATGGTTAGGGGTCACTATATGAGAAAGGAGGGCTGGGTGTGTGCCAACATTGCACATACTACATGTAATGTGCACCCAGATGATCATGTTGGTGTTCCTCCAGAAGTGGATGTACCATTTTTACACATGTACCCAACTTCCCTGGAATGTACGCCACAATTCTACCACCCCTGAAATGTTGATGTGCAGTACCAGCCAAATAAATAACACCTTGCTCTGTTGCCATTGCAAAAAAGCGGAAGGTGCAATACATACTTACACTATATAAGTAGAGGCACTACCTGGCGATTGGGCGACACAAAATAAGGTACACATATTTAATATTACCTGTAAAAATATTTTCAGCCCGCATAAAGCATGCCCATACACACATCGCCTAAGCTGCCTGTGCCAGAAGCAGCTGCGTTCAATACATTTTCATAGAAACCGCTAAAGAGGCTTACCGTCAGAGCAACAGAAGTCAAACAGGACACTAGTAGCTCAATGCACATCGACGTCTGGACAAGGTGTAGTGGCCATTGACCTGGCTTTATAGTCCGGTACACCAATCACAGCGGACACAATTATGCAAATCGTGATGGGGCACCTGGGTGCAGATTAGACTTCCGCTACTTGGTGGAGATCGCTGAATCGTGATAGGTTGGCGGCCCTTTAAAAGCTGCCCAGGCCCCCAAACATTACGCTTGCTGGCCAGACCCATTAAGTAAGTGTTTGTGGACACACATGGAATTTGCGCTGGGTGGGGTGCATATGTTGATGTTCTTGGAGAGCGCGGGCCACTGCTGTAGCGGACTATATAGGGGTATGTATTGTTGGGGGCGATATAGTGTACTGTGTGGATTTGTTGTCGGCATTTTGTCTGGCCCTTGACACTTTGGTTGTGATACATTGCTGTGTTTGTTTACAGACAACATACAGGAGAATGGATGCATGACTGTAGACAGAACTGTGTATCTCATGTCGACTGGATCGATTTCTGCATACTGGTTGTGGCCAATGGAGACTGGGTCCAACGGAATAGGATCACACATGGCTTAGAGGTGTGGGGCTCCAGACATAGCATAGATGTGTTGTACAAATGACACCTTCAAAAACATATGAAAGCATGGTTACGCATCCGCAGTCATGTGCAATGTTGTTTGGTTCATGTAGCCTTTCCTCAACCTTCCATATCGGGGTACGTCACATTTGTAATTCTTCTCATTTTTACTGTAATCAATTGACATTATGGGCGGTGTAATGGCTTCTGGGACCTGTTTGAGCGACATTATTGGTGACACATGTCCCTTTCTAACTCACCTAGGTGCAGATGTGTGACTTTGGGACCCTCCGATTGAAGTTGATGTAGAGGAGGCCACTCTCAATCGCCGTGTTGCATTTTGGTTGGGGTGACTACTGGGTGTTTGCCGTCCTTGCTTCAGGGTTGTGTTTTGGGCCCACACAAGAGATCCCATCCTCTTGGCTATAGTGTGTAATGGAAAAGAGGTGTGGGTTGCTGAACCTGCTGACTTGCCCACATTTTGTTCTATGTACTCATGTTGTGTTTTCTCATCTACAGGTGCTGATATTGAGGATGCAGAATATCCATGACCGCAATGTTATCGTGGCTCTTGCGTTGGTGGAAGAGCAAATGTGGTATCAGGATCGGTATGAAAGGTTGATGAGGCGCAGACAGCGGCGGTTGTGGACCCGTGATTGGCTTCTGAGGCGGGAAACCCGGGGCCACATGCAGCTGTTGCGGGAGCTGGAGATTAACTGTCCTGATGATTACCGAAACTATCTCCGTATGCCCGAGGACTGTTTCACCTTCCTATTGGAGCGTGTAGGGCCAATGATAGCGCGTCAGGACACTATAATGCGCCCATCAGTATCAGCTGCTGAGCGGTTGGCGATCACTTTGCGGTTCCTGGCTACAGGGCAGTCCATGACATCACTCACATACATGTCACGTGTCTCCCTGTCCCTGCTGAGCCGCCTGATCCCTGAAACGTGTTGGGCCATCTGGAGAGCTCTGCAGCCAGCCTACATGAAAATGCCTTTAACCGCCGCAGAATGGCTGGAAGTAGCCTGAGGGTTTGAAACCCGGTGGAACTTCCCCAACTGTGGCGGGGCATTGGATGGTAAGCACGTGAGGATTACCAAACCTGCCCACTCTGGCTCTTTGTATTTCAATTACAAAGGGTATTGTAATATAATCCTCATGGCTGTAGTGGATGCCAACTATGAGTTCCTCTACGTGGATGTTGGAATGCCTGGTCGCAACTCAGATGGGGTGTGTTTGCCCTAAGCTCCTTGGCAACACTACTAGGGAATGGTGGGCTAAACTTACCCTCAAATGAGCACACGACCGAACATCTCAACTTTGCGTTTGTGGCGGATGAAGCATTCCCACTTCAGGAGCACCTACTGCGGCCATATCCACAGAGGGCCCTTACTTCTGAGAGACGCATTTTCAACTACCGGCTATCCCGGGCCCGCCGTGTAGTTGAAAATGCGTTTGGGATCATGGCGAATAGATTCCGGATTTTTCATACGCCTATACATATGAAACCGGAGTCTATTGACGCGGTAGTGGTGGCCTGCTGTGTGCTGCACAACTTCCTGCGTCGTAGGGATAGAGCATCATACACGCCAGGAGGTTATGTAGATAATGCCGACGCTACAACAGGGGAGCTCCGTCCAGGGTCTTGGCGTGATGATGGCCATGTGATTGTGCCACTCCAGCCGCAGAGCCATGGCCGCACTCGGCAGGAGGCCAGGGACAGTAGAGACGCTTACTGCTCCTACTTCAATGGGTCTGGTGCAGTGAGCTGGCAGGACCAGGCCATATAATGTGGCTGGCTCTGGGAGTTGGTTTTTGTGGTTTCAATGGAGGTGACAGCAGGTTAGCTGCACCCCTTTAATTTTTGGTTGCCCTTTTTCATTATGTTTGTTTTCATTCTGTGCATGAGGTTTCATTATGTAGTTAGTTAGTTTAGGTATTAGTTTTTTTTTTATTTCCATGCACAGTTTGCAATGTGTGTTGATTTGGTAATCCGTTTAATGTGGCTGATTAATGTCACCTGCTCTTGATTTGTACATTGTTTTTACTTTCTGTATATTTTGTTTGCACAACACAAGGCCAAGATTCATGCAATATATTAAACCTTTTTCGGTTGGATCCAACATCATCTGTGTGAGCCTGATTACTTGCTGGAGGAGAACAATGTGATGCAGGGTTGGGTGGGGGCCTGGGATGTCATAGCCACCTATTGGCTGGGATTGTGCACACAATATGTGTGGGTAGCCATGTTTTTGTGAAAGTCTTTTGCCCAACAGTGTTTGTGGCCATTGTGCGTACATGATCCTTTATTTTGTTGTAGGCAGAGGGTCCCCTGCACACAGCACATTGATGCAGGACATATTCTTGTCAGGAGTTTTCTTATACACTATCACGCAGATCTTTGACATGTTGCCTTGGAAGCTTTTCCACTACATTCACATCTGTGAGCACATATATTAAACCCCATTCTGCCTGTATTCACACATACTTCGCCACAGTTGTCACAGATAGCATTTTGACAGAAAACGCACATACTGTGTTATGTAAGCCGCTAATGTGTGGCACACAAACGCACCTCAGTGCAATCGGCACACGCGGCTGTCACAAGCGCTGATCGTGCGTGACAAGGCAAACACTTGTACTACGCACACATAGCCCCGGACCGCTACTTTAATACACACAGGATATGTGACTGGCCACCGCTCTAGCGTGACCCATTACCATCGATTTAGATGCATTCGCCAGGCTCCGCCATGTCACAAGTGCTTATTCCGTGCCACACTCCGATCAGTAGTACGGCACGTCTCGGCCATCCGCCCTTTCCGTCGTGCCCAATCACAACTCCGTAGTGTTGGCCAATGGTTGTGGTTTGGGCGCGGCGTACAGGTCTGTGGCACGCCTATTTGTTTTACGTCCTGCCTTTGTTGCTCCCAGATCACTCTGTGGTGGTGGTGTGTAAAGCTGGTACGCTGAGCTACAGACGGCTACTTGCGACACCCGGCGATGTATGTAGCTGTAGATGTGGCGTAGCGTGGCGCACCTTGTGGCGGCGTGTAAAGAGGGTGCGGTTCCCGTTGGTAACCGTTCGGCCGTGCTCGTGCACGTGAAGTTGCCGTTGGTATCCATCCTGTTGTGGCGGCGTGTAAAGGTACCATAAAGGTACCTTTACACGCGGCAACTTTTCTAGGAATTTCACTGGCAACTTACTGGTTGCAGTGAAATCATGGACACATTGTTCCATTTGTACACGGATTGGGAAATACTTTGTATACTGTTGATTTGCCTGAAGAATGAGATGTTGCAGTGATGCAGAATTTCAGCTTCAGTTAAATCATCAACACTTCAACATTGTTGGAGAATGAACTGTGTTACTTGGGACCTACAGCAACGATTGCCATCACTGTCAAGATGATGAATACAATAGTTGTTGAAGAAGAAATTGACACCAAAAATACAGAGGCCACAAAGGACAGCATTAAAGCACAGATGCAATATTTTTTTAAGTGCACTGCTGTGGTGGTGCTTTAAATGTAAGTCCCCTGTCTTATACTCACCTTCTGTTGCCTTCATCCTTTTACCAGTGGTGCTCCGATTGAACTGCAGTGAAAAGTTAGCTGGTTTTTATAAATCAATTAAAAAACAGGAAACCTTGTAGTGCTGGATCATCGTTTTTTTTGGAACTTTATTTACTTTGGGCTGGACCTGTGCACTGGAACAGTTGAGTTGTTTTTTCCTTTTTTTTCCTATTAGAATCCCTGAAAAAATGTATTCCAACTGGCTATTCACTTGAATAAAGCCTGTGAAGCCATTATTGATTGGCTGGCCTCCATCCAGACAGTTTTCATCTTTTTTAGATCTACGCAAAAACACAATTTGTTATTTCTGATATATGCAAATTTGCACTACACTAAGGAAGTTGAGAAACTCCCGTGCCACATTTAAGCAGCTTCCTCAAAGTCATAATCACTTTCCTACAAGCTTTTAATATAACTAAGGGATTTGTGCCAGATCAGAACCCCAAACTACAGACGCTGCGTTTCAGGGTACCTGCCCCTCATCAGTGTAGTGTGTGGGATATTCTGATCTGGCAGAGTGAGTGGGCTAAGACAAGGTCTGGAAACTTGCTCTCAACCTTATGGAGAGAGCGAAGTAGGTGAGGAGATTGTAAGCCACTTCCCTCCTCTCAGATATATGCATATATGCAAATTTGTAGTGTAAATTTGCATATATGCATATATCTGAGAGGAGGGAAGTGGCTTACAATCTCCTCACCTACTTCGCTCTCTCCATAAGGTTGAGAGCAAGTTTCCAGACCTTGTCTTAGCCCACTCACTCTGCCAGATCAGAATATCCCACACACTACGCATATATCTATGCATATATCTGAGAGGAGGGAAGTGGCTTACAATCTCCTCACCTACTTCGCTCTCTCCATAAGGTTGAGAGCAAGTTTCCAGACCTTGTCTTAGCCCACTCACTCTGCCAGATCAGAATATCCCACACACTACACTGATGAGGGGCAGGTACCCTGAAACGCAGCGTCTGTAGTTTGGGGTTCTGATCTGGCACAAATCCCTTAGTTATATTAAAAGCTTGTAGGAAAGCGATTATGACTTTGAGGAAGCTGCTTAAAGGGAACCAACCACCTCAGATGACGTGTATAAGCTGTTAATACATGTCCCTGGACCCTATGTACACCATTGCAGCTATGTTTTTGCTAAGAATATTGATAACAGCAAACCGAAATAAACAGTTTATAAACTTACATGATTTAGTACTTGAGGGCGTCTCCCTCGGGCTTTAGTACGAGAGACGTCACTGAGAAGACGTGCACGGATGGGAGCTGCCTTGGGTGCCCGCCCACACCAAGATAATATCACGCCCTAATGTGACGTCCTGCAAACAGAGAGGGAGGGGGAGGGGGAGGAAAGCCACTCAGGCTGCATAAGACACAGCCCTCTCGTACTAAAGCCCGAGGGAGACGCCCTCAAGTACTAAATCATGTAAGTTTATAAACTGTTTATTTCGGTTTGCTGTTATCAATATTCTTAGCAAAAACATAGCTGCAATGGTGTACATAGGGTCCAGGGACATGTATTAACAGCTTATACACGTCATCTGAGGTGGTTGGTTCCCTTTAAATGTGGCACGGGAGTTTCTCAACTTCCTTAGTGTAGTGCAAATTTGCATATATGCATATATCTGAGAGGAGGGAAGTGGCTTACAATCTCCTCACCTACTTCGCTCTCTCCATAAGGTTGAGAGCAAGTTTCCAGACCTTGTCTTAGCCCACTCACTGTGCCAGATCAGAATATCCCACACACTACACTGATGAGGGGCAGGTACCCCGAAATGCAGCGTCTGTAGTTTGGGGGTTCTGATCTGGCACAAATCCCTTAGTTATATTAAAAGCTTGTAGGAAAGCGATTATGACTTTGAGGAAGCTGCTTAAATGTGGCACGGGAGTTTCTCAACTTCCTTAGTGTAGTGCAAATTTGCATATATCTGAGAGGAGGGAAGTGGCTTACAATCTCCTCACCTACTTCGCTCTTTCCATAAGGTTGAGAGCAAGTTTCCAGACCTTTCTTAGCCCACTCACTCTGCCAGATCAGAATATCCCACACACTACACTGATGAGGGGCAGGTACCCCGAAACGCAGCGTCTGTAGTTTGGGGTTCTGATCTGGCACAAATCCCTTAGTTATATTAAAAGCTTGTAGGAAAGCGATTATGACTTTGAGGAAGCTGCTTAAATGTGGCACGGGAGTTTCTCAACTTCCTTAGTGAAGTGCAAATTTGCATATATGCATATATCTGAGAGGAGGGAAGTGGCTTACAATCTCCTCACCTACTTCGCTCTCTCCATAAGGTTGAGAGCAAGTTTCCAGACCTTATTTCTGATAAGAATATGGGAACACAATCATAGAGCACCCTAACTATATTTTGTCTTGCATCTTGCTTAATATAAGAGGGTATTTTAATGACACCCCCTCCCTAATTTCATTGCTTAGATCAATTGCCATGACTAGGAAATGTAAAGAAGAACCCAGCACACTCAGCTAGATTCTTTGAAGAACAATGATTAAGGGAACCAGACATTAACCTTCCTAGCGTTATTCCCGAGCCTGACTCGGGGTTAACATTCACTACCAGAAGCGTTAACCCCGAGTCAGGCTCGGGCTTACCCGCGTTCGCGGCAGATGCGGTGAGAAAACCGCATCTGCCGCATCTACCGCATGTGCCGCACTTGTGCCGCACTTGTGCCGCACTTGCGGCGCTGTTGCGGCGCGGTTGCGGTAATCTGCATAGGAACCAACCACCTCTGATGACCCTCATACATTGTTAATATGTTCCCCTGCACCCTAGTAAACCATTAGCAGCACTGTTGTTGTGTGCTAAGTGGCTGCAGTACAAGTGCGATAATGATTTGAGAAACTTACATGCCAGCGTACATGAGGCCGTCTCCCTGTGTGTGATGGGACGTGTGGGCGGTGCTCATCATGTCTGCTCGCCCCCTCCCTTATGCACGCCCCCTCTCAGCCTGCTATAGTGATGTGAGGCTGATCTCGTCATAAAGGGGCGGGGCTAAATCGCGGCATAACGGTAGCCCCGCCCCTTTATGACGCAATCAGCCTCACAGCACTATAGCAGGCTGAGAGGGGGCGTGCATAAGGGAGGGGGCGAGCAGACATGACGAGGACAGCACAACAAGTCCCAGCAACACACAGGGAGACGGCCTCATGTACGCTGGCATGTAAGTTACTCAAATCATTATCGCACTTGTACTGCAGCCACTTAGCACACAACAACAGTGCTGCTAATGGTTTACTAGGGTGCAGGGGAACATATTAACAATGTATGAGGGTCATCAGAGGTGGTTGGTTCCTATGCAGATTACTGCAACCGCGCCGCAACAGCGCCGCAAGTGCGGCACAAGTGCGGCAGCTATGCGGCAAGTGCGGCAGATGCGGTTTTTTAACCGCATCTACCGCGAACGCGGGTAGCCCGCTTTTAGCAACAATTTCCAGAACTAAACAGACCGCCAGGGAGGTTAATGGAGCCTGAGCTGATGAGAAAAACTATACACTAGTTACTTCACTTGGTTACAAACATAAGCTGTAGGCTACTAGTACGGTGTTCATTTTAGGACATGGTCATTTATCGAAGTCAAAGTCAAAAAAAGCTGTTCCTGATGGTTGATTATGACTTTGACTTGGACAAATGACCTTACTAAATGACTTTGACTTTGATAAATGACTCTGACTTTGATAAATGACTCTGACTTTGATAAATGACTTTGACTTCGATAAATGACTTTGACTTCGATAAATGACTTTGACTATGATAAATGACTTTGACTATGACTTTGATAAATGACTATGACTTTGATAAATGACTTTGACTTCGATAAATGACTTTGACTATGATAAATGACTTTGACTATGATAAATGACTTTGACTTTGACTTTGATAAATGACTATGACTTTGATAAATGACTTTGACTTTGATAAATGACTTTGACTTTGATAAATGACCTTGATAAATGACTTTGATAAATGACTTTGACTATGATAAATGACTATGACTATGATAAATGACTATCACTATGACTATGATAAATGACTATGATAAATGACTATCACTTTGATAAATGACTTTAACAGATTAGCATAATTTATTTTAAAAATTCTACAGTGGGTCCACTATGGATTTGAACCGTGAATGCTGGCTTCCAAAGGCCAAAAGCTTATCCACCAGACCATCCAGAAAGCTACTGTAAAAGTTCCCTTTTTGTATACTAACATAGATAACATGCACACAGTCTGTGTGCAGAAATCTGATGACCCTGATGTCTGAGAGCTTCTGACTTGTCATGCTCACACTCATGGTTATGACAAGTCACACATCACATTTATTTCTCATGGAGGTTAGCAGTATAATGAAAGTACAAATCCCCAAGCAGTGCCAATGTTTCCTAGCTTCTTTTTCTGAAGGTATTATAGTTATTAATATAATTATTATCCTCTTAAACAAAACTAATGTTAAAAATTTTTTTTTTTGAAACACTAATTTTGTATATATATATTATATATACTGTATTTACCAGTTTCTGTAAATTTCTATAATTGTTTAAAAAATTGTTTAACAGCATATAATAGTAATATATTTACCAGTGACTGTACATTTGTATCATTGTTTAGGAAATTGTTTAAGAAAATATAATAATAATAATTAATATTAGTAATAAATACATAATAATCCACTACCTCGATTTCAACAACAAAAATGCAGAACTGCAAACATTTTAATTTATTACTATATCTTATATCTATTAACTAGCATAATTTATTATACAAAAAGTATTCTACAGCAGGTTCAGCATGGATTTGAACCATGAACGCTGGCTTCCAAAGGCAAAATGCTTCTCCACTAGACCACCAAACTAACTGTTAGGAGGAGGAGGTTTTGTTCTGCTAAGAAAATGAACATGCAGGCAGTCTGTTTGCAAAACTGTTCTGACCCTGATGGTTGACAAATCTCATTGTCATTTGTCGTGGTCAGAATCAGAATCAGACTCACGCACACTTCAAAGTGTCATGGAGACTTGCCGGTATAAAGAAGGTTCAAATCCCCAAGCAGTAGCAGGAGTTTATTTATTTATTTTGTTAAGGTATTAAGTACCATAATGTAAGAAATCACAAATTAAACATTACTGTAAATTGTGTATTAAACACCATAATTTACAAGGAAAAAAAAAAAAAAAAAAAAAAATAATCCTACTACTGGGGGGTTTTGAACTAGGGTGCAACAGAGCTGTTACACTCCAGTGACTGGAGCCTTAACCATTAGGCCACTCAATCAGATGAGACCATCACTGATTTTGTTTGCTAAAGAGACCAAATGTGCAAAAATCTGCTGATCTTTATGTGTGTCAGTCAGATATCATTGTGAGCTATGAAAATCATACAATAAGGTCACACAACAGTTTAAATGAGCTTAACGCATGTCTGCATTGAAAGGCATATCAGCAATGAAAAGATGTCTGTGCCTCTATTAAATGCCTATAGTTTAGTGGTGGATGGGCATAGGCTTTGTGTTGGAGACTTTGGGGTTAAAATGCGCAGTTCAGGACATGTAATTTGCTTATCATTAAGTAATTGTTGTTATTTGAAAACAAAACAATGTATAAAAATTGTTGAAATGTGGGTTTTAAATAAAGCAAGGTCCATTGTGTCGGGCCACACTGAAAAAAGGGGTTAGAGCTTTTGTGTATGGAAAACTATTTTCATTTTTATGTGTGAGAAGTGAAGTGTCATCTGTGAAAGTGATTTATCATACTCAGGTATGAGAATGAAGCACAAAGTCAAAACTTTTTAATTGTACATTATTTTGGTTGGAAAGTGTAATAATAATAATAATAATAATGATTATAATAATAAAAACAATAATACCTTAACAAAATAAATAAATAAACTCCTGCTACTGCTTGGGGATTTGAACCTTCTTTATACCAGCAGGTCTCCATGACACTTTGAAGTGTGCGTGAGTCTGATTCTGATTCTGACCACGACAAATGACAATGAGATTTGTCAACCATCAGGGTCAGAACAGTTTTGCAAACAGACTGCCTGCATGTTCATTTTCTTAGCAGAACAAAACCTCCTCCTCTTAACAGTTGGTTTGGTGGTCTAGTGGAGAAGCATTTTGCCTTTGGAAGCCAGCATTCACGGTTCAAATCCATAGTGGACCCACTGTAGAATTTTTAAAATAAATTATGCTAATCTGTTAAAGTTATTTATCAAAGTGATAGTCATTTATCATAGTCATAGTCATTTATCAAAGTCAAAGTCATTTATCAAAGTCATTTATCAAGGTCATTTATCAAAGTCAAAGTCATTTATCAAAGTCATAGTCATTTATCAAAGTCAAAGTCATATATCAAAGTCAAAGTCATTTATCAAAGTCATAGGCATTTATCAAAGTCATAGTCAAAGTCATTTATCATAGTCAAAGTCATTTATCAACGTCAAAGTCATTTATCAAAGTCAAAGTCATTTATCAAAGTCATAGTCATTTGTCAAAGTCATAGTCATTTATCAAAGTCATAGTCAAAGTCATTTATCATAGTCAAAGTCATTTATCATAGTCAAAGTCATTTATCGAAGTCAGAGTCATAGTCAAAGTCAGAGTCAAAGTCATTTACCGAAGTCAAAGTGATTTATCAAAGTCAAAGCCATTTATCAAAGCCAGAGTCATTTATCAAAGTCAGAGTCATTTATCAAAGTCAAAGTCATTTAGTAAGGTCATTTGTCCAAGTCAAAGTCATAATCAACCATCAGGAACAGCTTTTTTTGACTTTGACTTCAATAAATGACCATGTCCTAAAATGAACACCGTATACTAGGGATGTTCCTATTAGCCTTTTCATTATCATGCAATGTAGCTGAAGTTTTATGCTGAATGCAAGCATCTAAAATCTACATTGGATATAACAGATAAGTTGCAATAGAGGTTTTGTAAATTCTATACATTTGCTTGAAGAGTTTCTCAATTTGATATTTTCCCCATAAAAACCTAAATGTACCGTCACACGTAACGATATCGTTACCAATATTGTTCAAAAGTCACGTGTTTTGTGACACTTGATCGATGTCGAAACGACATCATTGCGTGTGACACTACAAACGATGAACGATCAGTCGGCTGATCGTTCATCGTTTGATTTGAGTACAGGACCTCAAATCTATCGTTGGTTGCCTGGTGGACACACAGCATCGCTGCATGTGACACCGAGAGACGACCGAAGCCAGCTCCCAGCGCCTCTCTACAAGCGCTGGGAGCTGGTCTCCAAGGTAAACTGCGGGTATCTAGGCAGCGCGCTCTACCTAGATACCCGATGAATACCTTGGTTACCAGCCTTCTCCGCTCACCGGCTGGTATCCAAGGTACACATCGGGTAACTAGGCAGAGCGCGCTGCCTAGTTACCCGCAGTTTACCTTGGAGACCAGCCTGCTCCCGCTTACCGCAGCCTGGCAGCGGGAGCAAGACATCATGGAAACAATATTTAAATCATTTCCACGATGTCGGTGGTCCACTGATCACTGGTGAGTCTGCCTGTGTGACAGCTCACCAGCGATCTGAACAATTTTGTTAGCGATCGCGCATGCATGTCATCGCTAACAAAATCGTTCATTAGATTGATGCGTGTGACGTGGCCTTACGGCACAGTGTGTGCAAGTATGTTATAATGTAATAGTAAAAGAGGATCAATCTATTAAAACATCGCTCAGAATTTGGAAATTAAACAAGAGATAGCTCTCTAGATCTGACCTCTGTTCAGCTATAACCCCCTGGTGTGAACAGGTAATTGAACTAGTACATCTGCTGGAAAGCAGACACAAAGTCTGGACTGTGTATATACATAAAGTTTGAGCAGTTACAAATGTGATTTCTCTATTCAAAAGAACTACAAGGAGACTTTCTGAAACCACAGTCCAGTTATCAATACTTGGGTTTTTGTGACAAGCATAGGTCCTACAGCTATGGGTAAACACATTTTTGATATCGTGATACCAAGGAAATTGACATGCATTTCCTTACATAACTGTGCGATCTATGCATTAGTCGCAAATTACAATCGGCCTGATGTATGTGGTTATATAGGTTATATTTCCTATCTACAGAATGGTAAAATCATTATAGGAAATATGACATCAATATTTTCCACATGGAACCTTATGGGGGGCAGATATCCTGAAGACCAGGGATCCCATAATTTGTATGATGTGAGCCACATCCCATTTACCAGCCCCATCTGAGGTCATGTATGTGGGGGCGACTAATATCTAATAAATACAGAGTCTGACTTTATGCTGTTGTTCAATCTGGAAGACAGAGATCTCCCTAGCATTGTACCATATTTCTTGACAGGAGCGCTTTCCTACAAAAGATTTGTGCTATCATGGCCACAACAGGTCACAGGTTTAACCTTTTTTATGTAACTGTATATTCTGTATTATTTTGTCCCATTTGCAGTATCTTTTGTATAATTTATAAACACTGCCTATTTTTTTGCTCAGCATTGCATGGGGGGAAGGGCATTGGGTTGGAGTCATAATCTGTGCAGATTAAATTACCAACTGTCAAATACTAAGGAAATCCTGAAAACGTGGAGTTCCCTACCCCTGTACATGCTAGAATATGTGGGTTGGTTTCAGATTACTCCAGCAGCCAATCACAGACACCCATTCTTTGTGAAAGTTTTTGTGATTCGCTGTTATGCCCGTCACCCATTGACTGACATCATAGTTCTGTAAAAATAAATAATCAAAAAAATTTGTGCAGTTCTTTGAGGTATTTTTGATACTCAACACAGATAAAGTATAAATACAGGCTGTGTGGATCAACAATAAATACAGGCTCTGTCGGGGCCTTTTTAAAAAAAAAAATTCTCTGCGGGAGAACTCTGCTAATATATTTTGTCTGAATCAACTCTGAAAACAGCCTTTGTAGAGGCTTTTATGAAAATTGTTGCTCTGTTCGAAATCTCTGCCAATATAGGCTGTTAGGAATCAACGGTGAAAAAGTCTCTTTTTTAATTTTGATGCTCTGGGGGAAACTCTGCCATTATATGTTTAGTGGGTCAACATTGAAACAGGCTCTTTAGGGGACTTTTTTAAATTTTGTGGTTTGGGGGGAAACTTTGCCAATATAGGCTGTCTGTATCAAATATGTAAACTGGCTCCGTAGGGTCGTTTTTTAAAATACTGTATATACTCGTGTATAAGCCGACTTTTTCATGCCCTTTTTTTGGGCTGAAAAAAACCCCCTCGGCTTATACACGAGTCACTAACTTAACTAACTTCTGCCTTTCAATTCCTCCTCACCTTAGCTATCCCCCAAACACCCACACAAGCCCCCTACAACCACCCTCGCCCCCGCTGCTTCCCTGCAGTCATTACGGTACCTCAGCTCAGGGACTGATCCCTCCGCATCATCGCGCCGGCTGGGGCTGGCTGGGGCTGGGATGTGGAGGCCTGGATCCCTCCGCCCTGCTCTTGCGATGTGCGGTGGATCCTTCCGCCGCATCGCTCTTTCCTCCTGCCCTTGCGATGAGCAGTTAGATCCTTCCGCCGCATCGCTCCGTCCTGCTCCAGCGATGTGCGGCTTGGATCCCTCCGCCGCATTGCTCCGTTCTGCTGTAGCGATGTGGCGGCCGGATCCCTCCGCTGCATCACTCTGTCCCCCACAGTGCACACAAAAGTCCCCTGCGGCCAGACTTTATTACGGTACCATATTACTGTCCCAGTAGGGAGGTGAGTAAGGAAGGAGGTGAGGCACCATTAGAGTAATAGGATTGTAAGTTTAGCACACAGTAATAGAATAGGGAAAAGAATATGAGGGAAAGAAGAGCAGAGCAGGGGAAAGATATATTCTCAGGGAAATTACAGTAGTAATAGAGCAGGGGAAAGAAGACTAGTGAGGGAAAGGAGAAAGCAGTACAAGGTATAGAATTAGCAGGATGCTTACCGTAGACTGGTGTCACACTGGTGTTCCCCTCCGCAGCATTCTGTGGCTGGGGAATCACCATGTGAGTGTAGCCAGTGCAAGCCCCTATGTTTATAATGGGAGCACAGTACCGGTAGCTGCTGCATTGTCCACCCTAGGCTTATACGCGAGTCAATAGGTTTTCCCAGTTTTGGGGGGCAAAAGTGGGGGGGTCGGCTTATACACGGGTCGGCTTATACACGAGTATATACGGTAGTTTCTCTGTTAGTAAACTCTGCCAATATAGGCTATGTGGGTCAACAGAGCAATAAGGCTCTGTAGGGGATTTTTTTTTTTTGCAAATTGCTGGTCTGTGTGGGATCCCTTCCAATACAGGCTGTCTGTGCAAACTATGAAATTCAAATTTTGTGCTCTGAGGGGGAATTCTGCCAATATAGGCTGTTTTAGTAAATGGGGAAAACAGGCTCTAGAGGGGACTTTTTTTTTTATTGTTAGTCTATGGGGTACTTTGATATCTGTCTCTGTGGGGGCACTCTTAAAATGTTTAATTTATTTATTTACTTGCTATGCAACTATGAGTTACAGAATCTCTAATTTCCCTATCAATATTTGTTCACAGGACAATTTGTATGTTCTTATCCCTGTTTTGCTTCTTTTTGCAGTCCCCTAGACCTTACTGTGACCATTTTACAGCACTTGTACAGCACAGAAGTGTGGGTCGCATGACTTGTACAGGTAAGGTTTAGAAACAACCCTTTTTTTTTAAAGTTTGGGCCAAACCTGGGTCCACTCATCACTAATGACTACTATGCTTTCTGAGAAAATAATTAATTAAAAATGTATACTGTTTAACTGCTGTTTTTTAAAGTATGTTCACTTTAGAAGCCATTATATGGTCTTGGAAGGGACTACAGAGAGAGAGAAAAAAATGTTATATTGTCTCAGCACTCATCTAATATAATAAAGCTGAGTGTATGTATGTATGTGTATGATCATAGCTCACTCCCATCCACATAGGGCTGCTCCGTTCACATAGCTCTCACCTGCCCCTCACCTTCCTTATAGCAACCCGTCATACATAGCCACGCCCCTTCATATGCCATCCCGTATAAACCTGGCCCTTATAGCTGACCTCCTTCATCCACCCCACCCCCTTCATGAGCTTGCCTACCTATTGCCCCTCCCCATCTGGATGTATGCAGGTGGTGTATGTATGTATAGTCCGCCCCCTCTCATGGATGTGATGTGTGTATGTATTATAGCTCTGTGGCCCTCCACATGGCCTGTTCAAGGTTGGAACTGACTAAATTCTTGCACAAGAAGAAAAAACCAAGAAGTCGTTATATCAAAAGGTCTGTGAATGAGTGCAAATAAAAAACTAAAGTTATGGCAAATTAGCATTTTGATTACATGTACGTTTTATGAATGTTGTCCTCCCAAGCTGTAAGGCCTTGAAGGCACTAACCCAATTAATAAATCAGGTGATGTACATCTCTGTAGGGAGGGGTGGGTAAGATATCAACCCTATATATAAGGTGTGCTTACTATTAGGCTAAATTGGAATTCTGATCACGATCATTTTATACATGGTGTCCACTCCAAGCTGTGATAGGCTGTGAGAGGCCTATACCATTAAGTAATCAGGTATGTGCATCTCTACATGTAGAAGGGGTGTGTAAGATATCAACACCTATATAAGGTGTGATTAATATCTGGGCAACTTCCATTCCTTAGGGCAAATGGTCAGAAGAGAGATTTGACGGGCCTTGAAAAGTCAAAATGGAAGATCTTGCAGGTAGGAAAATACCTGCGCATGAATTGGGAAAATCAACTTGAAGCTGCCAAAATGCCATTGCCACCGTATTTTGCCATATTTTAGAGCTGCAACGTTACTGGAGCATCAAAAGCACAGAGTTGTCTAACTATCAGGCCATGGCAAGGTAAGGAGACTGAAAACCGAGCACCTTTCAACAAGAAACATAAGATAAAATGTCAAAACTGGGCCAAGAAATATCTTAAGACCGATTTTTCAAAGGTTGTATAGTATGGATTGATGAAATGAGAGTGACTCTTGATTGGCCAGATGGATGGGCCAGAGGCTGGATCAGTAAAGGGCAGAGAGCTCCACTCTGACTCAGATGCCAGCAAGGTGGAGGTGGGGTACTGGTATGGGCTGGTATCATCAAAGATGAACTTGTGGGACCTTTTCGGGTTGAGGATGGAGTGAAGCTCAACTCCAGGACCTACTGCCAGTTTCTGGAAGACAACTTCTTCAAGCAGTGGTACAGGAAGAAGTCAGTATCGTTCAAGATAAACATGATTTTCATGCAGGACAATGCTCCATCACATGCATCCAACTACTCCACAGCGTGTATGGCCAGTAAAGGACTAAAAGAAGAAAAAATAAAGACATGGCCCCCTTGTTCACCTGATCTGAACCCCATAGAGAACTTGTGCTCCCCCCTGAAATGTGTGATCTACTGGGAGGGAAAACAGTACACCTCTCTGAACAGTGTCTGGGAGGCTGTGGTGGCTGCTGCACGCAATGTTGATCATAAACAGATCAAGCAACTGACAGATTCTATGGATGGAAGGCTGATGAGTGTCATCATAAAGAAAGGTGGCTATATTGGTCACTAATTTTTTTTTTTTTGCATGTCAGAAATGTTTTTTTCTAATTTCTGTGCTGTTTTATTAGTTTACCTGGTGAAAATAAACAAGTGAGATGGGAATATATTTCGTTTTTGCCCAATCTATAATATAATAGTCTTGCGGCCACTTCCGTCTGAGGCCGAAATTGCGCGCCAGTGCTCACATTGGTTGCCGCCAGTTGCGGCAACCAATAAGTACAGCATATGCAAAACAGCCGCACGCCATGGCCGCAATCCAGTCAGCGACGCGCGATTTCGGCCTCACAGACACCGATCTGTCAGCCTTCTCCTGGCCGCACCCACCCGCTAGAGCGGGTGCGCCCACTTCCGGCCCCCTCTTGTTCGCCCCCTGCCACCCGCCGCTCCATTTTCCCCCCACGCTCCATTCCCACCCCCCCCGCTCCATTCCCCCCTCCGCTCTGGTCTCAACCGCACTCGGTGTTTACATCGCTGCCGGAAGCTACAGCAGGTAACGAGCGATTATGTGACAGGCTCTGTGCACGTCACTTCAGCCCGCCTATCACATGACCGCTCATTACCTGCTGTAGCTTCCTGCAGTGATGTAAACACTGGTTGCGGGTGAGACCGGAGCGGATGGGAGGGGGGATAGACGTGTGCTGACCACTGGCCCTCCATCCTGTGCTGACCACTGGCCCTCCATCCTGCACTGACCACTCTGCCTCCATCCTGCACTGACCACTCTGCCTCCATCCTGCGCTGACCACTCTGCCTCCATCCTGCGCTGACCCCTGAGCCACCGCGCATTGCTAACCACTGAGCCACCATACTGTGCTAACCACTGAGCCACCATCTATTAAATAAATCCCGGAGGGATTTGTGATGTCACTTCCGTCACTTTGTCCCAGCATCCGGTCATTGTGCCCAGACGTACATCCGCTCAGGGTGACCCAAGATGGCGGCCGTAAGCGGGAGCCGGGACTCAGCCAGCCCTGCCACGCTTACGGCTGCCCCTATACTGCCCAACACACACACATCACGGGCGGGACACCACCGGCCTTTGCCGGTGGTCTCCCACCCGCCAGACACCACTTAGGCAGATTACCGGCATTAGCTCCTGCCGGTTACACTGCTGCAGGCTCCTCCCCCTCACTTCCGGTGCCCGGCACCACTGCTGACGAGTCACGACTCTCTGCGCAATGCTGCCTGCATGCCCGGCCCGGCCTCCGCTCCTCAACTGCCCCGAGCCTCCGGCCCTCTGCCTCACGCCCAGCAGGAGGTCAAGTGGCCCCTCACACACGGACACTGCTGCTGCCCAGCCTGCATGGAGGGAGAGAGATATGCAGCCCTGTCCTCTGCCCTCCAGCCTCCCTGTGCCTCTGCCTCCAGCCTCCCCTGTGACTCTGCCCTCCAGCCTCCCCTGTGCCTCAGCCTCCCCTGTGCTTCTGCTCCCCTGTGCCTCTGCCTCCCCTGTGCCTCTGCCCTTCAGCCTCCCGTCCTCTGCCCTCCAGCCTCCCCTGTGCCTCTGTCTCCCCTGTGCCTCTGCCTCCCCTGTGCCTCTGCCTCCCTGTGCCTCTGCCCTCCAGCCTCCCGTGTGCCTCTGCCCTCCAGTCTCCCCTGTGCCTCTGCCTCCCCTGTGCCTCTGCCTCCCCTGTGCCCTCGCCTCCCCTGTCCTCTGCCCTCCAGCCTCCCTGTGCCTCTGCCCTCCAGTCTCCCCTGTGCCTCTGCCTCCCCTGTGCCTCTGCCTCCCCTGTGCCTCTGCCCTCCCAGCTCCCTTGCCTCTGCCCTCCAGCCTCCCCTGTGCCTCTGCCCTCCAGCCTCCCCTGTGCCTCTGCCTCCCCTGTGCCTCAGCCTCCCCTGTGCCTCTGCCCTCCAGCTTCCCCTGTGCCTCTGCCCTCCAGCCTCCCCTGCCCTGCCCTCCAGCCTCCCCTGTGCCTCTGCCCTCCAGCTCCCCTGTGCCTCAGCCCCCTGTGACTCTGCCCTCCAGCCTCCCTGTGCTCTGCCTCCAGCCTCCCCTGTGCCTGCCTCCAGCCTCCCCTGTGCCTCTGCCCTCCAGCCTCCCTGTGCCTCACCTCCCCTGTGCCTCTGCCCTCCAGCCTCCCCTGTGCCTCTGCCCTCCAGCCTCCCCTGTGCCTCTGCCCTCCAGCCTCCCCTGTGCTCTGCCCTCCCAGCCTCCCCTGTGCCTCTGCCCTCCAGCCTCCCCTGTGCCTCTGCCCTCCAGCCTCCCCTGTGCCTCACCTCCCCTGTGCCTCCCCTGTGCCTCAGCCCCTTCCCTCCCCTGTGCCTCTGCCCTCCAGCCTCCCCTGTGCCTCTGCCCTCCAGCCTCCCCTGTGCCTCTGCCCTCCAGCCTCCCCTGTGCCTCTGCCCTCCAGCCTCCCCTGTGCCTCAGCCTCCCCTGTGCCTCTGCCTCCCCTGTGCCTCTGCCTTCCCTGTGCCTCTGCCCTCCAGCCTCCCTGTGCCTCTGCCCTCCAGCCTCCCTTGTGCCTCTGCCCTCCAGCCTCCCCTGTGCCTCAGCCTCCCCTGTGCCTCTGCCTTCCCTGTGCCTCTGCCCTCCAGCCTCCCCTGTGCCTCTGCCCTCAGCCTCCCCTGTGCTCTGCCCTCCAGCCTCCCCTGTGCCTCTGCCCTCCGCCTCCCCTGTGCCTCAGCCTCCCCTGTGCCTCAGCCTCCTCTGTGCCTCTGCCCTCCAGCCTCCCCTGTGCCTCTGTCTCCCCTGTGCCTCTGCCTCCCCTGTGCCTCTGCCTCCAGCCCCCCCTGTGCCTCTGCCCTCCAGCCTCCCCTGTGCCTCTGCCCTCCAGCCTCCCCTGTGCCTCTGCCCTCCAGCCTCCCCTGTGCCTCAGCCTCCCTGTGCCTCTTCCTCCCTGTGCCTCTTCCTCCCCTGTGCCTCTGCCTCCCCTGTATCTCTGCCCTCCAGCCTCCCCTGTGCCTCTGCCCTCCAGCCTCCCCTGGGCTTCTGCCCTCCAGTCTCCCCTGTGCCTCAGCCTCCCCTGTGCCTCCCCTGTGCCTCAGCCTCCCCTGTGCCTTAGCCTCCCCTGTGCCTCTGCCTCCAGCCTCCCTGTGCCTCTGCCCTCCAGCCTCCCCTGTGCCTCTGCCCTCCAGCCTCCCCTGTGCCTCTGCCCTCCAGCCTCCCCTGTGCCTCCCTCCCCTGTGCCTCTTGCCTCTCCCCCTGTGCCTCTGCCCTCCAGCCTCCCCTGTGCCTCTGCCCTCCAGCCTCCCCTGTGCCTCTGCCCTCCAGCCTCCCTGTGCCTCTGCCCTCCAGCCTCCCCTGTGCCTCAGCCTCCCCTGTGCCTCAGCCTCCCCTGTGCCTCTCGCTCCCCTGTGCCTCTCCCTCCTGCCTCCCTGTGCTCTGCCTCCAGCCTCCCCTGTGCCTCTGCCCTCCAGCCTCCCTGTGCCTCTGCCCTCCAGCCTCCCCTTGTTGCCTCAGCCTCCCCTGTGCCTCAGCCTCCCCTGTGCCTCTGCCTCCCCTGTGCCTCTGCCCTCCAGCCTCCCCTGTGCCTCTGCCCTCCAGCCTCCCCTGGCCTCTGCCCTCCAGCCTCCCCTGTGCCTCTGCCTCCCCTGTGCCTTCTGCCTCCGCTCCTTGCCTCAGCCTCCCCTCCTGTGCCTTCTGCCCTGCCCAGCCTCCCCTGTGCCTCTGCCCTCCAGCCTCCCCTGTGCCTCTGCCCTCCAGCCTCCCTGCTCTGCCTCAGCCTCCCCTGTGCCTCTGCCTACCCCTGTGCCTCTGCCCTCCAGCCTCCCCTGTGCCTCTGCCCTCCAGCTCCCCTGTGCCTCAGCCCCCTTGCCTCCTGTGCCTCTGTCGCCTCCTGTGCCTGCTCCCCTGTGCCTCTGCCCTCCAGCCTCCCCTGTGCCTCTGCCTCCAGCCTCCCTGTGCCTCTGCCTCACCTCCTGTGCCTCTGCCTCCCTTGTGCCTCTGCCTCTGCCTCCAGCCTTCCCTGTGCCTTGCCCTCAGCCTCCCCTGTGCCTCTGCCCTCCAGCCTCCCCTGTGCTCTCTCTGCCTCCCCTGCCAGCCTCCCCTTGCCTCTGCCTCCAGCCTCCCCTGTGCCTCTGCCCTCCAGCCTCCCCTGTGCCTCTGCCTCCACCTCCCCTGTGCCTCAGCCTCCCCTGTGCCTCGCCTCCCCCTGTGCCTCTGCCTCCAGCCTCCCCTGTGCCTCTGCCTCCAGCCTCCCTGTGCCTCTGCCTCCAGCCTCCCACCTGTGCCTCTGCCTCCCAGTCTGCCCTACTCCCCTGTGCCTCTGCCTCACCCCCCTGTGCCTCCCCCTGCCTCCCTCCTCTGCCCTCTGCCTCCCCTGTCCTCTGCCCTCAGCCTCCCCTGTGCCTCTGCCTCTGCCTCCCCTGTGCCTCTGCCCTCCAGCTCCCTGTGCCTCGCCTCCACCTTGCCCTGCCTCCCCTTGTGCCTCCTTGCCTCAGCCTCCCCTGTGCCTCTGCCCTCCAGCCTCCCCTGTGCCTCTGCCCTCCAGCCTCCCCTGTGCCTCTCTGGCCTCGCCTCCCCTGTGCCTTCAGCCTCCCCTGTGCCGCCTCAGCCTCCCCTGTGCCTCTAGCCCTCCAGCCTCCCCTGTGCCTCTGCTCCCTTGCCTCTGCCTCCCCTGTGCCTCTGCCTCCAGCCTCCCCTGTGCCTTGCCTCCAGCCTCCCCTGTGCCTCTGCCTCCGTGCCTTGCCTCCCTGTGCCTCTGCCCTCCAGCCTCCCCTGTGCCTCTCTGCCCTCCCCTTGCTGCCCTCTGCCTCCCCTGTGCCTCTGCCTCAGCCTTCTTGCCTCTGCCCTCCAGCCTCCCCTGGCCTCTGCCTCCAGCCTCCCCTGTGCCTTCTCCCTCCTAGCCTCCCCTGTGCCTCTGCCCTCCAGCCTCCCCTGGCCTCTGCCCCAGCTCCCTGTGCCCTCAGCCTCCCTGTGCCTCCCCTGTGCCTCAGCCTCCCTGTGCCTCTGCCCTCCAGCCTCCCCTGTGCCTCTGCCCTCCAGCCTCCCCTGTGCCTCTGCCTCCCCTGTGCCTCTGCCTCCTGCCCCTGTGCCTCTGCCTCCTAGCCTCTCCCTCGTCCTGTGCCCTCCAGCCTCCCCTGTGCCTCTGCCCTCCAGCCTCCCCTGTGCCTCACCTCCCCTGTCCTCTCTCCCCTGTGCCTCAGCCTCCCCTGCCTCAGCCTCCCCTGTGCCTCTGCCCTCCAGCCTCCCCTGTGCCTCTGCCCTCCAGCCTCCCCTGTGCCTCCCCTTGCCAGCCTCCCCTGTGCTCTGCCCTCCAGCCTACCCCTGTGCCTCTGCCCTCCAGCTCCTCCCCTGTGCCTCTGCCTCCCCTGTGCCTCTGCCTCCCATGTGCCTCTGCCCTCCAGCCTCCCTGTGCCTTCTGCCCTCCAGCCTCCCCTGTGCCTCTGCCCTCCAGCCTCCCCTGTGCCCTCTGTGCCTCACCCTCTGCCTCTGCCCTCCTGCCTCCCTCTGTCCTCTGCCCTCCGCCTCCACCTTGCTCCTCTGCCCTCCAGCCTCCCCTGCGGCTCTCCCTCAGCTCTCCCCTGTGCCTCGCCTCCCCTTGCCTCACCTCTCCCAGCTGCCCTCCACTTGCCTCCCTTGCCCTCCAGCCTCCCCTCTGCCTCACCCCTCCCTCCCCTGTGCCTCTCCTCCCCTTGCCTCCCTGCCTCACCTCCCATTGCATGTCGTTGGTTATATGTGCTCTTTGCCTTCCGCACTCTGCCTTCCGCCTTGCCCTTCGCCTTTGCCGCACTTCCACTCCTTGTCGCACTCCTCACGTCCCACTTCTGCACTTGTCCCACATCGCCCTTCTGCACCCCCTGGCCCCGCTGGACCTTCCCCTGTCCTCCACTCCTACGCCTCCTATATCGCCTCCAAAGTCTCCGGCCACACTTCCCGACGCCATATTGGTCCAGCGTCCCGGTCGGCGACATGTCGACTCAAGGTCGGTGGTAAGTATAGCCGAGTATGTGTATGTTGTGTGTGTGTGTGTGTGTTGTATGTGTGTGCTGACCACTCTGCCCACGGCGCTGTGCTGACCACTCTGCCCACGGCGCTGTGCTGACCACTCTGCCCACGGCGCTGCGCTGACCACTCTGCCCACGGCGCTGCGCTGACCACTCTGCCCACGGCGCTGCGCTCACCACTCTGGCCACGGCACTGCGCTGACCAATCTCACCGCACTCAATGCTAACCACTGAGCCATCGCACTCACTGCTAACCACTGAGCCATCGCACTCACGGCTAAACACTGAGACACCGCACTCACTGCTAACCACTGAGCCACCGCACTCACTGCTAACCACTGAGCCACCGCGCAGTGCTAACCACTGAGCCACCAATCAGTGCTAACCACTGAGCCCCGCGCTGTGCTAACCTCTGAGCCCCGCGCTGTGCTAACCTCTGAGCCCCCGCTCTGTGCTAACCACTGAGCCACCATACTGTGCTAACCACAGAGCCACCATACTGTGCTAACCACTGAGCCACCATACTGTGCTAACCACTGAGCAACCTTACAGTGCTAATCATTGAGCCACCATATACTGTGCTAACCACTGAGCCACCATACTGTGCTAACCACTGACCACCATAAAGTGCTAACCACTGAGTCACGTATACAGTGCTAACCACTGAGCCACTGTATATAGTGCTAACCACTCATCCACCATATACAGTGCTAACCACTGAACCACCGTACAGTGCTAACACTGAGTCAACATACTGTGCTAACCACTGAGCCACCGTGCAGTGCTAACCACTGAGCCACCGTGCAGTGCTAAGCACTGAGCCACCGTACAGTGCTAAGCACTGAGCCACCGTACAGTGCTACCACCTGTGCAACCGTACGTGCTAACCACTGAGCCACCATACTGTGCTAACCACAGAGCCACCATACTGTGCTAACCACGAGCCACCATACTGTGCTAACCACTGAGCACCATACAGTGCTAACCACTGAGCCACCTTACATGCTAACCACTGAGCCACCATACTGTGCTAACCACTGAGCCACCATAAGTGCTAACCACTGAGCCACCATAACAGTGCTAACCACTACCACCTATACAGTGCTAACCACTGAGTCACACCATACATGTGCTAACCACTGAGCCACCGTGCAGTGCTAACCATTGAGCCACCATACAGTGCTAACCACTGAGCCACCGTACAGTGCTAACCACTGCGCAACCGTACAGTGCTAACCACTGAGCCACCATACTGTGCTAACCACAGAGCCACCGTACAGTGCTAGCCACTGAGCCACCATACTGTGCTAACCACTGAGCCACCATATACAGTGCTAACCACTGAGCCACCATATACAGTGCCAACCACTGAGCCACCATAGAGTGCTAATCACTGAGTCACCGTATACAGTGCTAACCACCGAGTCACTGTCTACAGTGCTAACCACTGAGCCACATTACTGTTCTAATTATTGAGCCACCATATACAGTGCCAACCACTGAGCCACCATAGAGTGCTAACCATTGAGGCTCCGTAAACAGTGCTAAGTACTGAGCCAGCGTATACTGTGCTAACCACTGAGCCCCCGTATACTCTGCTAACCACTGAGCCCCTGTATACTCTGCTAACCACTGAGCCAATGTTTACTCTCTAACCACTGAGCCGCTGTATACTCTGCTATCCACTGAGCCACCGTAAAGTCTGCTAACCACTGGGCCGCTGTAAACTCTGCTAGCCACTGAGCCGCCGTATACTCTGCTAAGCACTCTGTTGTGGGCAGGAGGGGGCCAGGGAACAGCGGCCGGGTGCGGGCAGGAGGGACCCCTCCTGCCTGCACCCGGCCACTGTTCCAAGGCCCCCTCCTGTCCGCAACTGGCCGCTGTCCCCCTGGCCCCCTCATGGCCGCACCCGGCCGCTGGCCCCCTCCTACCTGCACCCAGCCGCTGTCCCCCGACCCCTCCTGCCTGCACCCGACCCCTCTTCCCCGGCCCCCTCCTGCCCGCTGTTGCCCAGCCCCCTCCTGCCCGCACCTGGCTGCTGTCCCCTGGCCCCCTCCTGACCGCACCCGCCCGCTATCCCTTCCTGGACTCCGGCACCACTGCACACTGGTACTGCTGTAGGTATCTGCTATATAATTGTCTATTTCTGTCTGTTTGTCTGTAATGCAAATCCTGCATCTCTGGTTGGTCGTGGGTGGCTGGACTGACCAATCAGCAACAGGGACAGTCCGCCCGCAAATTGGCGCAGGATTTCAAACACGCTTCGCTGATTGGTTGCGCCTGGCCGGTTGCCAGCAATCAGCGATATTGGCGCAGGATTTAAACCCAGCTTCGCTTTGCTTTATTCTTAAATCTTCATAAATAAACTACATACATACTCTAGAATACCCGATGCGTTAGAATAGGGCCACCATCTAGTTGCCTAATAATTCTGCACAATAATAGTTACCTGCACAAACAGATATATGATAGCCAAATCTAAAAAAAACCTACTCCAACTTCAAAAAATATTAAGCTTTGATATTTATGAGTCTTTTGGGTTGATTGAGAACATACAGTTGTGGCCAAAAGTATTGACACCCCTGCAATTCTGTCAGATAATACTCAGTTTCTTCCTGAAAATGATTGCAATCACAAATTCTTTGGTATTATTATCTTCATTTAATTTGTCTTAAATGAAAAAACACAAAAGAGAATGAAGCAAAAAGCAAAACATTGATCATTTCACACAAAACTCCAAAAATGGGCCAGACAAAAGTATTGGCACCCTTAGCCTAATACTTGGTTGCACAACCTTAGCCAAAATAACTGTGATCAACCGCTTCCGGTAACCATCAATGAGTTTCTTACAATGCTCTGCTGGAATTTTAGACCATTCTTCTTGGCAAACTGCTCCAGGTCCCTGATATTTGAAGGGTGCCTTCTCCAAACTGCCATTTTTATATCTCGTAAAATATAAAAGGGTGGGGGACAAGAGGCGCAATAGTGCCCTATCACTAGTGACACTAATCGTAATGGGGTGGTGCTGAGAAGCCACTCACCTGATGCAGTTGTGATCCCCACAACTGGTTTGAAGGCGTTTAGGAAATATTATTCCAAGCTACTGCAGGACCTCCACCGACCACTGAACAGTGGTTATAATCCAGAAAGATGATGGGAGTATAGGTGTATCACGGTCCGCACTGCTCCAGGGCTTAAAAAACTCACCAAAGAGTCAGTCAGATTTCCATCCTTTATTCTCCTTCTCCTACGCGTTTTGGCGCCTAGCCTGGCACCTTCATCAGGGATATTACCTGATAAAGGTGCCAGGCAAGGCGCCGAAACGCGTAGGAGAAGGAGAATAAAGGATGGAAATCTGACTGACTCTTTGGTGAGTTTTTTAAGCCCTGGAGCAGCGCGGACCGTGATACACCTATACTCCCATCGTCTTTCTGGATTTTTAGATCTCTCCACAGGTGTTCTATGGGATTCAGGTCTGGACTCATTGCTGGCCACCTTAGAAGTCTCCACTGCTTTCTCTCAAACCATTTTCTAGTGCTTTTTGAAGTGTGTTTTGGGTCATTGTCCTGCTGGAAGACCCAGGACCTCTGAGGGAGACCCAGCTTTCTCACACTGGCCCTACATAACGCTGCAAAATTTGTTGGTAGTCTTCAGACTTCATAATGCCATGCACACGGTCAAGCAGTCCAGTGCCAGAGGCAGCAAAGCAATCCCAAAACATCAGGGAACCTCCGCCATGTTTGACTGTAGGGACCGTGTTCTTTTCTTTGAATGCCTCTTTTTTTCTCCTGTAAACTCTATGTTGATACCTTTGCCCAAAAAGCTCTACTTTTGTCTCATCTGACCAGAGAACATTCTTCCAAAATGTTTTAGGCTTTCTCAGGTAAGTTTTGGCAAACTCCAGCCTGGCTTTTTTATGTCTCGGGGTAAGAAGTGAGGTCTTCCTGGGTATCCTACCATACAGTCCCTTTTCATTCAGACGCCGACGGATAGTACGGGTTGACACTGTTGCACCTTCGGACTGCAGGACAGCTTGAACTTGTTTGGATGTTAGTTGAGGTTCTTTATTCACCATCCGCACAATCTTGCGTTGAAATCTCTCGTCAATTTTTCTTTTCTGTCCACATCTAGGGAGGTTAGCCACAGTGCCATGGGCTTTAAACTTCTTGATGACCCTGCGCAGGGTAGACAGAGGAACATTCAGGTCTTTGTAGATGAACTTGTAGCCTTGAGATTGCTCATTCTTTCTCACAATTTGGTTTCTCAAGTCCTCAGGCAGTTCTTTGGTCTTCTTTCTTTTCTCCATGCTCAATGTGGTACACACAAGGACACAGGACAGAGGTTGAGTCAACTTTAATCCATGTCAACTGGCTGCAAGTTTGATTTAGTTATTGCCAACACCTGTTAGGTGCCACAGGTAAGTTACAGGTGCTGTTAATTACACAAATTAGAGAAGCATCACATGATTTTTCTAACAGTGCCAATACTTTTGTCCACTCCCTTTTTTATGTTTGGTGTGGAATTATATCCAATTTGGCTTTAGGACAGTTCTTTTTGTGTTTTTTCATTGAAGACAAATTAAATGAAGATAATAATACCAAAGAATTTGTGATTGCAATCATTTTCAGGAAGAAACTGAGTATTATCTGACAGAATTGCAGGGGTGTCAATACTTTTGGCCACAACTGTAGAACCCCAGAGCACCAGAGAGATCTACTTTTCGGAGGCCTGTACAGACTTTGCAGGGCTATTTTCCCATTTTCCGATGTAACAGCTTGTAAAGGGGTCCATAATAGTGTGGATGTGACAGGAAAAGCAGAGAGAAAAACAAGCAACGACACACAGGACCCCAGGATGGAATTTAAAGAGGACCTGTCACCCCCCCATGCATGCTGATTTAATAGCAGCAATGAATGCAGCTTGCCTGCTGTATGAGACGCAGAATGCAGACGCAGAGCCAGGGATCATATCCCTCAGTGCTGCTCGGTTGCCCCACCTCCTGCGGTAATGTCACCGCCTTTCTCCACTATGCTCCACTGATAACATGGAGCAGGGCGGGGATAAGCGGTGACATCACTGCAGGAGGCCGACCGCCCCACCTCCAGCCTTGATGACACAGTTTATCCATGCCCTGCTCCATGTTATCAATGGAGCAGAGCGGGAAAAGGTGGTGACATCACTGCAGGAGGCGGGTTAACTGAGCAGCATTGAGGAATATGATCCCTGGCTCTGCGCGTGCGTTCTGCATCTCATACAGCAGGCAAGCAGGTGAGGGAGTACATGACTGGCAAGAGGAGGCAGCGAGGGAGGATATACTATCCAGGGGGCATGAAATTGCCCTCTGAAGAACGTTGGCTCCAGCCACTAAGCCACACCTATTTGGCTCCACATTGTAAGTTTTTACATTCATTTATCTTGGGGTACAGGCGGGCTTAAGGGATGGGGGACCCCTTGCCTGAATGCAGCAGACATGCTGCATTCAGTGCTGCTATTAAATCAGCATGCATGGGGGGTGACAGGTCCTCTTTAAGCTCAGATGGCTGACCTTTTCTCCTGGTAGCGGCTAAAAAGGAAAACTGGTGACGTCTGCTGGCCACCACACTGAACTGCGACTGTTTTTTTTTTTAACATATCTTTTTTATTGATTTTCCAAGATACTAGGATACATTTCAAGCAAAACAACGAACTTCCTGAACATGTAATTTTACATTGTTCACATTCTGTTCAAAAAATAAATCAAAATTAACAAGAATTCAAAAAACAATAGCATACTGAATCCCCCCTCCCTCCCCCCGTCTCTCCTGATCATCATGTGTTTATATAATCGCGTCCCTAACTAGCTCAACTTATCACCCACTGCTAATCTGAGAGGACCCTGAAAGTCATGAGGTTTCCCATCTTGTTGCCACAATCCTCACTGGCGAAACAGTCTCCGTGATACCCTGTAGCTCAATCAGATTGTCGTGTTACAGAAGGGACGCACCAGACAGCATATGTCTTCCCTATTTAATTGTGAAGTTATAAATCCTCTCCATTTTGTAAAGAATTTTTATGTTTTATTGTCCATGTCTCCCTCTGCATCAGCCTTCTCAAGTAACATGGTCCCCTTCAGATCTTTCACCAGCTCCATCAGGGTAGGAACTCTCGACTCCAGCCAGTTTCTTAATATGAGTCTTTTTTATATGATCGCAATACTATTGGTGCCGTCTGAAGCTTAGCAAGGCCTAAGGTCCCAATGCTATGGAATACCCATATTTTGTAAGTCAACGGAATTTGCCATGCCAGCAACACCTGTGTCCAGTCTTTAACTCTCTTCCAAGCCGGTAGAATTTTCTCACTCTCCCATATCCCGTGGAACATCTACTTTGTGTGTCCCGCATTGGCTTCTTGTCAGATGTGACCTAGAAGTTGGTAAATTAAAACCCAGAATTGCTTTATGAATTATTCTGAAGTATGTATCACGCCATCTTTCATTCAATATGTGTTTTTGCATCTCCCGCCAACCTTTCAGTATTGTATCTCCAATTTCCTCATCCTGCAGTCTAGATGTCCATCCTTGGAATAATTCTTTTGGTCCGGATGGAATTAGATCGCGTCTTAGCGTGGAATAAATGGTAGATATATTTATATCAGATATGTCTCTAGCTATGAGCTCGTCCAGTCCAGTCATTAGACATTCTTTGTTTAGGTCTCGTAAATGGGTGAATAGGTGTTGTCTAAGTTGTTCTAATTGCAAAGTATGCATCATGTCAAGTTTCGACCTATTAAACTTTACATGGCTGACATCCATCTCGATTCCTGTATCTGCATTAAATCTGCTAAGGTGTCTATTCCCCTTAGGGTACCGTCACACTTGGCGACGCACCAGCGATCCCGACAGCGATCCAACTTGGCTGGGATCGCTGGTGAGATGTCAAACAGTCAGATCTCACCAGCGATGCAGCAACAATACGGCGATCGTTGGGACTCTGTCACTCTCGGGTGTAGTGTTGAGATCGTTGGTCGTTATCCCTGTCAAACACAGTGATGCACTGCCCAGCGTGAGCCCGACGACCAAAAAATGGTCCAGAACGGTTTGTAACGAGCTGCAATTTCACAGCAGGAGCCTGATCACTGCTAAGTGTCACACAAAGCGAGTTCGCTGTTGAGGTCGCTGTTGCGTCACAAAATTTGTGACTCAGCAGCTATCTTACTAGCGATCTCATTTAGTCTGACGGGGGCTTTAGTCTCCAAGTGTTGAACAATGCATTTTCCCTACCTTGAGGAAACTCAGGGTGTCGCCAGGGACTTAAGTACCGTACCTGGATATTTTCCATGACAGACTTAATTTGCATCTTAAGGCTTTCCAAGCCCCCCTGGTATCTTTAAACATTATTGAGTCTTTTACTCAAGGGTCCACATTTTTACTGGTGGAATGTAGTATAGCTACTTGATCCCATGGGCTGCACAACTCCGACTCGAGGGGGTAGTCTGAATACCTACTTGTGTTTTAATCAGTCAAGTATGTGCCTTGATATACAAGCTAGGTTATATCCTCGAATGTTCGAAGCCCCAGCCGTCCCTCATCTTTTGGGTACATCAGTGTGCAGACCCTAATCCTGGGTCTTTTACCTCTCCAGAGAAATGACATAATAGCTCTATTAATTCCGGTTAATGTCAGTATGTCATAGAAGGAGGGTGATGGTCTGAAGTGGGTACAACAACAGTTGAAAAGCTAGTCATTTTGACTAAATGACATCTCCTCATTAGTGACAGAGGTAGATTCTTCCATCTGACCAGTTCTTGTTCAATTTTGGCAATTAATGGGGCATAATTTATTCTATAAATGTCTCTCGTGTCTTTCCTCAAATATATGCCTAGATATTTGATTGCTTTAGTAGTTATTGGAATTCCACTGTGAGTTCCCTGAATGGATACTCTCCCTGTTGCAGTCCTGCCCCTATTTTTGAGAAACATTATCTCACCATTATTCTTGTTTAATTTAAACCCTGATAGTTCCCGAAGGTTTCCAATTGTAGTAGGGAGCCAGGTAGATCCCTAAACGGTTCCACCATATATAATATTGTATCATCTGCGAAGAAGCTGGACCTGATCTCTCTTCTTCCCACTCTTATTCCCTGGAAGTTGTTTTTTTCATTGATGACCCTTGATAAAGGTTCTATAGCCAAGTCAAATAATAATGGCGAAAGGTGACAGCCCTGACGTGCCCCTCCCCAGATGATTTACATCCGACAGGAAACCCTGTGTGTGAGCCCTTGCTTTCGGATTTCTATACAGTGAGGTCAAAAAAGTTCTGAACGCACCCTGCAACCCTATTTTGTCTAGTACCAATGCCATTGTACGCTGTCAAAAGTTTTCTCAGCATCCAACATGACCACTGCTGGAGTCCCCTGTGTCATCTCCCCTCTCAACCTAACCGATTCCAAGATCATCATTGATCTTCGAATGTTTCCCACTGCCGACCGTCCCTGCTTGTTCGTGTCTCAATAGACCTGGGAGAATGAGAGCTAGTCGATCAGTCATGATTTTTTATATTATTTTAAGATCTTGGTTTATGAATGAGATTGTATAGAAGTTAGCAAGTTCATCGGAAGGTTTATCCCCTTTGGGCAAAAGTTTTATATAGGCAATATTCATATGTTCAGGAATTGATCTACCCACCAGGAAGTCATTACCGTATTTTTCGCTTTATAAGACGCACTTTTGTTCCCCCAAATTTTGGGGGAAAGTGGGGGTGCGTCTTATAAAGCGAACCTAGGACCTAGTGGAGTAGTGGGATTGGGGGGGGCTGTGGAGCGGTGTCCGGGGGCTGTGGAGAGGCTGGAGGAGGCGGCAGCGGCAGTCTCTGATCACGTGGGGCCGCTCATTATCTCCTCTAATATGCACTGCATCCCGCTGTCAATCACAGCGGGAGCAGCGCATATGACAGGAGCGGTCCGCAGCCCAGCCCTGAAGCCAGCCCTTCACCGACCGGCCGGAGCGCTCCATCCCCACCTTTGTGAGGTGAGACCCATCCGACTCGCTGTCCCCCGCTGCCCGAGCGTGGGGACCGGCAGGGCGCGCCGCGGCCGCAGCCCCGAGCCTGCGGGCCTCCCGCACCCTCGGATCTCCTCCGCTCCTCCTGTCTGAGTGCAGGAGGAGTAGCGGCACTATCCCCGCTGAGCCCTGCCCCTGGAGCGTGTGTGCAGGGACCCAGCTCTCAGGCCGAAGCCGCGGCCTGAGTTCAGTAGCGAGGCCCCGCCCACCACCGGAGACCGGCCCGCACCGCTGCCTACACCAGCGGGCGAGGACCTCGAGGTGCAGCAA
Source organism: Allobates femoralis (assembly GCA_033576535.1). NCBI lineage: Eukaryota > Metazoa > Chordata > Amphibia > Anura > Aromobatidae > Allobates > Allobates femoralis. Next base: position 384,207,028 of record JARQOC010000003.1, read on the forward strand.
GAGACCATCGGCCCCCCGCGGTGAGTGTCGGGCATCTGCCCCTCCACCCCCTCTGCTGCTCCCCCATTCTACAGTGCCCGGCTCCCGACCGACCCCAGGGCCTGCAATACATCCCAGGCACCTCTGCCCCCCTCCCTGGCCACAGGGAAGCAGTGTGCCAGGGTGGGGGCTGTTTGTTCCATGGGGAAACAGTGTGCCAGGGTGGGGGCTGTTTGTTCCATGGGGGGAACAGTGTGCCAGGGTGGGGGTTGTCTATGCCAAGGGGGGACAGTGTGCCAGGGTGTGGGCTGTCAGTGCCATGGGGGGGACAGTGTGCTAGGGTGGGGGCTGTCTGCCAAGGGGGGGGACAGTGTGCGGGGGGGGGCTGTCTGCCAACTTGGGGGGGACAGTGTTTCAGGGTAGGGGCTGTCTGTGCCATCATGGGGGGACAGTGTGCCAGGGTGAAGGCTGTATGTGCCATCATGGGGGGACAGTGTGATAGGGTGGGGGCTGTCTGTGCCAGCATGGGGGGCAGTGTGCCAGGGTGGGTGCTCTATATGCCAGCATGGGGGTCCTTTGTGCCAGCATGGGGGCCCTGTGTGCCAGCATGGGAGGCAGTGCGCCAGCATTGGGGGCAGTGTGCAAGCATGGTGGGCAGTGTGCCAGGGTGGGGGCTCTATGTGCCAGCATGGGTGAGAATGTGCCAGGGTGGGGGCTCTGTATGCCAGCATTGGGGCCCTGTGTGCCAGGGTGGGGAACTGTCCATCCGCATGGGGAGGACAGTACGCCAGTATGGGGGACATATATACCAGCATGGGGGGGTTCGTGTACGAGGATGGGGGTCATATGTACTGATTATAAGGTGGACACTGGTATTATAAGACGGACCCCATTTAACATTAAACATTTATTTTTTTCTCTTTTCCTTCACCAAATATGGGGGTGCGTCTTATAATCAGGTGCGTCTTATAAAGCGAAAAATACGGTAAATAGCCCTTTTAGATGGAGTGAAACCTGTTCTCTCAAGATTTTGTAAAAACCAGCTCGGAACCCATTCGGACCCGGTGCCTTGTGTATATTCAGGTCCTGTATGACTTTAGAAATTTCTCCTTCTGTTATTTCCCCATTCAGACCAGCCAAACTCTCCTCTGAAATTTCTGGAAGGGACACCTCTCGTAACCATCTGTCCCCCATCTGAGTGTCTGTTGGTCTAGTTCAGTATAGGGCAGCGTAAAACTTCCCCAACACAGCATCGAACTCGGTCTAGGGCAGCGTAAAACTTCCCCAACACAGCATTGAACTCCCGGGGATTGGTCGTCAATGTCATGTCCGGCTTTCTCAGAGCCGTGATTAGCGTTGTGTTTCGTTTCTTTCTAGCTAGGTTGGCTAGTAACCGTCCCGCCTTGTCTCATGTTTATATAGTTCAGCGTCCCGTAATGACTTCACAAAAAGTTCTCTCTTTTTTGCCCATGCCTCGTATTCTAATTTTGTCTTCTACCAAAGTTGTTTGTTAAGGGGCGAAGGATGTGTCTGAAAAGTTGTGTATGACTGTCTGACCTCCTGACTCATTCTCAAGAAGTGGGCATTAGTTTTCTTTTCAGTGCGGTTGTATGGGCTATTGTTTTGACTCCAAGTACTGCCTTAGCAGTTTCCTAAAAGAGGGCATGATTATTTTCTGCCTCTTTATTCAGATCAGAATACTCCGTCCACCGCTCACGCATTAGTTTGGCAAAGTCCTGGTCTCTTTGTAAGAAATTAGGGAATTGCCGCAAATATCTGTTCCCTTTGGGGAAGGTATCTTGTAGCGTCAACGTTATCGTACTGTGGTCAGAAATCACTAAGTCATTTATATATGTCTCCTCACCCTCTGGGTCAGCCTTTCCCCTACCAGAAAAAAGTCAATCTGGAACCAGGTCCCATGAGGATGTGAGAAATGGGTGAACTGTCTCTCCATCGAGTGTTGTAGTCTCCATACGTCATTTAGCACAAGATCGGAGGATAACTCCACCAGCGTAGTCGCAATCCTTGAGTGGTTGATCTCCGGTTCCCTCTTCTGTTTTCGTCCGATCCTCCTCCACCGACATGACCTTGTTCATGTCCCCCCTTATGATCAATTCACTATTCCATTCCGTCATCATTGTGGAACGCAGGGATTGGAAAAAGGTTTGGTGCATAAACGTTATGAATGCTGAGAGTGCCCCCTTGTGTTTCCAAAACCAAGTGCATGTCGGCCTTGTTCGACATGATGATATGACAGGATTCTTCAATGTGGGAAAGATTAATGGTTGAGAGTAATAACCTGCATGTCTCCCCACTGCTCCTGGGCCATATGTGGTACCCCTGCGGACCGGTCGCCACTAGACGGCACAGCAGCTGGGATTGGTTAGTCAGTCACCCCACACAAACACCCAACAACTCCCAATCCCAAGTCTAGGTACTCTATGTCCAGCAACGGGATAGTGGGAGGAGCCAGGTGGAGGGTGGAGATTTAGGACAGAACCCGGTAGGGGTTGGAAAACAAGAACAAAAAGGAACGCACAACACCAAGTTCAAGGAGGGGAGAAGTTTCGTAGGAGTGAAGGAGAGAGAAAGAGTTAAGGCCTGTCAGCCAAGAAGTCAGAGACTGAGAGAACTCATACCAGGCGGCCTATGCCACCATATGGCTAGCCCGGGCCCCAGGCTGAGGACCAAGGAAAGACAGAGGGGGTCCAAAGTGTGTACTAGTCAGTGGGGACACTGAGGGACCTGGCTGGAACCAGAGTGCCAGCTCTGCAGAAGTGGCCAGGAAGCTTTATGTCACAACCACGAATCCCGGCGGGGTGCGGGATCTTTATGTCCCGAGACCCAACCTCCTGTGCAGTGAAAGGAAGGCCGTCGTATTAGGGCTAGGGGACCCGCGAAGTCACCCACTGAAAGCCCGTGACTCCTAGACTGTAGCTAGCATATGGGAGAGACCGAAAGGAACAACGAAAGGGGGTGCCGCAGACTAACCATCCCAGCTGCTAGACGACCCCGAGCCGTTACTGTTTTGACTGTGTTCTAACCATCTGCCAAGCAGGAAAGTAAACCCAGTTAAAGCTTGACACTGTGTGAGACTCTATTGTCATGCCTGAGAGGAGACAGACTGATTTCGCGAGCCGGCAGTAGGAGGCTACCTGATGGTACAGAGAATTTGGCACTACACCTATGTTGACTACACGGTTGCCCTGGGGACCAACCCTACTCGTGGAGGGCTCAACATGCAAGCTGCTAACCCCCATCATCCCCAGAGGTCCTGACAGCAGCGGTGGCTACCATAGCCGCAAACCACGGGTGGCGTCACGATAATTCATATACTGTTTCCCTTCCCCTTTTATTGACTACCCAGGACTACGGAGCTGGGTCATGACACCGTGACATCCTGCAGCCCCAGACGACGATGAGAGGACCCGGTTCAGAGTACCCCATGGCCCCAGTGGGCAGATCACATACACTTGTCCCCCACCCACAATCTTTGCATGCAGAAAATGTCCTGGTGAGGCAGGTGAGTTTCTTGCAGTAGCACTATGTCTTCCTTTAGCTATTTGAGATGTCTGAGTACCATGGCCCGTTTTTCTGGGGATCTAAGGCCCTTCACATTCCACGATATTAGTTTAACCATGGTCGCTGTGTGAAAACCTAGTTATGATATGGTCATGTTGGTCATCTAACCGCGAGCGTGACGTCGCCTCGGGATAGTGGTCTTGCTGTTTCGGGGCCTGTTGTATTTGAGCAAGTCAGTTTTGAGATGTAACGCGGACGTGGGTAATACAGTCGTTAAACACAGGATAGAAGATCTAATAATGTAATCTAAAAACGAATGATCCCTCCCTCCCCCCCTCTGCCCACTCCCTTCCCCACCCCTTTCCCCCGCAATAATATCAACAATAAGTCCAGTACTTCCATTTTTTCCAGCATGGTAACCACCATCACTCCCACCAAATTAGCCTATGAAAAATCAGCATTCTATGCCGGCTTTTGCAGCATCCTTTGGTGTGGTACGACAACAGTATCATAGGCTCGCTTTGACCTTTGCTTGGCCCATTGTTCCAATAGGTACAAGAAGAAAATAAGAGAAAAATAAAGGAAGAGGGAAAGGGGGGGGACTGGTCGGGGCATGTCAGCATCCTCTGGATCAGAGAAGTATCTTGGCCACTCCCCGACAGGCATGCTGTTACCTCCTTGTAAATGCACAGGTAATGGTCTCAATCATCCAGTGAAGGTGTGTCCTGGTCGTGAGTCGTGACGATCTCCTGCTGGACATTATGTGAAGTCAAGGTATCGTCCCTGGCGGCTGAGTGGCATTTTGTTGGACTCGCATGCCCATTCAAGTGGTGATCTTTCTCTGGATGTTTGTCTGTGTCCCTGGGGAGGAGCTTTGAGAGGGTGTTGTAAAGGCTCATAATGCTTCCCTGGTATCCTTCCAGAATTGAAAAGTGCCATCTGGGCATCTAACTTTGTGTATCGCGGGTAAAGGAGTTGTAACTGGATGTGACGCTTAAAAAGAAGACTGCATACATCTCCAAAGGCCGTGCGCCTCCTCGTGACCTCTGTTGAAAAGTCACCAAAGAGGACCACCCTGTGGCCCCCCAGGAGCAAGGCTGATGTCTACCTCTAAAGAGGTGTAGCAGTCTCTCCTTGTTTTTAAAGTCTAGGTACCTGGCTATAACTTGTCTAGGTTTCTGGGGGATCTGATCATTTCTCCTCAGGTTCTGCGATTCTGGGAGTGTCCCCTCTCCTGACAGGCCCACCCTATGTGATCGTTCAACTTTGCATTTCTCCTGTACCCCCAGGACCTTTGGAAAGTCGAATTGGCAAATGTCATTCAGTTGCTGATACGGGATATTCTCAGGGAGACCCAGAATCCTGAGATTGTTCCTCCTCACCTGTTCTCTAGGTCCTCCATTTTGTCTTTTAGTCACCCAGATTGTTTACGGGTCATTAGTAGTTCTTGCTTCATATTAGCCAATTTGTCCCCCATATCAGACATTCACTGCTCTAGATAATCAATCCTGCTAGTGTGTTGGGCAGAGATCTCATGTATTTCATCCAGTGCCTCTCTGACCGCCCCCCTCACCGCCTCCTTGATATCCCCAGCCAGATATTTAGCCACTTCTTTGGCCATGATTTTATATTCTTTTGTTGTCACTGTGGCCACAGTAGTGTCTTTTTGTGTCTCTGTGTCAGGACCCACATCTCCTCTCTGATCCTCACCAGCCCTTCTGTCTTCCTGGTGTTCAGTTCTGGGCTTTTTGGGTGATTCATACTGTCTGCATTTCTCTCCTCTTCCTGACCCTTGTTGCCACTGCCAACATCTTACTTAGTCGCATGGCAAGTCTTTGATCTATTGCGGCTTCCTCCTCCTCGTTTCCTGCACTTCGGAGCCAGCGGTAAATGTGCCCCGCAGGCTGCATGTATGTGGGCTCCCGATGGTAGCTCTTGTGACTGCCGGCGGGCTGTATCAGTCGGTCTGCGGCAAATTGGTGGATGGAGCTGTCTCACCCCTCTGCGACTCTTTTTAACACACGGAAAAGCACTGCTCCCACCTAGTGGACAAAAAAAACTACATGTGCACGCCAGGCTTTCTCTCTGAACCATTTTATCTATATAAAGGACCTTACACTCCGCAATCTCGGCTGGTGACATGAGGCAATCTAACGTGCGCGCGCATGTTTTTCTTGGTCGCCTCAGATCGCCGATGACAGAATTACCACGCCGCAATCTCGCCCTGAGAGAAAGGCAATGTGTCGCCCGGAAATCGCCTCACCCACAGCGGAACCAATCTGGTCGACTTCCCTCGCTGCTTCACACGCTGCAATCCCAAAGGCAATATGGGTGTACATGTTCAGCGTGGCGAAGAGATAGACGTGCCTCAGTGGTTTACACCGCGCCCCATACGCGCTCATTGGACAACGCAACAGCGTTACAATTGGTCAGCCTGCTCTGGAAGGCCGGCTAATACATGATGCCATTGCCATTCTGTGGTGGTGGATGGACATCTCTTCAAATATGGCGCCATGTCAACTGACATCCAATGGGAATACATTAGCCACCACCAATCATCGCAGACGGGGCGCGGACTCCAGCACGCTGTGGCTTGCCTATGGAAAATCAATAGGCGATGCAGATTCCATCACTATCACCCTATCACATGTCAAAACCCGGAAATCTCGCCTTCATGATTGCGTCTGATATCAGAGCAGTGCTCAGGAATCTGGCGACAGGCGATAAATCAAAATTCCCCAATCACACGCCGCAACTGTGAGGCAATTTCACGGCGATTGTTTCGGGGCGACATATCGCCTTTAAGGTTCCCTGCTGAGATTGTGACATGTAAAGGTACCTTAAAGGGACCAGGCATGGGTGCATTGGGTGCAACTTGGCATTGGAGTCCTTTGCCCGGTATGTGGAAGAGTCAGATTTATTTGAGGAAATCGGGGTGGGCGCTAGCAACACTAAAATAGCATTATTTGCAGATGATTATTATTATTTATTTATATAACACCATTAATTCCATGGTGCTGTACATGAGTGGGGTTACATACAAAATTGTAGATATAGTTTACAGTAAACAAATTAACAATGACAGCCCGGTACAGAGGGGAAAAGACCCTGCCCTTGCGGGCTTACATTCTACAGGATATTGGGGAGGAGACAGTAGTAGGTAGCTGATCTCGTGGTGGTGAGCCAGTTCCGGTGGCAGTGAGATGGCAGCTTGGTCATTGCAGGCTGTAAGCTTTCCCGAAGAGATGGGTTTTTTAGGTTCCGTCTGAAGGATCCAAGCGTGGTGGATAATCGGATATGTTGGGGAGCTTCCAGAGAATGAGGGATATTCGGGAGAAATCTTGGAGGTGGTTGTGTGAGGAATGGATAAGTGTGCAGGAGAGGAGGAGGTCTTGGGAGGATCGAAGATTACGTGAGGGAAGATAGTGGGAGATTAGTTCAGAGTAAGTGTTAGTAGCTTGAACTGGATTCGTTGGGGAATTGGGAGCCAGTTGAGGGATTTGCAGAGGGGAGAAACAGGGGAGTAGTGAGGAGAGAGGTTGATTAGTCGGGCAGCAGAGTGAGTTGAGGACAGACTGGAGAGGTGCAACAGTTTTAGCAGGGAGGCCACAGAGGAGGATGTTGCAGTAGAGGAAGCGGGAGATGATGAGGGCATGTACAAGAATTTTAGTAGATTGAGGGCTGAGGAAAGGACGGATTCTGGAATATTCTTGAGCTGGAGGCGACAGGAGGTGGCAAGAGTTTGGATGCGTGGTTTGAAGGACAGGGCAGAGTTGAGAGTTACTTAGAGGCAGCGAATTTGAGGTGTGGGAGAGAGCATGATGCCATTTACCATAATGGATAGATCAGGTGGTGAAGATGAAAAATGGGATGGAGGAAAGATGATGAGTTTGGTTTTGTCCACATTGAGTTTTAGGAGGCAAGAGGAGAAGAAGGAGGATATGGCTGACAGACACTCTGGGATTCTGGACAGCAGAGAGTTGACATCTGGCCCAGAGAGGTAGATCTGAGTGTCGTCAGTGTACAGATGGTACTGGAAGCCATGGGACTTTATGAGTTGTCCTAGGCCAATGGTATAAATGGAGAAAAGTAGGGGCCCCAGGACAGAGCCTTATGGGACTCCAACAGAGAGAAGGCGAGTTAAGGAGGTGGTGTGGGAGTGGGAAATGCTAAATGTGTGGTTGGAAAGGTATGAGGCAATCCAGGAGAGGGCAAAGTGTTTGATGCCAAGGGAAGAAAAAATCTGTAGGCCAGAGGACAGGTCTAGAAGAAGGAGGATGGAGAATTCTCTGTTAGCTTTGGCTGTAAGTCATTAGTAATTTTGGTTAGGGCAGTTTCGGTGGAGTTGTGAGGGGGCCGGAAGCCGGATTGTAGGTTGTCAAGGAAAGAGTTAGATGAGATGTGGGAGGAAAGTTGAGCATGGACATATTGCTCAAGGAGTTTGGAAGCAAACGGGAGCAGCGCTATGGGGCGGTACCTCGTCATAGCAGTCGGTTTGGCTTTATGATGATGGGCGTGATGGTGGCATGTTTTAAAGCCGAGGGGACGGTACCAGAAGATAGCGTTAGATTGAAGAGGTGGGTTAGGGCTGGGATGAGTGTTAGTGAGGTTGGGGAGGAGGTGGGAAGGGATGGGGTCAAATGCACAACTGGTGAGGTGTGATTTGGATAGGAGATGAGTAAGCTATCTTTCAGTAATGTTGGAGAGGGAAGTTATGAGGAAAGGGCAGAGGTCTGGTATATGGATTGGTTGGGATGGTGGAACAATAAAGGTTTACCTTGTTTGGTCTATCTTATTTTTGAAGTATGTGGCAAAGCAGAGATGAGGGAGGTCATTTCAGCACCTGTCAATGTGGTTTTTTCTTGCACTCTTTTGTTGCTGTGTGTAGCTGGGCCATATGGGTGCGTTTGTTCCGGCGCAGGTAGCAGTGTTGAATGCTGTAACAGCCCGCCTACTGAGATGGGGGCTAATGTAAGAGGCTGGGCATACACTGTGCAAACCTGTTTGAACTGCGCCCTATGTGGAACCCATTGTGTTTGCAGGACAACCAGTGATCACTCCCTCTGTGAGAAAGGAGGTTGTTAGTGATTGGGGCTGGTGTCTTGCATTCATAATGCCTTCAGTTATAACCTGGGCAAAGCTGCACACAGCACTGAGTGTAATGGTCGTCTGACCTGAATCTGCTGGGTAAGAAAATTTATTTTCTATTTGTGTCCTTTGCTCACTTTAGATGAGAATTTAGTGGATAGGACTTGTGACGTGTGGGGAGCCGTGTAGGGGCTCACAAGCTTACGTGTTTTGGACCAAAAGAAAAACCAATACCCCACAATTTGCTATAGTTTAAAACTAACTAATTTCCACAATTTCAGCACCTGTCATTGTGGTTTTTTCTTGCACTCTTTTGTTGCTGTGTGTAGCTGGGCCAAATGGGTGCGTTTGTTCCGGCACAGGTAGCGGTGTTGAATGCCGTAACAGCCCGCCTACTGAGATGGGGGCTAATGTAAGAGGCTGGGCATACACTGTGCAAACCTGTGTGAACTGCGCCCTATATGGAACCCATTGTGTTTGCAGGACAACCAGTGATCACTCCCTCTGTGAGAAAGGAGGTTGTTAGTGAATGGGGCTGGTGTCTTGCATTCATAATGCCTTCAGTTATAACCTGGGCAAAGCTGCACACAGCACTGAGTGTAATGGTCGTCTGACCTGAATCTGCTGGGTAAGAAAATTTATTTTCTATTTGTGTCCTTTGCTCACTTTAGATGAGAATTTAGTGGATAGGACTTGTGACATGTGGGGAGCCGTTCCATAGCATAGAGAAAGGAGTAAAGGCTTTAATTTTTGCAAACGTATCAAATTTATTGTTGTTGCTGACAAAGGACAAAGACAAAGGGAGGGGAGATCTAAAGTGCTCACGTGCTTACAGTCAGCAATTGGCTCATATAAAGTGCAGTATACAGAATAGACAACTCATAGTTCATGTCCCATCATTACATATACATTTTGGTGTCTTCGCAGAGACCCACATACAGAATAGGTATATACAGGGATATATTATAACTCTCTTTCTAATACGTCATAGAGAAAAGTAACATAGACATAACATATCATGTTCAACCTCCTATACTGACCCCATAGGGAGAGACATACGCCTGTATTAGCCCCAGTATCCCGGGTCAAGCAAGGCACCTTAGTTAGAAATATTTGTGATAGGCATGAAGGGGTATAGTGTCTTAAAAAAGATCTAAGTGCACATATTTACCAGGGCCATCACTGGCCATCGACACGGAGACAGGGGGGAAGAGAGAGGGGTGGTCCGGACCAGAGGACCCCAACGCGTTTCGTGACCAGCGGGTGACGGTCACTTCATCACTGATGAATATATATGTAATGATGGGACATGAACTATGAGTTGTCTATTCTGTATACTGCACTTTATATGAGCCAATTGCTGACTGTAAGCACGTGAGCACTTTAGATCTCCCCTCCCTTTGTCTTTGTCCTTTGTCAGCAACAACAATAAATTTGATACTGTTTGCAAAAATTAAAGCCTTTACTCCTTTCTCTATGCTATGGAACTTTAATGGAGTAGCTTTTTGAAGTATGCCCCCTAATTTTAGTGTGGCCTACTTCTTACTATGGAACTTTGTTTAATATATGTGGGGAGCCGTGTAGGGGCTCACAAGCTTACGTGTTTTGGACCAAAAGACAAACCAATACCCCACAATTTGCTATAGTTTGAGGGAGGTCGGAGGAGGCAGCGGAGAGAGTTAAGTGTTAAACAGTTGTTTGGGGTTGTAGGATAAGAAAGATACAAGGTTTGTGAAGTAGGTCTGGTTAGCAGAGGTGAAGGCTGATTTGAAGGGAGTGAAGCTTGTTTAAAAGAAGTGAAGTCGTCTGGCAGGTATGTTTTTTTCCAACGCTGCTCCACAGCCCTGGACACTTGTCGAAGTTTTTTGGTGAAATTTTTGTGCCAGGGTTGTCTATTGATTTGTCGCACCTTGCGATGAACGAGAGGGGTGACTGAGTATATGGCCGATGTGAAGGTGGCTGTATAGAAATCGATGGCACTGTCCGTATTGTGGAGTGAAAATATGGATGACAGAGGTAAAATAGAGTCTGAGAGTCAGTGTATGTCTAAATGTGCAAGGTTTCTGCGAGGATCTGCTAGTGGCTGGTGAGGAGGACAAGGATGAGAAGGTGAGTAGATGGCGGTCACATAGGGGGAAGGGAGAGATTGTGAGATTAGATAAGGAACAGAGGCGGGTGAAGATGAGGTCTAATGTATGTCCGTCTGTGTGGTTGGCTGTGGAAGCCAACTGAGTAAGTCCAAAGGATAAGGTAAGTCAACTTCTTGATGTCCCAACCACTGGAACACTTATATTATATATTTCAGTTTATCCCGAAATTTGAGGAATACTCGAGCTAAGGTCAATTTTGCCAAGAGCAAACTCTTGGAATTGGGGGAAAAAACACCTGCAGAACAATGGCAAAAACAAGGCCTAGACCTACATATTGCATGTGACGACCATCCGCTATGAGGCTGAACTGCTGGTAAGGCAGCACCCCCGAGAAACCCCGAGACCCTTAACCCCTATACAGGGATCTGGAATTACAGCGGAGCCCAGGGGGTAGCTGCCTATTATGAGCAGCAGAGCAGGGAGGTGGCCAGGAAGGGAAAAATCAGGACCCGAAAAACGTAGTCAGGAGTCCGAGTCAAAACCGAGAGGGCAGCTAAGGTACAAAATCGTCAGGCTGTAGCAGAGTCGAAAATCCAGGCAAAGGTCAGAGTCAAAACTAAACACACACTATATCACTGGGGAACCAAGACTATATCTGGCGGCCTGCAAGACAGGCTCCAATGTATTTGAAGGGCGCGGTTACCTCCCATAGGCTGGAGCTCACAGCCTGATGATCTCATCCAGACCGCTCCTAGAACCAGGCTAGATGGTGATGCACAACTGGCACCAACCACCCCACTTCTGACAGAAGAATGAAGGCTGCGCCTATCACACCTCTGCAGGGCCTGTTCCTCTGCAACCAACTTCACCCAAAGGAGAAACACGGCGGCGTTCAGCGACCGAGGCAGACGTCGAAGGAGCAGGTTCATATGAGGACAAGGCCCTCCTATCACCGGCACCATCAGCCGAAGGAATTCGGCGCCTCCCAGCGGCCGAGGCAGGAACACCAGCCACCGAGTCCAATGGCTATGTGACATTGCAAAGACACATATCACCTATTTGGGAATTAAGATAGGTAGGCTTCCGGCACAACTATATACACTAAATTATACACCTCTGATTGAAAAAATGTTAGGAGAACTTAGGAGATGGCAGAATCTACCACTATCTCTTCTGGGAAGATGCCATTCAATTAAAATGATCAGCTTTGCCAGTCTCCTATACCCACTACAGACATTACCCCTGATACTCAAACATCTAGATATAAGCAAAATAAATAGAGCTTTCACCAAATTTATTTGGGCAGGTAAAAGGCCCAGAATTGCATTAGGAAAACTGATGCTAAGTAGAAGTGAAGGTGGGATCAATTTTCCGAATGTCAGAGCCTACAACATAGCAAGTCTTTTTAGACATGTGATAGATTGGCTACAGGAGACTAAAGGCTCTGTTACACATTGCAATGTCCCAGCGACCCGACCAACTATGACATCGTTATGTGATCGCTGGTGAGCTGTCATACAGGCAGACCAACGAGAACGCTGGTATCCAGGGTAAACATCGGGTAACTAAGCAGAGCGCTGCGCTTAGTTACCCGCTGTTTACCCTGGTTACCAGCTCCCAGCATGTGCTGTGTGGCGCTGGGAGCTTGTTGATCGTTGGTCTCCCGTTGTCATACACGCTGATGTTGGCTGGCCAGCGGGAGACCAACCATAAAAAATTGATCCGGGTAATTTACCAATGAACGAATTTATCGTTGATCGTTGGTACGTCACACACAATGATGTTGTTTTGACGTCGCTGCAACTCACCAAAACGGTGACGTTGCAACCAGGGCCGTATCTAGGGGGGCTGGCGGGGCATCTGCCCCGGGCGCAGCAGGCAGGAAGGCGCCATCGGGCCTCCTGCTGCATCACCTGAGGTCTCTCCCCTGCGCCTCCATTTTCCGCCCCCCGCTCCGCAGTATGAGCCGCTGTTCTCTGCTCCAAGTGTCAGGTGACAGCGGGAGCAGAGAATCCGCCGCGCGCCGACTCCAGCATTCCACGGTACAGAGCGTCTATCAGACACTCTGTACCATGGAGCCCTGATAGCACCTGGCACTTCCGGGTCGGGAGGACTTTCGCAGGTCACCTGATTCATGCTGCTGACATCACTTGGTGGCCCAGCAGAGAGAAAACTGGTGAGAAGCGCTCCAGCTACAGGAGCTGAAGACACCAAAGACTAATGTAACTAGGGAAAGGGGAGAGGGTGGGAATGTACAGTAAGAGGAGCAAACTGGGGGGGGGGACAAACATGGGGGAATTATGGGGGCAGTATAAGGGACAAACATGAGATTATGGGGGCAGTATGAGGACCAAATGTGTGTGTGTGTGGGGGGGTGGGGGGTGTATGGGGGCTGTAGGAGGAAGAAACAGGGGAGTATGGGGGCAGTATAAGGGACAAAGATATGGGGGAGTATGGGGCAGTATGAGGAACTAACAGGGAGTATGGGGGCAGTATTAGGAACAAACATGGGGGGTTTATGGGGGCAGTATGAGGAACAAACGGGAGGAGTATGGGGGCAGTATAAGGGTCAAAGATGTGGGCGAGTATGGGGCAGGATGAGGAACAAACGGGGGGAGTATGGGGCCGGATTAGGAACAAACATGGGGGGAGTATGGGGGCAGTATGAGGAACAAATGTGGGGGGTAGTATGGGGGCTGTGGGAGGAAAAAATGGGGGAGTGTGGGGCAGTATTAGAAACAAACATGGGAGGAGTATGGCGGCAGTATAAGAGACAAAGATGTGGGGGACTATGGGGCAGTATGAGGGAAAAAACGGGGGGAGCATGGGGGCAGTATTAGGAACAAACATGGGGGAAGTATGTTTGCAGTATGAGGAACAAACTGGGGGGAGTTTGGAGGCAGTATTAGGAACAAACATGGGGGAGTATGGGGCAGTATGAGGAACAAATGTGGGAAGAGTATGGGGCAGTATGAGGAACAAACATGGGGGGGAGTATGCGGCAGTACGAGAAACAATCATGGGGAGGGGTATGGGAGCTGTATGAAAAACAAACAGGGTAAGGGAAAGGGAGCCGTATGAGGAACAAACATGGGGGGAATATGGGGGCAGTATGAGGAACAAACAGGGTGGGAGTATGGGAGCTGTATGAGGAACAAACGTGGTGGGGAGTATGGGGGAAGTATGAGGAACAGGGGCTGGCTGGCACTTTTCAGCCTGGGGGGCAATCACAATGTAGAGGCCCGCGAGCTGCAGCGGCAGCCCAACTTTGGCCAGTTTATCACTGGCCGCTACATTAAAGCAGCAGAGGTAAATGGATTTAAAAACAGGCTGATACATATAGTAGATAAGAGAGCAGAACCGAGCTTACTACAGAGATAAGGGAGCAGAACTGAGCTTACTACAGAGATAAGGGAGCAGAACTGAGCTTACTACAGAGATAAGGGAGCAGAACTGAGCTTACTACAGAGATAAGGGAGCAGAACCGAGCTTACTACAGAGATAAGTGAGCAGAACTGAGCTAACTACAGAGATAAGAGAGCAGAACCGAGCTTACTACAGAGATAAGAGAGCAGAACCGAGCTTACTACAGAGATAAGGGAGCAGAACTGAGCTTACTACAGAGATAAGGGAGCAGAACCGAGCTTACTACAGAGATAAGTGAGCAGAACTGAGCTAACTACAGAGATAAGAGAGCAGAACCGAGCTTACTACAGAGATAAGAGAGCAGAACCGAGCTTACTACAGAGATAAGGGAGCAGAACCGAGCTTACTACAGGAAAAAAAAGAGCAGAACCGAGCTTACTACAGAGATAAGAGAGCAGAACCGAGCTTACTACAGAGATAAGAGAGCAGAACCGAGCTTACTACAGAGATATGGGAACAGAACTGAGCTTACTACAGGGAAAAAAAGAGCAGAACCGAGCTTACTACAGGGAAAAAAAGAGCAGAACCGAGCTTCCTACAGAGATAAGAGAACAGAACCGAGCTTACTACAGGGAAAAAAAGAGCAGAACCGAGCTTACTACAGAGATAAGAGAGCAGAACCGAGCTTACTACAGGGATAAGAGAGCAGAACCGAGCTTACTACAGGGATAAGAGAGCAGAACCAAGAACCAATGCGTGGTTAATGCCATTAGGCAAAAAAGTCCACTTTTTTCTGTATTTTTGTGCTGTTTTTCCTTTTTTTTACATTTACACTCATAACTATTATATAGTAGATGGTGGCCCGATTGTAATGCATCGGGTATTCTAGAATATATATGTAGTTTACATACTGTGACTAACAGAACTTGTTCAGTCAACGTGAGTGAACTACACCGCTCCTCCTGTCACCTCTCCTCCGTCTCTCCTCCTGTCACCGCTCCTCCTGTCACTGCTCTTCCTGTCCCCGCTCCTCCGTCTCTCCTCCTGTCACCTCTCCTCTGTCTCTCTTCCTGTAACCGCTCCTCCTGTCACCGCTCCTTCATCTCTCCTCCTGTCACCGCTCGTTGATCGCTCCTCCTGTCGCCACTCCTCCTGTCACCGCTCCTTTGTCTCTCCTGTCACTGTTTGTCCATCGCTCCTCCTGTCATCACTCCTCCTATCCCGCATCCTCCGTCTCTCCTCCTGTCACCACTCGTCCATTGCTCCTCCTGTCACTGCTCCTCCTGTCACCGCTCGTCCATCACTCCTCCTGTCACCGCTGCTCCTGTCCCGGCTCCTCCATCTCTCCTCCTGTCACCGCTCCTCCTGTCCCCGCTCCTTCGTCTCTCCTCCTGTCACTGCTCGTCTATCGCTCCTCCTGTCACTGCTCCTCCTGTCCCCGCTCCTTCGTCTCTCCTCCTGTCACCGCTCATCCATCGCTCCTCCTGTCACCGCTCCTCCGTCTCTCCTGTAACCCTGTAACCGCTCCTTCGTCTCTCCTGTCACCGCTCGTCCATCGCTCCTCGTATCACCGCTCCTCCGTCTCTCCTCCTGTCATGGCGGATTTCCATTACAGACAGAAAGACGGGATTAGACAATTATATAGTAGGCTGTAGCAGAGCTGGTGCTGTATTTTTTGTGCATTGTGATGTCTGTATGGGGGAGAACACACCATATCTCTTCTGGAAGAAACCATTCAATTTAAAAAGATCAGCCTTTTCCCGTCCCCCTATTAAACCCCCTACAGACATTTTCCCCTGATACCAAAAAATCTAGATATAAGCAAAAAAAAAGACTTTCACCAATATAAATTTTGGGGGGGTAAAAAAGGGCCCCGAATTTTCATTAGGAAAACCCGATGCAAAAATAAAGTGAAGTTTGGGGTATCGGCAGTAAAAGAAACAATCATGGGGGGGGGTATGGGGAGCTGTATGAAAAACAAACAGGGTAAGGGGGGGGCCCTATGAGGAACAAACGGGGGGAATATGGGGGGGGTATGAGGGAAAAAACAGGGTGGGAAATATGGGGGGCTGTATGAGGAAAAAAAGTGGTGGGGAGTATGGGGGAAAATATGGGAACAGGGGCTGGTGGCACTTTTAGCCGGGGGGCAGAACCGAGCTTACTACAGGGATAAGAGAGCAGAACCAAGAACCAATGCGTGGTTAATGCCATTAGGCAAAAAAGTCCACTTTTTTCTGTATTTTTGTGCTGTTTTTCCTTTTTTTTACATTTACACTCATAACTATTATATAGTAGATGGTGGCCCGATTGTAATGCATCGGGTATTCTAGAATATATATGTAGTTTACATACTGTGACTAACAGAACTTGTTCAGTCAACGTGAGTGAACTACACCGCTCCTCCTGTCACCTCTCCTCCGTCTCTCCTCCTGTCACCGCTCCTCCTGTCACTGCTCTTCCTGTCCCCGCTCCTCCGTCTCTCCTCCTGTCACCTCTCCTCTGTCTCTCTTCCTGTAACCGCTCCTCCTGTCACCGCTCCTTCATCTCTCCTCCTGTCACCGCTCGTTGATCGCTCCTCCTGTCGCCACTCCTCCTGTCACCGCTCCTTTGTCTCTCCTGTCACTGTTTGTCCATCGCTCCTCCTGTCATCACTCCTCCTATCCCGCATCCTCCGTCTCTCCTCCTGTCACCACTCGTCCATTGCTCCTCCTGTCACTGCTCCTCCTGTCACCGCTCGTCCATCACTCCTCCTGTCACCGCTGCTCCTGTCCCGGCTCCTCCATCTCTCCTCCTGTCACCGCTCCTCCTGTCCCCGCTCCTTCGTCTCTCCTCCTGTCACTGCTCGTCTATCGCTCCTCCTGTCACTGCTCCTCCTGTCCCCGCTCCTTCGTCTCTCCTCCTGTCACCGCTCATCCATCGCTCCTCCTGTCACCGCTCCTCCGTCTCTCCTGTAACCCTGTAACCGCTCCTTCGTCTCTCCTGTCACCGCTCGTCCATCGCTCCTCGTATCACCGCTCTCCTCCGTCTCTCCTCCTGTCATGGCGGATTTCCATTACAGACAGAAAGACGGGATTAGACAATTATATAGTAGGCTGTAGCAGAGCTGGTGCTGTATTTTTTGTGCATTGTGATGTCTGTATGTCCTGCAATAGATTGACCTGCACTCCAATAACAAACTATGAACGATACACAAACCATTTCAGCTCTGCTATGTCAAACTCAACTGTGCTACATCTACACTTACATACTGCTCCCAGCCTTCCAACAGTTGCCATGTATATATTTTGATGTAGCAGAGCTCATGCTGTGTTGTTTGTGCATTGTGATATCTGTGCTGCTGTAGATTGAGCTGCACTCCTATAACAAACACTAGAATGCCACCTGACCACCTCAGCTGTGGCGGTGTCACATCTTCCATGATAGCGGACGCTTCCACTGTGGGAGGAGTGTTATGCAGTGATGGCCTGACATGCTCAATCACACAGAGGGAGAGATGCAGGATATCATGGAAGATATGACACCGCAGTACGGGGAGTGGGTAACAACGAGGGGGACGGGGGCTGAGAATTCACAGTGCGGCGAGGGTTGACAAAGTGGGGCTGAAAGGATGGACACTTCAAATAGCCGGTGGGAAAGTCGACTTCACCGCCCACTTTCCTGGCCGCTATGTGAAGTGAAGCGCTGTCTCTCTGAAACGGAAATCCCACGTCGCTGATTGGTCGCGGAGCAGCCAATCAGCAATGCATGCTTTCCGTTACAGAAAGAAAGACGCGATAAGGCAATTTTATAGTAGGATTACACACATACACACTTGAGACTGCTGTGGGCTGAATACACAATAGCTATATACATAATAGAGAATACACAATGGAGATGGCTGCTGGCCGTATAGGCAATGGAGATGGCTGCTGGCCGTATAGACAATGGAGATGGCTGCTGGCCGTATAGACAATGGAGATGGCTGCTGGCCGTATAGACAATGGAGATGGCTGCTGGCCGTATAGACAATGGAGATGGCTGCTGGCCGTATAGACAATGGAGATGGCTGTAGGCTATACACACAATAGAGACTGCTGCTACTCTCCATCCATCCCATTGTCCCCCCCAGGTTGCTATCTTTGGCTGTAATAGGGCCTTACCTGACTCCACACTCCTGATCCCGCATCCCGACAGCTTCTTCCTCTGCCGCTCCTGGTCTCCCGCTTGCCGTCACCAGCCGACACCCTGCACCAGCCAGCATCCGGTGGCATCCGGAATCGCCAGCACCCCACATCAGTCAGCACCCGGCAGCCACCAACACCCAGCAGGCAGCCGCCAGCACCAGGCAGCCAGTAGCAGCCGCCAGCATCCGACACCAGCAGCCAGCACCCGGTAGCCGACACCAGCCGCCAGCATCTAACAGCCAGCACCAGGCGGCAGCCGCCGGCACCCGGCACCAGGCGGTAGCCACCAGCACCCGGCATCAGGCGGCAGCCGCCAGCACCCGGCACTAGCCGCCAGCATCCGACAGCCGGCATTAGGCATCACCCGGCAGCCACCAACACCCAGGAGGCAGCCACCAGTACCAGGTATCCGGCACCAGCCGCCAGGACCCGGCACCCGGTGGCAGCCGCCAACACCCGGCACCAGGTGGCAGCCGCCAGCACCAGGTGGCAGCTGCCAGTACGCAGCCACCAGCACCCGGCAGCAGGTGGAAGCCACCAGCACCCGGCAGCAGCCGCCAGCACCCGGCAGCAGGCGGCAGCCGCCAGCACCCGGCAGCAGGCGCCAGCACCCGGCAGCAGGTGGCAGCCGCCAGCACCCGGCAGCAGGCGGCAGCCGCCAGCACCCGGCAGCAGGCGGCAGCCGCCAGCACCCGGCAGCAGGCGGCAGCCGCCAGCACCCGGCAGCAGGCGGCAGCACCCGGCAGCAGGCGGCAGCCGCCAGCACCCGGAAGCAGCCGCCAGCACCCGGCAGCTGCCAGCAGGCGGCAGCACCCGGCATCAGGCGGCAGCACCCGGCAGCAGGTGGCAGCCGCCAGCACCCGGCAGCAGGTGGCAGCCTCCAGCACCCGGCAGCAGGTGACAGCCTCCAGCACCTGGTAGCAGGTGGCAGCCGCCAGCACCCTGCAGCAGCTGCCAGCACCCGGTGGCAGCTGCCCGCACCCAGCACCAGCCGCAGCGATGTGCCGGCGGCGGGAAATTCAAATGTTCTCCTCCAGTCCTCCTCCCTCCTCTGAGTGAGCCTTCAGCTGCCTGCTGCCGCGGCCTGTGAAGGGAGATGCCTTGCAAAGGCAGCAGGCCGGGGAGGGGCGGATGACTGAGGTGGGGGGGCGGGACTCACCCGAGGACACACACAGCCTCGGTCTGGCCCTAATGGCGACCCGGCCGGCCGGGTGCCATGACAACGGCCGCTGCTGCCCGGAAGCCGGTCCCGCGGTGGTGCTGACTGCAGAGAGAGCTGAGAGCTCTGCTCAGAGCAGATGAGTGCGGCTGCCGACAGACGGCCCGCCCGCGGCGCTAGCAGTATTGTAGCAGTGCACTGACTCAGTCAGTGACACAATCCCGCCTGCGTCCGGCGTCCCGCCGGTTGCCAGGACGACGCAGCCCTTGCTGCGATTTGAAGTCCGGAGCTGTCCCACTGCGGCCGCACCGCGCTGACAGCTGATGATCATTTCACTGTTCAGGGCCGCTGCTGGCAGTATCCGGCGGCCCTGAACTGTCACTAAACCGGCAGCCTGGAGGGCAATTGCCCCCAGGAACCCGGCCCAGTCCGCCCCTGATGAGGAACAAACGTGGGGGGAGTATGGGGACAGTTTGAGGAACAAACATATAGGGAGTATGGGAACAGTTAGAGGACTAGACGTGGGGGGTGGAGTATGGGGGCTGTATGAGGAACAAACAGGGGGGAAGTATGGGGGCAGTATAATGGACAAACGTCGAGGGAGGGATGATAGGGGTTATATGAGGAACAAACATGCGGGAGGGAGGATAGGGGCAGCATATGGAACAAACATGAGGGGGAGTATGGGGGCTGTATGAGGAACAAATGGGTTGGGAAAAAGGAGGCTGTATGGGGAGCAAACATGTGGAGGGGAGGATGGGGGGGCTGTATGAGCAGCAAATGGGGGGGATTTGGGCCATGTGAGGAGCAAATGAGGGAGAGGGTGGAGGCTGTATAAGGAGCAAACAGGAGAGGGGAGAGGGCTGTATGAGAAGCAAATGGGGGGAGAGGGTGTGGGCTGTATTAGGAGCAAACGGGGAGGGGAGAGAGGGGCTGTACGAGCAGCAAATAAGGGGAAGAGGTTGGGGGGAGTGTATGTGGATGCAGCATGGTGCGCAAGCAGGGGGGATTTGAGAACACAGAAAACGGAGTGAGGGGTTGATAAGTATGGACACAGTATGGGGAGGGCAGTATGGGAAGCAATGGGGTAAGTTTGAGGTTCCAGTATAAATAGTGAGAGGGAGATGGCTGCTGAACAGTATGTGGAGTAAAGGGGGATGGGTGTGAATACAGTATAATGAGTGAGGAAGGGATGGCTGCCACACAGTATGTGGAGTGAGGATGATGTCTGCTGAGATAGCTGAAGACATAGGATGTGGAGTGAGGAAGATGTCTGCTGACACAGTATGTGGAGTTGGGGGGATGAATGTAGACACAGTATGTGGTGTGAGACGGAGATAGGTGAGAACACAGTTTGTGGAGTGAGGGGAGAAAAGTAGTGAAGAAACTTTAGGGCATAAGAAAAATGTAAGGGGGCACAGAATAGAGAGTGAGTAGTGTGGGGCTGTATGGAGAGGGGGCAGCTTGTGGGGATAGTGTGAGGCCACAGCCAGGAGAGGGAGTGTGATGAGCGAGAACAGTATCAACAGTGGGCAGTATAGGAAGACAGTGTGATCAGGGAGTTCCCTATGGAAAGGAGAGGGCAGTGTGGAAGACATGTACCAAAAGAGGGACAGTGTGTAAATCATATTTTATGCAGGGAACAGTCGGAAGAACAATTCTTATTCCGGGGTCAGTGTAGGGCAGATATTTTTGCTTTGGAGAATATGGATCATTCTGCTATTTTTAGGATATCGTGCCGGGATGGGCTGAAGACCAAAAAAGATGGATGTCTCCAGAGATGAGCTGTGGATGTGAAAAGTCATTATGGCATCTGGACAAGATGAAGAAAAGATAAAGGCGATCACGATCAGAGACAAGGTCATCTATAAGGTACCTGGATGTAAATGATTGTAATACTAATTCTCATTAGTGCTGTATCGTCTGATGATGACTGAACAACTCCCAGTAACTCCTTACCATTGTTAAGGATGTATTAGGAGTAGTAGGTTCATGCAGTTCAAATGTGTATGGGTCTCATCTGACATTATAATTGTTTTACCATGTACTGATGGGGTTCTGATGATGATTTTTTTTTACTAAATGAGGGTTGTGATGCTGTGCTTATATACTGATGATGGTTATATGTATGTATCTGTACCTGTGGTCGGTGATGTATCTGTATGATCAGGTTGATTCTTTTTCTTTCACGGTGGATTACAGTTATGGCCAAGTATGACAACCTGCAATTGTGGCACGTTTGGGGCACACAGGAACTTTAGGGTACCTTTACAGTGTCATTTCTAGGTGGCTACAGGTAACTTACTGGTTCGGTAATATCATGGAGAGATTATCCATTGTAACAGCAACAAGATAGACTTTGTCTCCATGATTCACTGAACAGTAATTACCTGTGCGACCCTAGAATTGTAGCCGGTTAAAGGTCTTAGGAACAATTGGAAAAGTACACAGCAAGCAGCCCTATAACCTACAACACACTTTGGACCCCAGACTGTAGTGGGAACTCCATGGTTGCCTTAAGCCAGTTCCCCTATAGATACGGTCCGGAGGATGGATACGGGAGGTGTCAAGTCACTTTAGACTGTAACACTAGGAGAGTTGACCTGGTCTGGTCCACTAGGCATACAGCACACCGGATGTAGAGACCTGGAACAGGGGTCATGGGAGCAGGAGGCAAATACTGAATAGGGGCAGAGGAGTCATTCTGACTCACACTAACAAGTCCGGTCACTGGGTCCAAGCTGCAGGAGCCATAGCGCGGGCTGCAGAGAAACCAGCACCACAACAAGGGAGTCTAGCTCACTTGACACCTGAAGCACCGCCAGATGAGAGCCCGGAGTCAAGAACTCGACAATATTCCTTTATAGTGCCCTCAGTGCAGCAAACTCAGGTGTAACAAGTCACACCAGAAAGTGCAACTCTGGTTTGGTAGGATTTCATATCTGCTAGACCCCACTAGAAGCTACGTACACCAGGAAGCCTATACCACTGCTTGGTGTGGAACCTCCAGAAGTGTCTACTCCATCCCCCGGTCGAGTGTACCTGTTAACACCAGTAAGAGGTACTGAAAAGACTTTATGTGTCTGTCCATTCTTACCGGATTAATACTAAAATCAACTGAGCTGCCGTATTCCACTCAGTGCAGCTCCTGGCCCCGGGGACTACTGCTCATCCTGTGGGGAGCATCCTATCTAGCTGCTGCACATCCCCCGGAGGCCCAAGCAGCGCCGATGCCATCACCGGACACCCACAGGTGGCGTCACGAGATAAATAAGACTTTATCCCAATTTGCAAGCCCCTTCCATTTGACCACCGGGCCCCCACAGCCTCAGGCATGGAACCATGACAAGTGAAGCAGCGCCTGAGACCTGAGAACCCGGCAACGGTGAGTCAAATCTGGCGTCTACGAACAGGATACGAAAAGACCCGTTTCCCAACAGGTATTGTGTACTATTTAATGACTGTGAATATTGAACTGTAAATTTGAACCGCCATTGCTGCGCGGGAAAAGAAGGGGCGTTACTGTGCAAAGGGTGCGAAGATAGGCCCTGCCCCACGCTCTGACGAGTTCCGCAAAATGCAGCAGGAACCGGAAACTCCCGTGGTGCCTCACTCCTCACCACTAGGCCGACAACTTCCGCGGAATTCGAAAGAAACTGGCCGCGCTTAACTAAGGGGGAGCGAGGATGAGTAGCCCAGATCCCAGCAACGCTGTACCCCCGCAAGCAAATCAACCGGTTGTCCCGCCTCAGAACGTACAGCCCCCGGTCGTTCAGCCACCCGGCGGCGCCATGCTGCCGCAGCAGCCCGCACCGATGGCTCCGATAATGCCGATATCTCTGCCGTACGTCCCGAATGCGGCCTGGTTACCAAAGTACAGTGATAAGCCCGGCACCCTAGATATGTTCTGGAGGAAGATATGCCAAGTGCTGGATATGTACGCGATGACCGGTAAGCAGAGGGTTTCAGTAATAATGGGACAGTTAACAGATGCAGCAGAGCTGGAGACCCGAAACTGGTCTATAGAAGCTCAGGATTCTGTTGAGCAGATATTTTCAAAACTAAACCGGGTTTTTGAACACCACACCGAGGCAGAATTAAGACTGTTGTTTTACCATTGCAAACAAGGGGCACAGGAGAGTGTCCTGGCCTATGCACTGTGTTTACAAGAGGCACTGAGACTGTTAAAACAAGCCGATCCCGGTGGTGTTAGAGACGAAAACAAAGCACTAATTGAACAGTTTGTTGTGGTACTTAGACTATCTGATGATAAGAAACAGGCACGCTGGTGGGCTCTGCAGGACCCTGATGCAGAGTTGGCTACGTTAAGAGACTTAACCATGCAAGGACAGCAGTTCCCTACAGTACCAGATCTGACCTCACAACCGCAGTATGCTAACACCCCTTCCATGCCGGAAGCAGCGTCTTTACTCCCCACGGTTCAGTCCAGTGCAGACTATAACACCCGATTGGTTCGATAAACTGTGCACCGACGTGCAGCAGCTGATTAAAGATGTGGCAAAGCTCCGAGGTGAAAGAAGACCCAAGACAGAAGCAAGGCAATCAGACAAGATCCAGCTCGCTGACAGCCCTGACGACGTCCCGTGGATGAGGAAGAGGACACCGCCTGCCGCGAGGGAAACCCACAGATCGCTACTGCCCCGACGGACATTGCATCTGTCAAAAGAGCGACAAAGAAGGACGCACCTACCGTTCCAGTCCTTTAAACGAGCAACCCCTGGGAGAGAAGGGCCAACCCCAAGAGTAGACTGTTCAGGCCCAACCAACTGGGAGTACAAGTACGTGGGAGACCGTCCGTACTTATCCATCATCATCGACGGCACCGCCACCACAGCATTGATAAACACTGGATCCCAGGTGATGACCATCCGAAGTACCCTTTACAAACGGTTCTGGTCAGATGTAAAAATAGAACCCCCAAACCCTGACTTGAACATTGAAGCAAAAATGGTTTGCTAGTTACAATAGAAGGGCAATGGGAAGCTACAGTAAAGGTGTGGAGGGTGCAGCTGAAGAAACAGGGTATCATAGTGGTTCAGGACAAACCATACGAGCGGGATCCACACGTGATACTGGGTACCAATGTGATGGTTAAATGCCTAGATGAAGTGTTGTTTTTGCTCCAACAGAGTGCTGACGCTGGTAAACCAAGAGAGAGGAGAGCTATCCAAAGAGAGATCCGAGCTCTGGTGTATCAACAGCAGGTAAACATGTCAAACGGTGAAATTGGCAGTGTACGGGTAACAGATCCTAACTCAATTGTAGTACCACCCAGAAGTGAAATGATGATCTGGTGTGGGGCAGCAATGGGTCTCAGAGGGCAGGACTACCAAGCCGTAGTAGAACCTGTAACGTCTGATAGTAGTCCTACACTCCTGACAGCCAGAGGGTTGGTTGATGTAAGAAAAGGAAGGGTCCCTGTACACATACTAAATTACGGTGACGATGAAGTAAGACTGCCAAGGTATTCCACTGTTGCAAAATTATACCAGGTTGAAAACAATGCTATACATGATGTAAAATCCTTTTCACAAACAGTAACTGATGAACCCCCTCACTCCAAAGATCAGCTAGAGAAATGGTGTCAGGAGCTCAGCGTAGGAACTGACAACACACCTTCTCATCAGAAAAATGGAGTTTACCGGGTAGTTCGAGAGTATGAGCAAGTGTTCAGCAAACATCCACTTGACTTTGGGAGGATTAAAGGGGTACAACATCATTGAGGGGCAAGATGGCCGCCAACTGAGAAGGACGTGCTTCAGGGAGCTCCACATAGCCTCACTGGATCTGAGGCATCCTGACCCTGAAAGACTTAACAACAGCCGTTATTAAATATGTTGGCATTCCCCAGGCATTAAGGAGTGTTACAGCTCCAATATTACAGAGCTCTGGCCCCAAAAGTTGCAGTTTAGAGGGGATTTATCTACCAACCCCCCTCCCGCACGTGGAACTGGACTGTACACCTCCCCAGAAACCTTCTGACCCCCGGTGAGTGCGACCTGCTGCCGACCACATCCCTGTGAGACCCTGCTGCGAGCCCCGGGACTGGAGGGAAAGTCTGAGGAGAGGCGAAGAGAGAGGAGCTGCGCGACGGGGAAGTGCTTTCCCACCAGCCGCCATCAGCTCACTGCCGCACTCCCAGGAGACTCATCAGAGCCCGACGACCGCCCGCACACCGGCGGTCGCAGCACAGCAAGTCGGCTGCGGCCCCGGACTATTAGAGGAGGAGGAGAGCGGGCCGACACTTGAGGAGGGAGAGGTGCGCACACCGCCACACTGCCAGGAGACTCTTCAGAGCCTGACGACCGCCCGCACGCCGGAAGTCACAGCACAGTAAGTCGGCTGCGGCCCCGGGCTATTAGAGGTGGGGGAGAGCGAGCTGGCACTTGAGGAGGGAGAAGCGTGCACACCGCCCCACTCCCAGGAGACTCTTTAGAGCCTGACGACCGCCCGCACACCGGCGGTCACAGCACAGTAAGTCAGCTGCAGCCCCGGGCTATTAGAGGAGGGGGGGAACGGGTCGGCACTTGGGGGGGGAGAAGTGCGGGGAAAACATACATCCAGGGCAGGGCTGCTGTAATGACGGCTCTCATCTGTGGAGCAGAGGAGCAGGACAGTACTAGAGGGTGCGCTGAGAGGAAAACGGCGCCACTTAATGAAACTACCCTATAGAGGTGCCTGAGAGGAGACCCATCTATAGTGACTCCCCATAAGATCTGGATATTTACAGGAGCTGGAGACTCATACAGCAACAGGTCCTAAGTGCAGCCTGTGAGGAAATCATAGCACCAAAGTTTCCCCCTACATGATCTAGACTCTGGGATCATAGAGTGCTATCAGGGAACTACTGATGTGTGTCGCATTCTCTGTACTGTATACTTCACAACACATCTGAAGTGCTCTGTGCTGCTTTATAGAATTTATTAGGCACTTTCATTTAAGGAAAGCACCATCTCCTGCACAAAAGTGGAACTGCACCGAATATCACATATCACCTTTTCTAGTCTGGTCAAAACCAACGCCTGGGGCGTGGCCTAGCACCTCATGGAGATGGCCGCATAACTCTGGAGCTCCCGGACCCGGGCTGATTTAACATCTTTCCAGTGCCCCAATGCTCCTCCGAACCCTCGGAACCAACTCAGTAGACGTGTGAACGAGGGCTGCACGGATGGGTAAAGTAAAACTGACGCAATCTTCCCTTCCAAAGCGGGTTTCTGATTATTTCTCGCCGGGCCGCTCAGACGCAGTGCTCTCCTCCAACATGGCGCCCCCCTTCCCCCGAGCTGCACGCGCTTCCCGCCGGGAACAACAGGCTCTGGGCTCTGATTTAGCGGAGCTCTCCCCTAATTCTCTGGTCACCTATACGGTCATGAAAGACCTAATGACAGACTTCCCTCTGGCCTAAGGGCATCGTTGCAGGACGATATGAAGGAGATGATGGCGGATCTGAGGGGGGAGGTGAATGCACTGGGCTCTAAGACGGATCACCTTGAGTCCAAAATGGCGGAACTGGTGCAGTCCCACAACGAGCTGTTGGACGATCATGAGCAGCTCCAAGCTAGGATGTCTACGGTACAAGCGAAAAGTTTTGATGCGGAAGACCGTAACCGGCAGAACAATATATGTCTCCGGGGCATCGCGGAATCCGTGCGCGATCCGGACCTTAAAGGACTTCTGCGAGATTTCCTGAGAGAGGTTCTTCCTGACCTGGATCCCAGGGACCTCAAAATAGACCGAATCCACAGGCTTCCTAAGCCACCGGGGGTCCGCCCTGAGCTCCCGCGAGATGTGATCGCCAGGATCCATTTCTATGAGACTAAGGAGGACTTCCTCAAAGCGCTTAGAAGCTCGCCGACACTAACGGAACGCTTCGCCGACTTGGAGGTCTTCCCTGATCTCTCCCCTGGGACCTTGGCATTGCGCCGAGCCTTCAAGCCTTATACAGCCATCCTTCAGGAGAAAGAGATCCCGTATCGTTGGGGCCGACCCACCCGCCTTATAATACGGAGGGATGATGTCACCCATGTTTGCATTGCCCCGCCGCAAGCGGCCTCGCTTCTGAAGGACTGGGACTTCCTACCACCGAACTTTTCCGCATCGGCCCAATATGATATCAGTGAAACTGCTGAAACATCGCACCCGACGTCGCAGACTGAACCCAGAGTGGTCCACCGTCTGAAGATCTTCTGCTGGATTGATATCCTTGTTTTTTTTTCTCCTTTTTGCCTGGGGTCCGCCTTCCTGGTCCCCGTACAGCTCCTCCCGGATCGCTTGCCTTTTTCCCCTTTCCTCTCCGTTTCTTTCTCACTAATCTCTACCCTGATCTTCTTCTCTCCCCCTCCCTAAGTCTCCCTCATTCTCTTTTTCTTATTCTCTCTCTTCTCCTTGATCTGCTCATTTTTCACTACAGGCTACTGCGGTCCTGGGAGTGTGCCACCCTTGAGACGGAAGGACTTTGTCCTAGTGTCGCCCTGGGAGTGCAGATCGCTAATGCGATAGTTTTTTCTTTTGTAGTTCTCTTCTCTTTTTCGGCACTTGCCGCACCTGTTAATATCTGCTGTTTTTTCCTCTGCCAGAATGTATCGGTCCTGTCCGTGGTGAGCGCTGGCCGTATTGGGTTCCAGACTGACGCTTCGGAATACCGACTGATATGCTCTGTCCCTTGCCCTTACCATCCTCCCTTCCCTTTCTCCACCCTGATGCAATCTTCGTTATTTATGTACTGTTGCCTAGCTACAGAGTTGTATTTACTGCCTGTTTATGCCTATAACTGTTTGGGCACACAATGTTAATGGGCTGAATTCGCCCCAGAAGCGGTCGCTCCTGCGTGCCAGCCTTAAGAGGTCTCGAGCGGACGTGGTTCTCCTCCAGGAGACGCATCTTCTGGAGGGTGATAATCATCGCCTAGCCTCATCTTTGTACCCGCACCAGTATTTTTCAAATCATACTGAGAAGAAGGCTGGTGTGGCTATATTGATTGGGTCCTCCATTGACTTCGAATTGGTTAGCAGGACGGCTGATTCTGAAGGTAGATTTCTACTGGTGGTAGCGAAACTTAATGGAATCCTTTTTTCCCTTCTGGCTGTTTATTCCCATAACATGGGCCAAAGCAAATTTCTTAGGTCACTCCTGGAAGCTCAAGTGCCCTCTATGCGGGCCATAAGCTAGTGGCGGGCGACCTCAACGCCCCCTTGCACAAACACCTTGATTGTTCCTCCCCCTCCTCATTCAGAACAGACCTCGCCCCGGTGGTGGACTCTCATGGTCTACATGACATTTGGCGTTATCTTCACGCCAACGAACGAGATTACTAATTTTTTCCCCTAGACATAAATCCTTTAGCCGAATAGACTACTTCCTGATTAGCGACTCTATTTTACCTCTTTGCCCTCAGGCCGACATTGGCACGATCACCTGGTCGGACCACGCCCCTATTACTCTTACCATCACGGACTCTTCCCCACGACTTCCCAGGGCCCCTTGGAAACTAAATGAGTATCTGCTGACCTCACAGACGACTCAGGATGCTCTAGCCGCACACTTAAAAGAATACTTCTACCTGAATGACACACCTGATGTAACCACGGAAGGTCTTTGGGTCGCCCATAAGGCGGTAATCCGGGGACATTGTCTGAAGCTGGCAGCTCATGCTAAGAGAATGTATAACGAGGGCCTGGTCTCCCTTTTGTCCAGGATCAAGGCTCTGGAAGCTGCTTTTCTCTCCTCCTCTGATCCTGTCACCTTGTCTACCCTTAATTCTGCACTTAATGATCTCAGAGCTCTTCTCCTTTCTAGAGTAGAACACCAACTGAAGAAAGTCAGAGCGACATATGATGGGATGGGGGATAGGGCTGGGGCACTGCTGGGCGACGGGTTAGGCGGCGGGAGATGAGGTCGAGAATCTCTCTGCTTGTCTCTCCCACTGGGGAACACATACGCAATCCTATTAAGATTGCGGAGCAGTTTAGAGATTTCTATCACGAATTGTGTAATCTTGGTGATTCGCCCTCCATCCCGCAGCCGACCCGGAGGCCATTGCCTCTTTCCTTTCTAAGCTTAAACTTCCCTCTCTTTCAGCGCCTCAGCTGGAGTTTTTGAACAGACCCTTCTCGTTAGAAGACATTCTAGGGGTAATCCGTTCTTCTAAGAAACGGTCAGCTCCAGGCCCAGACGGTTTTTCTTACACGTACTACTCTTCCTTTGCTTCCACCCTTGCCCCCCATCTTCTCTCTCTTTTCCAGTTCTGGCAGCGTGAGGGTCGCATCAGGCCGGAAGGTCTAACGGCGGCTATCTCCACCCTTCCTAAGCTGGGTAAATCCCCCATGGTGGTGGGAAATTACCGCCCGATTGCACTGATTAATTGTGACGTTAAACTATTCTCAAGGCTGCTGGCGGACCGGATCAAGGGCGTCATCCCTTCCCTGATCGCCTTAGACCAGGTGGGCTTTATTCCCGACCGGCAGGCGAGAGATGCGACTCGGAGGGTAGTGGACCTCCTAGAGGTTCTTGAGCAGAGAGGGACCCCCAGTCTCTTCTATCCCTTGACGCGGAATTTGGTATTTGGCAGCCGTCTTGGATAAGTTTGCCTTCCAGGGTACCATCAAGACTGGAATCATGGCTCTCTACTCTTCGCCTTGTGCATACGTAAAGGCGGGAGGTTTTTCCTCTCCCACGTTTGGTATTTCGAACGGGACGAGACAGGGCTGCCCCCTCTCTCCTCTTACTTTGCCCTTGCCATGGAACCGCTGGCAGCCTCAGTCCGTGAGCATCCTGAGATTTCGGGAGTGGTGGTCGGTCAAAGTGAACATAAAATCTCCTTATATGCCGATGATGTGCTCCTCACCTGCACGAACCCTGATGCTTCCATCCCAGCTGTTGTCTCTATCCTATCCGACTTCTCGGCGGTTTCCTTCTACAAGCTCAACCTCTCTAAATCCTCTCTTTTTCCAGTAAACTTCTCTCCTATCTCCCAATCTTCCTTAGCTACGCGGTTTTCTTTTCTAGTCGCCCCGCAGGGGTTTGTATATTTGGGTATCCGGATAACACCTACCCCTTCTATGATTAGGGTCAATTGTGAATCATTGATCTCCTCCCTGAAAGCCCTGATAGTAGAGTACTCAAAGATTCAACTCTCTTGGGTAGCTAGGATTAATCTTGTAAAAATGATGCTCCTCCCGAAAATTATTTATGTCCTTAGATGCGTCCCTCTTTTATTTCCCAGACGTTACTTAAATTTGTTCCAGTCTATTCTGGGGAGGTTTGTTTGGGGTGGGTAAGCCCCACCGAGTGGCCCTCTCAACCCTGACTCTTCCTTCCTCTTTGGGAGGTTTAGGCATGCCAGATATTTTGAGTTATTACTCTGCCATTACCTTGGATCTGGCTAAGTCTTGGTGGGCTGCGGTCTCCCCCCCCGTCCGCACACTGGTTTCAAATTGAGGCTCACTTTTCTCCTCTGGGCTCTCTCAGGATCCTGCTGGAAGAGTCCTTCCTGTGGGCCATTCGCCTCTCAGTTCCCCTGCGCTCCATGCAGGCGGTCCTCTCGGTGCGGCACAGGCTAGCAAGAATGCACTTACCCTTCCTTTCTAGGTATCTCTCCCTGGGGGTCTTGGAGTCCAGCATGGTGGACATCTCGCTTGGGCGGTGGCGGGAGGCGGGTATACGATTGGTATGGGATCTCCTGAGTGATGGACGCCCGGCCTCCTTTTCTACACTGACAGCTAAATTCTCCCTTCCACCCTCGTCTTTTTTTACCTACCTGAGAATACGGCACTTCCTTCTTTCTTGTTCCCTACCAAGGTGGGATCCCTCCTCAATTAACCTTAGCCTTCAATCTTTCTTCAAGCAAAGCGGGCACTCCCGGTGTGGGGTGTCTATTGTTTATAGGGCCTTGACAGCCGCCCGTGCGGTAGATAAGCTTCCTTTTATGACTAGGTGGGAGGCCAGCTTAGCTTTTTCTGTGCCACTAGAGAGGTGGCATACCGCCTCATCTCACGCGGCTAGATATACACGGTGTGTCAATCACTTGGAACAATCCAAGAAGCTGCTAATGGGCTGGTACCTGGTCCCTACGAAAATAGCTAGATTTAGTGGATGTGGACATCCTACCTCATCACTTTGTTGGCGGAACTGTGGACAGGTAGGGTCGGAGGCACACATCTGGTGGACCTGCCCGAAGGTGGTGGCCTTTTGGTCTAGGATAAATACACTCATAGGAGAACTGACAGGCCTTACGTTCCCTCTTTCGGCTCCTATGGCACTGCTGGGAATTGACCTGGACACCTTGCCAGTCATTCTTAGGCCCATAGTTACAAACGTTTTGATCCTGCCCGTCAATCCATTGCTGCCCTTTGGAAATCTCCTGCCTGCCCCACCCTGAAGGACGTGGTTGCTAGATTAAACCGACATCTTATGCACGAGCTAGTCCTTTCACATGACCTCCCCCACAAAACTAAAGTCCTCAACTGGTGGGACCCATGGATGTCTACTACTTATAATGAGGTTTCTGTTCCCAACTAACTGTTTTTTTTTTATGGGGGGCATATAGTTTTCTGCTCGATTTGTAATATTGTTTTGATGGCGACAATAACCTGATATTACTGTTGGTAATACTGCTTTTCCTACTTTTACCCCCCCCCCCCCCTACCTTCCGGTCCACCTCCCTGCTCCATCTGTATCTCCTCATTTGAGGACACCTTTATTGGTGGATTTCTCTTTTTTTGTTTGAGTTATGTTTCTAACATTGTTGTATGTTGTTTCCCTGTTATTGCCTTTATATATGCAATAAAAACGAAATGGTTTAAAAAAGGGGTACAACATCACATCCCCACAGGCGACCATGCATCCATCAAAGAAAGGTACAGGCCTATACCGCCCACAAAGAAAGGCTTCAGGACATGAAAAATGCAGGGGTCATTAGGGATAGTTGTAATCCCTGGGCAGCACCACTGGTCCTGGTTAAAAAGAAAGACGGTAGTATGAGAATGTGCGTAGATTATAGGCAGATCAACAAAGTCACACACAAGGATGCATACCCGTTACCCCGCATAGAGGAGTCACTAGCTGCACTTAAGTCTGCCAATTACTTTTCCACATTAGATCTTACTAGTGGGTACTGGCAGGTCTCCATTGCAGAGGAAGACCGTGATAAAACAGCTTTTATGACGCCCATGGGGTTATGCGAGTTCAACAGTATGCCATTCGGGTTGTGCAATGCCCCAGGAACATTTCAGAGACTGATGAAGTGTTGCTTAGTTTACCAAAACTTTGAGACCGTGCTGCTGCACCTGGATGATGTCATCGTATACTCTCAGACCTATGAAGATCATCTACAACATTTGAGTGAAGTATTTGAGTCATTATCTCAGTATGGTATGAAACTGAAGCCGTCCAAGTGTCACTTGCTGAAACCCAAAGTCCAGTACCTTGGACATGTGGTCAGTGCAGAAGGCGTAGCACCTGACCCAGACAAATTTACAGTCATCAAAGACTGGCCAGCCCCAACCACCTTCAAAGAGGTACGCCAATTCCTAGGACTGGTCGGGTGCTACAGAAGGTTTATCAAGGGCTACACAAAAATAGCTGCACCCATGCAAGATCTCCTAGTAGGTCAATCTAAGAACAGCAAGATCAGGGGTCCCCGTTCCGGTGGGGACCAGAACAGGGACAGTCCTTCCAAAGACTAAAACATGCCTTAACAGGAGAAGAAATCCTGACCTACCCTGATTACAACCTACCGTTCCTGTTATACACGGATGCAAGCAATGAAGGCCTAGGAGCAGTCCTAGCTCAGCGACAACAAGGCAAAGAAAAGGTGATAGCCTACGCCAGCAGAAACCTCCGTCCAACAGAGAGGAACCCGGAGAACTACAGCTCGTTCAAGTTGGAGTTCCTGGCCCTGGTCTGGGCAATCACAGAGCGTTTCAAGCATTATCTGTCGTCTTCCCCGTTCACAGCTTTCTAACACACTTAGAGACTACAAAGCTGGGAGCCCTAGAGCAGCGTTGGGTGGCAAGACTGTCAAATTACGACTTTACTGTGAAGTACCGGGCAGGTCACAAGAACGCAATGCTGATGCCCTGTCCAGAATGCCTAACCTCCCAGAAGAAGGAGAAGACAAAAATGACTTGGAGGAGATAGAATACCAGCTTTCCATTGCACAGGTACAGCAACGTGTCATCAGGCAAGTCGAAAGCATAAAGAGAGGACGTGAAACCTTTACCTCACCATGACTGGAGAGAGACTCAAGCCAATGATCCAGACGTCA
The DNA here is from genome assembly GCA_033576535.1 of Allobates femoralis. NCBI lineage: Eukaryota > Metazoa > Chordata > Amphibia > Anura > Aromobatidae > Allobates > Allobates femoralis. The sequence goes on from JARQOC010000003.1 coordinate 384,240,679, forward strand.
GCTTGGTCAAAAAACTGATAACCCAAGAGCACGCCAGTATGGATCCCGATGCCTCACCAAATGCCAAGCGCCTGGGGAAAGAAAGTGGGAAGTTATTTGTCTACCAAGGGAAACAATGCAGAAGATACCTGAATCCCAGAACGCACGAACTTATCTGGCAGATAGTAGTTCCAAAAACAGAAGTTCAAATGATCCTGGAAGCCTACCATGATGATGCAGGATGGAAGAAACTGGAAATGCTACTGAAAGACCGTTTCTACTGGGTCGGTATGAGAGGTTCAATCAACAGATTGTGCAAGAATTGTGGACCGTGTCATCTTAGAAGAAAAGACCACTTAAGTCAAAAAGCGCCATTGCAGCCAATAATTACAAAAAGACCTCTTGAACTAGTTGCTCTAGACCATGTGAAGTTAACCCCAAGTCGAACCGGTTATACTAACGCACTCACTATGGTTGACCACTATTCAAGATTCCTTGTGGTTGTGCCAGTTAAAGACTTAACCGCAGAAGTAGCAGCCAAAGCGTTTCAGAGTTACTTTTGTCGCCCACATGGGTATCCAGACCAAGTTTTAACTGATCAAGGACCAGCATTCGAATCAGACTTGTTTCACACATTCCTAGGACTATATGGGTGTAAAAAGATAAGGACCACACCATATCATCCCAAGACCAACGGGTTGTGCGAGAAAATGAACCACATAGTGATCGATATGTTGAAGACTTTACCACTTGATGAGAGAAATCAATGGCCTGAAAAACTTTCAGACCTTGTGGATATTTACAACCACATACCAGTTAGTTCAACCAGTTACACACCCGCTTACCTGATGCGAGCAAGACCAGGAAAACTTCCAATTGACTTAGAAATGGGAACAATTGAACCAACACAAAATTTTCCAGAGGAAGATTGGAATCACCAACGCCAAGAACAGTACAGAAGAGTACAAGAAAGTGTTGAAAGGAATCTGAATCAAAGCAGAAGCAAACAAGAGCATGATTTCAATAAGCACGCTTCAGCAGAACCTTTAACAACAGTTGACTTAGTACTTAAAGAAAAAGAAAAAACCAATAAATTGGATGACAATTGGGAATCAGAACCTTACACAGTAATGCCGTCAAGATACGACAACTTCAAAACTTGTGTAATCAGTAAGGATATAGGGAAAACAACTACAACTGTATCCAGAGACCATTTGAAGAGATGTCCAGAACAGTTAAACCTCAGCAAACAAGTTATCCTTCAGTAACAAGTGAAGAACCAAAGGAAAACTTAGTCCATACAGAAATCGGAGACTTACCCGCCGACTGGCCTCAATGCAACGGAGCATTCTTAATACCAGTTATATCGTTCTACCAACCTGTAGAAGACCAAGAACCAAGTCAACCCGTTCAAGAAGAACCTGTTCAAATGCAAGATATGCAGCCTGTTGTACCGGAACCTGAACCTAATCGGTGAACCTGCTAGTCTCACAGTAAGACAAATAATTCACAGACAACTACCTACACTACCACCTTTAACAGAAGATAGTTCAGTAGAGAGATTACGTACTTACTACGGAATTCCAGAATCACGTAGGTCAAATAGAGGAAGAGAGAGTGCATACACTACACAAACAGCAGATTTGGACACGCCAATACTACGCAGATCCACACGTAGTACACTAGGACAAACCCCAAATGGATATGGAGAGTGGGTTTAAAATGTAAAGGAATAATAATACCCGTTAACACAATGTAAATAGCAACTTTGTTCAAAACTGTAAAAAGTAGTGTACAGAAGGGTGGAGGAACTGGGCCCTGTCCCAAGTATATTAAGTTGGGGACAGAAAGTGCCTGGGTAGTGCAAGCAGGTTAGACCCGGCCTCCTAAGCAGAGACACCCATAGGGAATTTGTGTAAAGTTTAAAATGTGTACCTGTCAATGTGTTTACGCCATCAGAGACTTTACTGCTGGACTTTACCCTTTTTCTTGAACTTGGCAATAGTCACAGGACTTGTGTGACTAAAACTACCTTTTTTCACTCTTTTCCCAGCCTGCGGCAGATGGACTAGTGCCGTATGGACTGCTTTTTCATATTTTTCCTTCTTTTTCAGTGATTTTTGTATTTTTCAATTTGAGACTTTGTAAATACCGGTTATTAAATGTATATAAAGTGTTTGAATTGTTTAAGTTGTAAAGAAAACATTTGCTCAGTCTGGGAGAACTGAAGTTAACTAAGGGGGAATGTGGCACCCTGGTTTGGGCACCACAGGAACTCTTAGGACACAAATGGAAAAGTACACAGCAAGCAGCCCCACTAACCTACAATACCTTTCACCCCAGACCTGTAGGGGGAGCTCCACTGGTTGCCTTAAGCCAGTTCCCCCTATAAATACGGGTTCTGGAGGGAGAAACTGCGGAGTGTGCAGTCACTTTAGAACTGTAAACAGCTAGGAGAGCTGACCTGATACTGGTGCAACACTAGGCCCATACCAGCACACTCGGAAGTGGTAGACCGTCGGAACAGGGGTCATGGGAGCAGGAGGCAAATACAGAATACGGACAGGGGAGTCATTCTGACTCACCCTAACAAGTCCGGTCACTGGGTCCGAGCTGCAGGAGCCATAGCGCAGGCTGCAGAGAAACCAGCACCACAACAAGGGAGTCTAGCTCCCTGGACACCTGAAGCACCGCCAGATGAGAGCCCGGAGTCGAGAACTCGACAATATTCCTTTATAGTGCCCTCAGTGCAGCAAACTCGGGTGTAACAAGTCACACCAGAAAGTGCAACTCTGGTTTGGTAGGATTTCATATCTGCTAGACCCCACTAGAAGCTACGTACACCAGGAAGCCTATACCACTGCTTGCTGTGGAACCTCCAGAAGTGTCTACTTCATCCCCCGGTTGAGTGTACCTGTTAACACCAGTAAAAGCTACTTAAAAGACTTTATGTGTCTGTCCATTCTTCCCGGGTTAATACTAAAATCAACTGAGATGCTGTATTCCACTGAGTGCAGCTCCTGGCCCCGGGGACTACTGCTCATCCTGTGGGGAGCATCCCATCTAGCTGCCTCACATCCCCTGGAGGCCCAAGCAGCGCCGGTGCCATCACCGGACACCCACAGGTGGCGTCACGAGACAAATAAGACTTTATCCCAATTCGCAAGCCCCTTCCATTTGACCACCTGGCCCCCACAGCCTCAGGCACGGAACCGTGACAAGTGAAGCAGCGCCTGGGACCTGAGAACCCGGCAATGGTGAGTCACAATTCTGTCAGATAATACTCAGTTTCTTCCTGAAAATGATTGCAATCACAAATTATTTGGTATTATTATCTTCATTTAATTTGTCTTCAATGAAAAAACACAAAAATAATTGTCCTAAAGCCAAATTGGATATAATTCAACACCAAACATAAAAAAGGGGGTGGACAAAAGTATTGGCACCCTTAGAAAAATCATGTGATGCTTCTCTAATTTGTGTAATTAACAGCACCTGTAACTCACCTGTGGCACCTAACAGGTGTTGGCAATAACTAAATCACACTTGCAGTCAGTTGACATGGATTAAAGTTGACTCAACCTCTGTCCTGTGTCCTTGTGTGTACCACATTGAGCATGGAGAAAAGAAAGAAGACCAAAGAACTGTACGAGGACTTGAGAAACCAAATTGTGAGGAAGCATGAGCAATCTCAAGGCTACAAATCCATCTCCAAAGACCTGAATGTTCCTGTGTCTACCGTGAGCAGTGTCATCAAGAAGTTTAAAGCCCATGGCACTGTGGCTAACCTCCATAGATGTGGACCTAAAAGAAAAATTGACAAGAGATTTCAACGCAAGATTGTGTGGATGGTGGATAAAGAACCTCGACTAACATCCAAACAAGTTCAAGCTGCCCTGCAGTCCGAGGGTACAACAGTGTCAACCTGTACTATCCATCGGTGTCTGAATGAAAAGGGACTGGATGGTAGGAGACCCAGGAAGACCCCACTTCTTACCCCAAGACATAAAAAAGCCAGGCTGGAGTTTGCCAAAACTTACCTGAGGAAGCCTAAAACGTTTTGGAAGAATGTTCTCTGGTCAGATGAAACAAAAGTAGAGCTTTTTGGGCAAAGGTATCAACATAGAGTTTACAGGAGAAAAAAAGAGTCATTCAAAGAAAAGAACACGGTCCCTACAGTCAAACATGGCGGAGGTTCCCTGATGTTTTGGGGTTGCTTTGCTGCACTGCACTGGACTGCTTGACCGTGTGCATGGCATTATGAAGTCTGAAGACTACCAACAAATTTTGTAGCATAATGTAGGGTCCAGTGTGAGAAAGCTGGGTCTCCCTCAGAGGTCATGGGTCTTCCAGCAGGACAATGACCCAAAACACACTTCAAAAAGCACTAGAAAATGGTTTGAGAGAAAGCACTGGAGACTTCTAAGGTGGCCAGCATTGAGTCCCGACCTGAATCCCATAGAACACCTTTGGAGAGATCTAAAAATGGCAGTTTGGAAAAGGCACCCTACAAATATCAGGGACCTGGAGCAGTTTTCCAAAGAATAATGGCCTAAAATTCCAGGAGAGCATTGTAAGAAACTCATTGATGGTTACCAGAAGTGGTTGATCGCAGTTATTTTGGCTAAAGGTTGTGCAACCAAGTATTAGGCTGAGGGTGCCAATACTTTTGTCCAGCCCATTTTTGGAGTTTTTGTGAAATGATCAATGTTTTGCTTTTTTCTTCATTCTCTTTTGTGTTTTTTCATTTAAGACAAATTAAATGAAGATAATAATACCAAAGAATTTGTGATTGCAATCATTTTCAGGAAGAAACTGAGTATTATCTGACAGAATTGCAGGGGTGTCAATACTTTTGGCCATGACTGTACATGGATGTATTTCTTTACTGATGATGGTTCTAGTTAAGTATTTCTGTACCTCAGGTGGTTGTTATGTATTCCTGTTGAGATGGTGATTCTAATGTTGAATTTCTGGGTGGTTGTTCTGATGCATTTCTGTACTGATGAGGGTTCTGGTGATATACTTCTCTACCTCTGGTTGGTCTGGTGATGTATTCCTGTGCTGTTATAGGTTGTGATCCTGTTCACATGTAACTTCCAGTTTAGAAAAAGACAGGGCTGCACACAGGATAAACGTGCTCATTCCATTTATTGCATCACAGGGGTGTTACAGGTGGGTGTGCAGCATCAATAGAGGCTCACAGTGTGTGGGACCTGCATAAGAGGTCCCAGGGGATCCTGGAGGGCTGCTGGAACTGACAGAGACGGACGGAGAGAGCGGTGGTGCTGGCTTTAATCTGCAAACTGTAACTGTTCACATGTAACAATCCATAACTTGTAAGCTTACTTGATTCATGACTATGTTAATAAAGTATTGTGTCATCTGACAAGTTAAGAGTTCTATGTTTTTAAGGGCTCAATGTTTTTATTTGCTTAGAGCATTAAAGGAGTTGTCCCAAGCAGGGGTGGATTAAGGGTAGCCAGGGCCCGGGGCTGTTCAGACTCTGTGGGCCCCCCCGGGTCATATGATGGGGGTCATGTGACGGGGTCATGGGGGTCATGTGACGGGGTCACGGGGGTCATGTGACGGGGTCGAGGGAGTCATGTGACGGAGGTTATCATATACCTGAAATAGATTATTCCAGAAAAATAGTTGCTGAGTGAAACTCTAACCTGTCAAACATCCATTGATCTAGTCAATTTACCCTTCAGTTAGGAGGAAAAAAAAAACACTTTAAGCCATAGTATTGAGCAGTCCATTAGAAGGAGGCCATTATGCCCTGACTGCCCCTGTACTCAGAATAAATAACTTATAAATATCTCGAATGGTGTGCACCCTGAATGATAATCACCTGTTACTGGTCCAATGGACTTGCTTGCAGATTGGTCCGTCCCGCCTCCTCGCGGTCTGACAGCGTCTTCTTCTGAATGATGTAGATAACGCCTCCTGCCATCCGTGTTATCCACGTGACCACGTCCAATTTTTCCATTGCCTATGCTATGCCCATACCTCTCCGGCTTGTGCAGGTGCACTGTGCTCCATCATGGGATTATCCTACAAGTTTAAAATCTCAGTAATGTCACCATACATTACACGCAGAAGACTGGGAGCCTGGAGCCATGTGCAGAGACCCCTGCGGTTCGCGCATGATTAGATGAGTTTTACATTGTAGCTGCAGTAGGGCAGAGCACGGTGCGTTTGAGCAAGCTGGAGAGGCATCTGCACAGACGTGAGATGGGAAAGTGGGATGTGGATAACGAAGGCGTGATCCATATCATTCAGAAGAAGAGACTGTCAGACGGCAAGGAGAGGCTGAATGGACCAATCTGCAAGCAAGAATTTTGGACCGGTAATAGGTTAGAATACAGGGTGCTAGGTTTTTATAAGTTATTTATTCTGTGTACAGGGGCATCCAGGGCATAATAGCCTATGTCTTATAATGCAGCATCAGTGTGTGCACGAGGCCTTACAGATATTGAGGGAAAAAAAAATCACCAAATACTCAGCGTGTGCACGAGGCCTTAAGGTCACTTTATACACACCACCTTATCTGTCCAACTTCTGAACAACTTGCTGGTTGCAGTGAAATCATGGACACATTGCTCCATTTTGTGGCTGTATACAAATGGAACAATGTGTCCATGATTTCACTGCAACCAGTAAGTTGTTCAGAAGTTGGACAGATAAGTTGGTGTGTGTAAAGTGGCCATCACATATACTGAGATAAAAACTCACCAAATACTCAGCGTGTGCACGAGGCCTTACAGATACTGAGGTAAAAACTGACCAAATACTCAGCGTGTGCACGAGGCCTTACAAATACTGAGGTAAAAACTCACCAAATACTCAGCGTGTGCACGAGGCCTTACATATACTGAGGTAAAAACTCACCAAATACTCAGCGTGTGCACGAGGCCTTATGGTGGGTTTACACCCACCAATTTATCTGTTCAATATCTGAACAGATCTCTGGTTGCAGTGAAATCATGGACACATAGTTCCATTTTGTGGCTGTGTACAACATGAAGCAATGTATCCATGATTTCACTGCAACCAGAGATCTGTTCAGATATTGAACAGATAAATTGGTGTGTGTAAACCCACCATCACAGATACTGAGGTAAAAACTCACCAAATACTCAGTGTGTGCACGAGGCCTTACAGATACTGAGGAAAAAAAAAATCACCAAATACTCAGCGTGTGCACGAGGCCTTACAGATACTGAGGAAAAAAAATCACCAAATACTCCGCGTGTCCACGAGGCCTTAGGCCACGTGCACACGCTGAGTATTTGATGAGTTTTTTTACCTCAGGATTTGTAGACAAAACCATGAGTGGAGCAATCAGAGGAAAAGTCTAATGGCCAATATTGTCGTCCAACTCCGATAAAAAGTCACGTGGTTCGTGCGTTGGCCCCGATATCGTTCGTGCGTTGTATGGTGTAAATGTGCAATTCGATGCAAGAACGATGCCAAAACGATATCAGGGGAGAAATGAGCAGGCTCTCCAACTGCCCGATATTGGATGGATGATCTGGCAGGATCGTGCTGTGTGACAGCCCAACACCGACTTGGAGAGCAACTACCCCAATTCACTCCCATGTTAAATGGTCGTTCCCTGGGTCGCTCATACAAGGGGGCGTATACATCGCAGTTGTGTTGCCTGCCGATATCTCCCTGTGTGACAGCTCCTATGCGATCTTGGATTACTGCCAAAAAAGTGCGCACTCCCGTGCCGTTGTATACAATATCGAAACGATGTTGGGACGTGTAAAGTGGCCATTATAGAAACATCTGCACCACTTCTGTATTTTATCACCCACTCCTGGTTTTGGCTACAAATACTGAGGTAAAAAGCTCATCAAATACTGAACATGTGCATGTGGCCTTACATATACTGAGGTAACAACTCACCAAATACTCAGCATGTGCACGAGGCCTTACAGATACTGAAATAAAAACTCCCCAAATACTCAGCGTGTGCACGAGGCCTTACATATACTAAGGGAAAAACTGACTAAATACTCAGTGTGTGCACGAGGCCTCAGAGATACTGAGGAAAAAACTCACCAAATACTCAGTGTGTGCACGAGGCCTTACAATTACTAGGTAAAAACTCACCAAATACTCAGCGTGTGCATAAGGTCTTACATATACTGAGGTAAAAACTCACCAAATACTCAGCGTGTGCACGAGGTCTTACAAATACTGAGGGAAAAACTCACCAAATACTCAGTGTGTGCACGAGGCCTTACATATACTGAGGTAAAAACTCACCAAATACTCAGCGTGTGCACGAGGCCTTATGGTGGGTTTACACCACCAATTTATCTGTTCAATATCTGAACAGATCTCTGGTTGCAGTGAAATCATGGACACATAGTTCCATTTTGTGGCTGTGTACAACATGAAGCAATGTATCCATGATTTCACTGCAACCAGAGATCTGTTCAGATATTGAACAGATAAATTGGTGTGTGTAAACCCACCATCACAGATACTGAGGTAAAAACTCACCAAATACTCAGTGTGTGCACGAGGCCTTACAGATACTGAGGAAAAAAAAAATCACCAAATACTCAGCGTGTGCACGAGGCCTTACAGATACTGAGGAAAAAAAATCACCAAATACTCCGCGTGTCCACGAGGCCTTGGGCCCACGTGCACACGCTGAGTATTTGATGAGTTTTTTACCTCAGGATTTGTAGACAAAACCATGAGTGGAGCAATCAGAGGAAAAGTCTAATGGCCAATATTGTCGTCCAACTCCATAAAAAGTCACGTGGTTCGTGCGTTGGCCCCGATATCGTTCGTGCGTTGTATGGTGTAAATGTGCAATTCGATGCAAGAACGATGCCAAAACGATATCAGGGGAGAAATGAGCAGGCTCTCCAACTGCCCGATATTGGATGGATGATCTGGCAGGATCGTGCTGTGTGACAGCCCAACACCGACTTGGAGAGCAACTACCCCAATTCACTCCCATGTTAAATGGTCGTTCCCTGGGTCGCTCATACAAGGGGGCGTATACATCGCAGTTGTGTTGCCTGCCGATATCTCCCTGTGTGACAGCTCCTATGCGATCTTGGATTACTGCCAAAAAAGTGCGCACTCCCGTGCCGTTGTATACAATATCGAAACGATGTTGGGACGTGTAAAGTGGCCATTATAGAAACATCTGCACCACTTCTGTATTTTATCACCCACTCCTGGTTTTGGCTACAAATACTGAGGTAAAAAGCTCATCAAATACTGAACATGTGCATGTGGCCTTACATATACTGAGGTAACAACTCACCAAATACTCAGCATGTGCACGAGGCCTTACAGATACTGAAATAAAAACTCCCCAAATACTCAGCGTGTGCACGAGGCCTTACATATACTAAGGGAAAAACTGACTAAATACTCAGTGTGTGCACGAGGCCTCAGAGATACTGAGGAAAAAACTCACCAAATACTCAGTGTGTGCACGAGGCCTTACAATTACTAGGTAAAAACTCACCAAATACTCAGCGTGTGCATAAGGTCTTACATATACTGAGGTAAAAACTCACCAAATACTCAGCGTGTGCACGAGGTCTTACAAATACTGAGGGAAAAACTCACCAAATACTCAGTGTGTGCACGAGGCCTTACATTACTGAGGTAAAAACCACCAAATACTCAGCATGTGCAGTAGGCTCTTATGAGGATAAACGACCAAATTTACTCGTTTCAATAGCTAAATCATGAGTTGTCATAAAATACATGTGGCACCATACTTCCATTTGTGGCTGTGACAACATGGAAAATCTCCATTGATGTCATGCAACCTAGTGAATATTTTACTTGAACGATAATGTGTGGACCCATACGTACTGAGTAAAACTCAGCAAATACCAGTTAGTCAGAGGGCCACATATGAGAACAACATGATACCATTTCACTGTTTCTGATTATCAGATGGTGGGGCACACCAAATCTCCCGTGTTAAGGCCTTTCACAGTCAGCGGTTTTGATGATTTTCCTCAGGATTGTAGCAAACAGGTGGAGCAATCAAGAAAGTCCTAATGGCCGATTTGCGTCCAATGCATAAAAAGCCACGTGATTGTGCTTGGGGCTTGCGGCGTGTATGGTGTAAAGTGCAATTCGTGCAGAGATGCCAGATATCAGGAGAAATTGCGGCTCTCCAAAAATGCCCATTGTGAGTTTTATTTGGCAGGCACGTGCTGATGTGCGCACTCAGCAGACACCGCACTTGTGAAAACAATCATGTAGGTTGCCGCATCCGGGCGCTCAATCAGGGCGTTATCTGCGGAGTTCCTGCCGAACCTGGGCAGCCCATGCTGGATACGCCAAAATCCCCTCCTGCTTTTAAAACATATGAAAGAGTAGCGTTGTAAGGCCCTTTCATCTCATCACGTCTGTCATTTTAAACTGCGGGCAGATCCAGCAGATTGTAAGCCATATACTGACTGCATTGCCAATTGGACTGATGGATGACCAAACTCGTGTGACAGCGCATTTGTTTTAAACCCCCAAATATGCGGTGACTGCGCCTACCTACAGGAAAACGCACTTGCACGCCTCAAAACAGACAAGCACCAAAATCAATGTTGGGGCTTCCAATATAGGTACTCACAAATATGCGAGCGTGTATAGTCTTACATATGAGGTTAAATCTGCGTGCACAGGCCTACAATACTGGGAAAAAACCACAATTGTGAACGGGGCCTTACGTACTAAAAATCACAAATTACTGCTTGCAATTCTTTCAGTTACATGAGGAACTGATCATACCCTGCATCGAGGCCACAAACTGAGGTAAACTCAAATGCAATGTGCACACACACACCCCCACCTGGAGCAGTGAAACTCTACAAGAGTGTCAGTGAATATTTTTTTGAATAGAAGCATATCATACTACAGATCGCGTGCCACTTATTAAGGGCACTGTACCTCATGTTGCCTTCCATGTTCGGATTTCAAGAGGTGGGGCACCCACTCCATGTTTAAGGACTCACATCAGCGGTTTTGCTGAGGCGGCCGATTCGCAGGTGCGCCGGATCGCGCTAATGGCCGACTTGCGGTCGATGCGGAAGACCCTATGCATTGTCAGGGGCTTGCGAGGTCCGTGCGGCAAGTGCGTTCTGCCGTGTGCGGCAGATTCGACACTTGCGGCCGCGAAAAAAAACACCACTTGTAGAGTTTTTTTTTCGCGGCCACAAGTGCCTGATCTGCCGCACTCAGCAGAACCGCACTTGTGAAAGACAATGCATGGGGCTTGCCGCATCCGGGCCGCAAGTCGGCCGTTAGGCGGACGATCCGGCACATGCGGCGCCACCTGCTGGAACGGCCCAAACATCAGCTAAACACTGATGTGAAAGCAGCGTTCGTTAGGCCCCTTTCACATCACCGTGTCTTTCAAATTGCGGCAGATCCAGCAGATTTACCACATTTGCTGCCTAACAGCCATTGCGACGATGGATGACAACGCGGTCAGCAGCATTTTGTTTTCCACCGCCGCAAATGCCGGACTTGCCGCACCCAGCAGAACCGCACTTGCCGCACCAAACCGCAAGCCCCATAAACAATGCATGGGGCTTGCCGCAAGTGTGCCCCAAGTGCGGCCGTTAGTCGGCAGATGCGGTAAATCTGCCGGATCTGCCACAATCTGAAAAAAAGCAGATGTGAAAGGGGCCTTAGTACACAAATCATTTAATTACTGCTTACATTCTTTCTTTACACTGACTGAGTCACCCCTGCCATGGAGCAGCCACCAGGTCTGGCTGGCAGTGCACACACAGAGCACAGCCACAGGCAGCAGCTGCAGCAGCAGGGCAGGAGTCAGGAGTGGACATATCACTCACCTCTCTGTCACACAGGCACGTCCTCTCTGTGCTCTGTGTCGGCATTAGGTGACGGTCCCTCTCCTCAGACTCCCTCTCTTCATGCAGGCGGCGACCCAGGAGGTGGTGGACGGCGGTCGGCGGGTGAGACACAGACTCAGTCAGGAGGACGGAGGAGTCTGCTCAGCCTCAGTCGAGATCAGCTGCCTCACTTCAAAATCACCCAGAATTCCCTATCAAGGGCTCTCAGATGAATAATGAGTACAATTTCTATTTTTAAGTGATCACTTTATTAGTCATTAATTATAATATTCCATAAAAAACATTAAAATAATTTTTACATAGAAGTTCCTAATAACATAATTGATTTATATCTGGGTCCAGGACTGGGACCACTAACATCAATAGTTCTACAATGCAATTACACGGTAACCAGTGATATCAGGTATATAGGGGAATATTTTAACACCTCAGGCAGCGATGCACTCAATTATATGTCTTGACACTGTTTCTTACAAATCCAGAGTGCCTGTGCACTGGTCCTATCCTCAATACCAGCCACAATTATGTGTGTGCCCTGTGCACTACCAGTGCCCCTTCTAATCAGTGTTGTACCGTGCACTGCTGCCCCTGTGCCTTCCCAATTTCCCCTCTAGTGTCTCATACCTGGTTATGTAGGTTGTGATCACAGTCCTGGCTCCCCCACCGCCTTAAAAAAGCAAGAGATCAGCTGCCTGCCTGGGTCTGGGTCCTCCTAGAGTAGGAGGATTCAGCAAAGCCCGGTCGGGCCCGGCAGAATCAGCATAGCAGGGCGGACAGCGGCAGCCGGGACTCGGGAGAACAATGCTGCCAGCAGAGGCCGCTGGGACTATAGGAGTGGGAGCAACATCCGCAGGCAGCTACCACCGGTACGCACACCTTGTAAGCACACAGCTCCACATGCTCCATACATACATGGCTCCGCTCCGTACACCTAGTACACACTCAACTCTGCTCCATACACCTCGTACACATGGCTCAGCTCCGTACACCTTGTACACACTTGGCTTTGCTCTGTACACCTTGTACGCATGCGGCTCTGCTCCATACACCTTGTACACACTCGGCTCCGCTCCATACACCTCATACACACTCGGCTTCGCTCCGTACACCTCTTACGCACTCGGCTCTGCTCCGAACACCTCGTACACGCTCGGCTCCATACACATGCGGCTCCGCTCCATACACCTAGTACACACGCGGCTCCGCTCCATACACCTCATACACACGCGGCTCTGCTCTGTACACCTCATACACATGTGGCTCCACTCCGTACACCTTGTACACATGCGGCTCTGCTCCATACACCCTGTACACACTCGGCTCAGCTCCATACACCTCGTACACACGCGGCTCTGCTCGGTGCACCTCGTACACACACGACTCCGCTCCACGCACCTTGTACACACATGGCTCCGCTCCATACACCGTGTACACACATAGCTCTGCTCCATACACTTCCTACACATGCGGCTTGACTCTGTACACCCTGTACACACTTGGCTCCGCTCTGCGCTCCGTACACCTTGTACACACTCGGCTCTGCTCCGTACACCTCGTACACGTGGCTCTGCTCCGTACACACTCAGCTCTGCTCCATACACCTCATACACATGTGGCTCCGCTCCGTACACCTCGTTTACATGTGGCTCCGCTCCGTACACCTCGTACACACACGGCTCCGCTCCATACACCTCGTACACACTCAGCTCTGTACACCTCGTACACACTCGGCTCCACTCCATACACCTCGTACAAACATGGCTCGGCTCCGTACACCTAGTACACACTCGGCTCTGCTACATCCACACTGTAAATCCCTCCTGAGTCCTGACCCCACACATAACCTTCATCTCATCCTCTTCTTCACCTCTCCAGCACCATGACAACCATCACAGAGTGGAGGCCTGCATAACGAGGAGCTGATCATGTGATCCCTGACTCCTCCCCTCCATTCACATCATCACAGGTCCTGTAAGCACAGGTCCTCCTGTGCCCTGTGCGGCTCTACAGGTGGGCTCACACTGCGGGGGGGGAAAGAGTGTAACACATGGGTGGCAGCAGCGGCCGGGACTATAGGAGAGAGAGCGGCAATAGCAGGGGGCCGCGCCACCATCAGGCCCTCTGCGGTTGCCGCTCCCTGTCAACTAGCAGGGCTCATCACCTCATGGATGCTGTGCCTGCGTGCAGAGTGCTGTGTGGTGGCGCCGTGACGGATTATAATGGGGCAATTTACCCCCTGGACTGTGGGCCCCTAGACACCATTGGGCCCGGGGCAAAAGCCCATATTGACCTCATTATAATCCGCCACTGGTCCCAAGTTTCGGATGAGTCTGCATGCACTTTGTGTGTAACTCTAGGTGACTTCTGAATTCTCACCGTGCGCTCACTCCACGCTGTCAGGATTCTCTGGTGCAGGAAATGAGACTGGGAGGTCATGAAACTGGAAGTATGTGAGTTACATGCATGCAGTCATGTACTGATTAGACATTAGTGGCCTCAATCAATGAAAATGAATTGAATGAGGCTGGACACGTCTAGTCAGAATGATGCTAAAAGTACATAAATTGCATCTTTGTGCTTACATGACCTCCAATCTTCCCATCTGCACAGGAAAATCCTGAAAGTGTGCAGTCCACGCACTGTGAGAATTTAGAGACCTTGTAGCATGGCGGATTAGGAAGGGGGGAACGCCAAACTGAATTCTTGCCAGAAAACCTAGATACATCTCTAGTTGCAACAATATCGTTGACGATATTGTAGCGTGTAACGGGGTCTTAACTGCTACTCTAATATCCAATTAAAAAAACAGATGGCGGTGCCGTGGGAATAAATGCTCTCTTACATACAAAATAGGCCAAACTTCCATAAAATGTAAAATCCTCCCTACTGCTTCGAGATACTATCGTATACTGGAAGATAGTAAAGAGGGCATTTGGCCTTCCCTTCCAGCTCTCTAAACATATGCCACTATTTGGTCACCTGGAATCTCGCCAGGGAACAAAAATCAAAAAAGTGATAGGACAAGCAGGTGATAATGTGGCGCCCCTGCGTACAGGAGGCCACAGAAGGGTACTGCAGCCAGGCAGGTCGGACAATTGTTAAACACTAACACCCTCACAGCCCACATAACCCACGTGTCAGAGAGGTTACGTCCAGCCCTGAGGTTAGACACTATATGAGACCAGAGGGGTGGTGGATGAGGGTAGTGGGTTGGCACACCAGAGGTCAGGTGACTGACAGTATATAGAGAGGGGGAGGAGTGAAGGAGTTCAGTAGGCCGCAGTAGGCTGAGATGTAAAGACCTAAGAGTAAGCCATGGTGCTGAGAAGCAAAGACTAACAGAACAGCAGGAGGTTGAGCTGAAGCTGAGTAGGAGAAAGACACACACTGCCTGGAAGAGTGAAGACCCCTGGAGCGCAGAATCTGTACTGAGCCAGTGTGTGAGCCAGAGGAGAGAGAAAGCCCATCCAGAGAGTCAGATCCCCAGGAGTGTGAGAGAACAGAGAGGGACGGTGTACCCATGCCCTAGACAGCAGCTGAAGCAACCTGTTGCAGGTGGAGAAGCCCTCCTAGAATATTGGAAGGAACACAGAGAAGGAGCCTGGCAGAGCCTCGTGCTAGAGGACTGTTGCAGGCTGGGCTAAAGCAGAGTGTCAGCTCTGAAGGGGACCGAACGATTTACCCGGTATCCCCAGATTCACTGACGGGGAGCTTCAGTTTCAAGCTGGAGTTCCTAACCCAAAGGACAGGCAGCTAAGTGACGCACTAGGACTCACAGAAGCCCGAGTCACCGCCATACTGTCCAGCGTTCACACACACCCGTGTAAGGAAGAGAAGTCATAGCCCGGAAAGGAACATTTGCAGATTGTGTGAGGGGTCACAGGAGGAAGGAGCCTGGCTGCAGGGAGAAGGGAACCCGGAAAGGGAGTAGAAAGCAACCGTGTGTTAAGAACTGTGTAACAACTGCCAATAACTTGTAAGCTGACTGAAACAACGAGTAAAGCTTTGGAAACCCTGCATTGCCTCTCTTGTCAGTCTCTAGCTGCAGACCATTCCTCCCTACAGATCCAGCCTGTCAGCAGCAGCCAGGAGGAGAGATCCCTGCAGCCTGTGAAGTAAGTGTGCTCAAACTACACCTGCACAATAGACTTTAACACCTTTACTGCCCCGGGGGATACAGTTCTCCCCACTGGAACTATACCATCTCCGCTGCCATTCCATCACCCCCCGGAGGTTCTGCAGCAGCGGCGGCCCCCATTACTGGCGTCACCCGTGACAAATCCCTTGTAAATATTCCCCTTTTATTGTGAGGGCCCAGGGACACGGTCCGGACCAAGCCACCCGTGACATCCCCAGTACCGTCCGGTCCGGCACCGAGTACCCTTGTCCCGCCTGGGGCTCCACAACCTGGCGTCACGAACAGGATCTACCCGGTCCAAAAGAATTGGACCTTGTGTGCCCAAATCCTGTGTTCTGGACTTTTCCCGCCAAATCTGACCCTAATGGCGGCCATAAGGGACTAGCGCCATGTGCAGAGGAGGCGTTCCCAAGACTCCCATCGTGGGCCGGTCCGGTCCAAGGCGCGAAAAGAAGGTCCCGCCCTGGCTCTCCTTAACTCTGGGAGAGCCAGCTGTCACTCTCAAAGAAGAGCCGCCGCCCCTAGACCCTCCTACCAAAAAGCTGGCGCGAACTGAGAAGGAAATAGTCATCAGGAGGGGGCGGAGCAGGCAACCGGAAAAGAAGGAATCGCCATTCAGAGACACGAGGACGGAAGCGGAGGACGCCGAGACGGAAGCCCAAGTGTGATCCCGGAGGGCCCACAGATTGCATTAGTGGAGGAACCCGGCCAGGGAAAGACCATTTGCGGACCAGCAGAGATGGCTGAAGGCAGTGAAGAGAGTCCCTACGTCCTAGACACCCGGAGGGGTGTATTGCGGCGGCTGCCCCCAAGGATGACACGGGCCCAGGAGGAGAACAGGACCCGGATCCAGATGACATAGATCACTGTCAGGGCTATGAGGCCCAGGTCCAGCGACGACCCGGCTGGGTCAGAGAATCACGGGAGCCGGCGGAGAGCGAGGCCGAAGGTCATACGGCCATACTAGTAGATGTATCAACCCCGCCAGCTATCCTTAACCAAACTTGGAGAGAAGTAGACCCGCTTGGAGCCTTGCCGGAAGGATTCCTGAGGCTGCCGCAACCACTGATCCCACCGCCGACAACTACCGAGGTGAGAGGGGAGCAGCTGCGCTGCTGGTGGGAGAGGAAGAAGGGCTGTGAAGACTTAATGGGCTTTATAGGAGAGCCCGGTGGCGCAGTAGGCCCCGCGGAAGTCATAACCCGAGAGGAATACATCAGGAGATGTGTCAGAAAGTGGGAGAAGGAGGAGGTCGAGAGGCTAGCACAGAAGCAAGAGCTAGTAGCCCGCGCTAAAGAGGCCAAGAATGCAGCCCGCCGCGACCGCAAATTCAACAGTCCCCATGGCACGAGGGCCAGATAGTAAAGATTGTGGAGGAAAGGGGTTACGCCTTCGCCCGCGAATCCGGAGCAAAGTATGATATCTTCATTAATAAAAGAGAAGTGGAGGAGCAGCTCCCGCCAGATCACCCGGACAGGCAAGTGGAAATCGGAGAGTGGGTGTCGTACCACATTGCCCAAGGAGAGCGCGGCCCGTACGGCCTCCAAGTAAAGAGACTCTGTTTACAATCTGAGAAAGGAGAGAAAGATGAAGCCTCGACCGTTGAATACTGCGAAGTGCGAGATGAACTCGAGGAGCCAAGTTACACTGACGTGTCTGTAAACACGGATCCTGTCATAATACTTGAGACCCCAGCGCTGACCAAAGACGCCATCACTCAGACACTGGAGAGCTACCTGCTGATTGACGCCCTGCAACACCTGGAGTTATTCCCCAAGAGGAGATCAGCACCGCAGACGCTGCCGTGGAAACAGCCGGAAAAGGAGTGAGCACGGGTCCTTAAAGAAACAGATGAAGATGCTGTAAGTGTGAATGTACATTGTTCCTTATTGCTCCCCCAACCTTACCTGAGTGAATGCTAGCATTCCCCTGTCTGTCTTATGTGTTTTATTTAACATTTGCATCATGATCAATGACTTGATACGAACTTCCCTTGTAAATAGTTGAGCACCTTTGTGTGCTCCCCTTTGGTTTTAAGACCAGATGCACCTGAGAATTAATGCACGAACTCTGCATTTTGAATCCAGAACTTTGAAGCTGCTTATTGAGAGTTTTGCACTTTTTGAGAAGAAGAGAATTTTATACTTTTATACAAAGTAATGTTTAATAATGTGTTTTATAGAAAAGGGTAATGACGAGTATATATATACCCATGCACTAGTTTTATAGTTAATGCAACGTTCCAAGAATCGTGCCTCCCGGAAGGGAAGAAATCAAGAATCCATAATGTTTACTGTTATATGATAATATAAAAAAATGTTTTCAGGGTAGCCAATGTCGGGTCGCGCGAGAACGCGCTGTTTAACTCCGGGAGAATGTGGCGCCCCTGCGTACAGGAGGCCACAGAAGGGTACTGCAGCCAGGCAGGTAGGACAATTGTTAAACACTAACACCCTCACAGCCCACATAACCCACGTGTCAGAGAGGTTACGTCCAGCCCTGAGGTTAGACACTATATGAGACCAGAGGGGTGGTGGATGAGGGTAGTGGGTTGGGCACACCAGAGGTCAGGTGACTGACAGTATATAGAGAGGGGGAGGAGTGAAGGAGTTCAGTAGGCCGCAGTAGGCTGAGATGTAAAGACCTAAGAGTAAGCCATGGTGCTGAGAAGCAAAGACTAACAGAACAGCAGGAGGTTGAGCTGAAGCTGAGTAGGAGAAAGACACACACTGCCTGGAAGATTGAAGACCCCTGGAGCGCAGAATCTGTACCATCTCCGCTGCCATTCCATCACCCCCCGGAGGTTCTGCAGCAGCGTGACAAATTCCTTGTAAATATTCCCCTTTTATTGTGAGGGCGCAGGGACACGGTCCGGACCAAGCCACCCGTGACATCCCCAGTACCGTCCGGTCCGGCACCGAGTACCCTAGTCCCGCCTGGGGCTCCACAATAACATGAGGAAAGCAGGGGATATTATGCATACAGAGGTTAAACGATGACTGAGCCCAGGGCTGGCGTCAGCACCCGCCGTACCCGGGCAAGTGCTGGGGCCATGAGCATCTGGGGGACCAACTGGCCATCAGGGACAAGCAGCCCTGATGGCCAAGGGCCCATCAGGGAAGGCAGCCCTGATAAGAAGGGGCCCAGCAGGGACACTCAGCCTGCAGCTGAATGCTCCTGCAGTGCTGCCCGTACACATGGCTAATTTGAATGCGATTCAAATTAGCCATGTGCCAGCTCCCATCTGTGCTCCCTCCTCAACCGACTGCAGCAGAGTGATGAGTCATTACCCTGCAACCTCATCACACTGCTGCAGCCATGCTGGCAGTGAGGAGGAGCATGGACTGGAGCCTGCCGCAATGACAGCAACTGAGGAGGACAGGAGCTCCGGGGGGGTGGAGGGAAGGTGAGCATAATTTTTTTTTTTTTTCTTACTATGTGCAGCATGATGGGGGATTACAGAGGCTTTCACTGGGCTGGTTGAAGGTTGTACCGGGATATGGAGGCTGCTGCTGGGTTATGGAGGCTATGCTATGGAGGCTACTGCTGAGACATAGAGGCTGCTGCTGGGTTACGGAGGCTGTGCTATGGAGGCTGCTGCTGGGTTATGGAGGCTGTGCTATGGTGGCTGCTGCTGAGGTATATGGAGGCTACTGCTGGGTTATGGAGGCTGTGCTATGAAGGCTGCTGCTTGATTATAGAGGCTGAGCTATGGAGGCTTCTGCTGAGGTATATGGAGGCTGTGCTATAGAGGCTGCTGCTAGGGTACATGGAAGCTGTACAGCTGGGAAATAGAGGCTGCTGCCGTGTTATGAAGGCTGCTGCTGGGTTATGGAGCCTGTGCTATGGAGGCTGCTGCTGAGGTATATGGAGGCTGTGCTATGGAGGTTGCTGCTGGGCTATGAAGGCTGTGCTATGGAGGCTGCTACTGGCTTATAGAGGCTGTGCTATGGAGGCTGCTGTTGGGCTATGGAGGCTGTGCTTTGGAGGCTACTGCTGGGCTATGGAGGCTGTTGCTGGCCTATGGAGGCTGGGCTATGGAGGCTGCTGCTGGCTATATGGAGGCTACTGCTGGGCTATGGAGGCCATGGAAGCTATGGAACCTGCTGCTGGGCTATGGAGACTAGGCTATAGTGGCTGCTGCTGGACTATGGAGGCTAGGCTATTGAGGCTGCTGCTGGGCTATATGGAGGCTGATTCTGGGCTATGGATATATATATAAGTGAAAAAATAGGAACAGCATAACAATACCTGACACCCCAATGTCCTTATGTAATGCTTTAAAAAGGATTGTCATATCCGAAACGTTGCCACGCCACTAGGCAATAAAGGAGTCCACATCACTATTATTTTTGGTGCTGTTTTTCTTTTTTCTACTGTGTATATATATATATATATATATATATATATATATATCTATACATAATCACCAGTTTTGCGCTTCCGGCCACTGTGCCGCTATGGAGCAATGGCGCGTGCGCAAAACTGGTGATTGTCGCTACCCTGGAAGCGCCGCCATATTAGCGCACCCAACTGATAGGTATGCTAACATGGCGCAGGCTGCCAGAGCCTGCCTGCAGGCTCCCGTGCCCGCACACCCCAGCACCTCCTCTACACAACCCGCACGCCCCTGCAATAGACCCCCACATACCCCCGCAGTACACCCTCGCACACCCCCCTCCAGTGCCCGCTTCCTCCCCACAGTAGACCCCCGCGCCCTTTAATTTGCGTGAAAGACATGTGAGGGGTTAAAAAAGAATGTTTGTAACGGTGAGCACATAGACTTAAGACGATTTGTACTGTAAACATACAATTATGGTACCTTTACACGCCGCCACAACAGGATGGATACCAACGGCTACTTCACGTGCACGAGCACGCCCGAACGGTTACCAACGGGAAACGCACCCTCTTTACACGCCGCCACAAGGTGCGCTACGCTACGCTACATCTACAGCTAGCTACATCGCCGGGTGTCTCAAGTAGCCAGCTGTAGCTCATTTACACACCGCTATAACCAGCTACTATGGGCGTACCTGGTGCAGCAGGGACAGCACATAGGCGTGCCACAATTGTGGTTTACTAGCCGTCCGTACGCTGATAGGACGAAGCAATAACATCCTGATTGGGCAGGCAACGCAGGAGGCTGAGTAATACAGCACGCTCGAGCGATTGTGTAGTGTGACTCGTCAGCTCCTTAAATATGCCTCCCTATGCAGCGACTACCAATCATCATGCAGCAGCTTCCACCAATGATCGCACATGGGGCGCGGTAACACAGAGCCTGGGTCACGCCTTAGCTACATTGCAGTTACATCGCCGGGTGTCCAGAGTTCCCTTCTGTAGCTTCTTTACACGCCGATACAGCTCGCTACAATCGGCGATGTAGCCATATGTTTATGGGCAGTGCACGGATACAGAGGTATCTGTAGCCGGCTGTGTCGTCCCGTCTTCACACGCCGCTACTACGGGGTATTTTGCTGCTACAAGCTACATTTGTAGCCTGTAGCGGGTTGTATCCATCCTGTTGTGGCGGCGTGTAAAGGTACCATTAGAGTTACCCCATTATAATGGCTACAATACTCTGTGTGAAGTCAGAGAAATGTGGCCGATCATAGTAATCCGCCGCTCGCTTATGTTGCCTCCCCTGCACCACCCGCACGCCCCTGCAATAGACCCCCACATACCCCCGCAGTACACCCTCGCACACCCCCCTCCAATGCCCGCTTCCTCCCCACAGTAGACCCCCGCGCCCCCACACGCTCCCGAAAACTTACTTCTTCACATAGACGTTTGCTGATGTCACAGTCATGTGATCCTTCACATGACCGTGCATCACCCTAGCTCCGCCTCCTCTACGCTACACTGCTTCCCAGCTAGGACATGGACCTGTCACAGCAGGGAAGGAGAGAAGAGGAGGCAGAGAGCCAGAAGGGGGGAGCTGACACATTAAACACTAAACTGGGTGTGCTCAGAAGTAAGTGCAGCAGACAAACATAAAGGAGTACAGAAACTCCGAAGGGGGGGAGGGCACAGACACAAGGTGTGACCACAATGACTGAAGGAGGGCAGAGACACATAAGAGGGCATCACAAACACTCAAGGAGGGCTGAGAGATAAAGGGGCTAACATAGACACAGAAGGGGAGGGCAGGGAGACACAAGGGGGAACCAGAACCACTCAAGGAGGGCAGAGAGATGGAAGGGGGTGCAGAAAGATAAAAGAGAGGGAGCAGAGAGGCAAGTGGGGCACAGACACATACAGGGGTCCAGAAACACACAAGGAGGCCCAGACAAACAAAGTGTCACCACAATAACTAAAGGGAAGCAGGGACTCTGAAAGGGCCCACAGACACATAAGGGGGACCTGAAAGATTAAAGGAGGCAGAGAGATGAAGGGGGTAACATACACACAAAATAAGTGCCCACTGAGACATAAGGGGGACCACAAACACTGAAGGGGGGCCACAGTGATGAAGGGGGTAGCATTGACTCTAAAGGGGGGGCAGACATACATAACAGGGGACCAGAAATACTCAAGGGGGCCAGAGAGATGAAGAGGGGGGGGCATAGACATAAAAGGGGGAGGCGGGGCGGACAATAAAGGGGGACAGATAAATCACACAAAACA
This sequence comes from Allobates femoralis, assembly GCA_033576535.1. Classification (NCBI taxonomy): domain Eukaryota; kingdom Metazoa; phylum Chordata; class Amphibia; order Anura; family Aromobatidae; genus Allobates; species Allobates femoralis. The sequence continues at coordinate 384,263,302 of JARQOC010000003.1, forward strand.
GGTGCCACAGACACAAGGCGGAGCAGAGACGTAAAGACAGCACAGGGTGGTCAAAGGGACCGCAGGGGGCCCACAAAGAGCACAGCCTGCCAGCCACGCCCTCCCGATGCGATTGCATCGGGCCTATATTCTAGTACACATAATAGACAGCTCATGTGACTGACATCTGCCTTAATTCTCTATATGGCACATGTGTTGCACATTGGCTGTTTTTAATCAGATGTTTATGTTTGGAAATTAAAGATAGCACACGTATGAGGCGAGTTGTGTGAGGTGATTTGTGCACATCTGTATCTGTCTGTGTGGTGTGTGTGTCCCTATAGGGTGTGTATGTGTGTGTGTCCCTGTGGGGGGGGGCGGTCTGTGTGGTGTGTGTGTGTGTATCTGTGTTGTGTGTGTCTCTTTGTGGTGTGTGTGTGTCCCTGTTGGGTGAGTGCATGTGTCCCTATAGGGTGTGTATGTGTGTGTGTCCCTGTGGGGGGGTGTCTGTGTGGGGTGTGTGTGTCTCTGTGTTGTGTGTGCCTCTTTGTGGTGTGTGTGCCTGTGGGGTGAGCGCATGTGTCCCTATAGGGTGTGTGTGTGTGTGTCCCTGTGGGGTGAGTGCATGTGTTCCTATAGGGTGTGTGTGTGTCCCTGTGGGGTGAGTGCATGTGTCCCTATAGGGTGTGTATGTGTGTGTCCCTGTTTGGGGGGGGGGGGGGTCTGTATGGTATGTGTGTGTGTATCTGTGTTGTGTGTGTCTCTTTGTGGTGTGTGTGTGTCCCTGTCGGGTGAGTGCATGTGTCCCTATAGGGTGTGTATGTGTGTGTCCCTTTGGGGGGGGGTGTCTGTGTGGGGTGTGTGTGTCTCTGTGTTGTGTGTGCCTCTTTGTGGTGTGTGTGTGTGCCTGTGGGGTGAGCGCATGTGTCCCTATAGGGTGTGTATGTGTGTGTGTCCCTGTGAGGGGGTGTCTGTGTGGGGTGTGTGTGTCTCTGTGTTGTGTGTACCTCTTTGTGGTGTGTGTGTGTGCCTGTGGGGTGAGTGCATATGTCCCTAAAGGGTGTGTATGTGTGTGTGTCCCTGTGGGTGGGGACTGTGTGGTGTGTGTGTGTCTCTTTGTGGTGTGTGTGTGTCCCTGTGGGGTGAGTGCATGTGTCCCTATAGGGTGGCTATGTGTGTGAGTCCCTGTGGGGGGGAGTCTGTGTGGTGTGTGTGTCTGTGTTGTGTGTGTCTCTTTGTGGTGTGTGTGTGTCCCTGTGGGGTGAGTGCATGTGTCGCTATAGGGTGTGTGTGTGTCCCCGTGGGTGTGTGTGTGTCTCCGTGTTGTGTGTGTCTCTTTGTGGTGTGTGTGTGTTTGTTCGGGTGCGTGGTGAGTATCCAATGTTGGAGCTGCACCTTAGTGACTATACACTTGCTGTTACTCTTTGTGTGCATGTGGTGTGTATACATGTCCCCGTGTGTGGTGAATATCTCATGTTCGGGCTCCACCTTAGTGACTATATGCTGGTATATGCTGTTAGTCTTTGACGCTATCATTAAGCCCCTCTCATTCACAACTGTCATCTGGTAACTGTCACTTTTTCCCCATTATGTCGATAGGGGCAAAATTGTTTGGTGAATTGGAATGCGTGGGGTTAAAATTTTGCCTCACAACATAGCCTATGACGCTCCCGGGGTCCAGACATGTGTCTGTGCAAAATTGTTTGGTGAATTGGAATGCGTGGGGTTAAAATTTCACCTCACAACATAGCCTATGAAGCTCTTGGGGTCCAGTCGTGTGTCTGTGCAAAATTTTGTGGCTATAGCTGACAGCTGTCGATTTTCCTCCAACACTTTTCCATTCACTTTTTCCACATTAGGTGGCAGAGCGGGTCCTGAGAAGAGCGACAAAAGTCATTAGAGGACTAAGGGGTCTGCAATACCAAGACAGGTTATTAAACTTTGGGTTATTTAGCTTGGAAAAACGAAGGCTGAGGGGTGATCTTATAATAATGGATAAATATATGAGGGGACAGTACAGAGACCTTTCTAATGATCTCTTTACTCTTAGGCCTGAGACTGGGACAAGGGGGCATCCCTACGTCTGGAGGAAAGAAGGTTTAATCATAATCACAGACGTGGATTCTTTACTGTAAGAGCAGTGAGACTATGGAACTCTCTGCCACATGATGTTGTAATGAGTGAGTCACTACTAACATTTAAGAAGGGCCTGGATGCCTTTCTTGAAAATTATAATATTACCAGTTATATATACTAGATTCTTTGATAGGGCGTTGATCCAGGGAACTAGTCTGATTGCCATATCTGGAGTCAGGAAGGAATTTTTTTCCCCAATGTGGAGCTAAGTGTTGCCACATGTTTTTTTTTTGCCTTCCTCTGGATCAACATGTTAGGCTATGGGTTGAACTAGATGGACTTAAAGTCTTCCTTCAACCTTAAAAACTGTTACTATGTAAAATTGTTTGGTGAACTGGAACGCGCAGGGTTAAAATTTCGCCTCACAACATAGCCTATGACGCTCCCGGGGTCCAGACGTGTGACTGTGCAAAATTTTGTGACTGTAGTTGCGACGGTGTAGAGGCCAATCCCGGATATACAGTCATGGCCAAAAGTTTTGAGAATGACACCAAAATTATATTTTCTCATGATCTGCTGCCCTCTGGTTTTTATTTGTGTTTGTCTGATGTTTATATCACATACAGAAATATAATTGCAATCATATTATGAGTACCAAAAGGTTATATTGACAGCTAGAATGAGTTAATGCAGCAAGTCAATATTTGCAGTGTTGACCCTTCTTCTTCAGGACCTCTGCAATTCTCCCTGGCACGCTCTCAATCAACTTTTGGACCAAATCCTGACTGATAGCAGTCCATTCTTGCATAATCAATGCTTGCATTCTGCCAGAATTTGTTGTTTTTTGTTTGTCCACCCATCTCTTGATGATTGACCACAAGTTCTCAATGGGATTAAGATCTGGGGAGTTTCCAGGCCATGGACCCAAAATCTCTATGTTTTGTTCCCTGAGCCATTTAGTTATCACCTTTGCTTTGTGGCAAGGTGCTCCATCATGCTGGAAAAGGCATTGTTGGGTGCCAAACTGCTCTTGGACGGTTGGGAGAAGTTGCTCTTGGAGGACATTCTGGTACCATTCTTTATTCATGGCTGTGTTTTTAGGCAAGACTGTGAGTGAGCCGATTCCCTTGGCTGAGAAGCAACCCCACACATGAATGGTTTCAGGATGCTTTACAGTTGGCATGAGACAAGACTGGTGGTAGCGCTCACCTCTTCTTCTCCGAATAAGCTGTTTTCCAGATGTCCCAAACAATCGAAAAGGGATTCATCAGAGAAAATGACTTTACCCCAGTCCTCAGCAGTCCACTCCCTGTACCTTTTGCAGAATATTAGTCGGTCCCTGATGTTTTTTCTGGAGAGAAGTGGCTTCTTTGCTGCCCTCCTTGAAACCAGGCCTTGCTAAGAGTCTCCGCCTCACAGTGCGTGCAGAAGCACTCACACCAGCCTGCTGCCATTCCTGAGCAAGCTCAGCACTGCTGGTAGTCCGATCCCGCAGCTGAAACAGTTTTAAGATACGGTCCTGGCGCTTGCTGGTCTTTCTTGGGCGCCCTGGAGCCTTTTTGACAACAATGGAAGCTCTCTCCTTGAAGTTCTTGATGATGCGATAGATTGTTGACTGAGGTGCAATCTTTGTAGCTGCGATACTCTTCCCTGTTAGGCCATTTTTGTGCAGTAAAATGATGGCTGCATGAGTTCCTTTAGAGATAACCATGGTTAACTGAAGAGAAACAATGATACCAAGCACCAGCCTCCTTTTAAAGTGTCCAATGGTGTCATTCTTACTTAATCATGACTGATTGATCGCCAGCCCTGTCCTCATCAATACCCACACCTGTGTTAATGGAACAATCACTAAAACGATGTTAGCTGCTCCTTTTAAGGCAGGACTGCAATGATGTTGAAATGTGTTTTGGGGGTTAAAGTTCATTTTCTAGGCAAATATTGATGTTGCAAGTAATTGCTGTTAAGCTGATCACTCTTTATGACATTCTGGAGTATATGCAAATTGCCATTAGAAAAACTGAAGCAGTAGACTTTGTAAAAATTAATATTTGTATCATTCTCAAAACTTTTGGCCATGACTGTACACACATACATACACACACACATTCAGCTTTATATATTACGGTAGATTAGGGTGAGTAAGTAGGGAAAGTCGACATTGAGCCGGGGTGCCAATCACGCGTCTCTCTAGGGTGCCAACCTCCGCAGAAAGGCAGTTTTTCAGGCCAGAAAGGGTTTGATAGACTAGTAGGCTTTAAATCCTTATCTCCATTCATTTTCTACCTCCATTCATTTCATGGACAATAACTACTATTTGTCCTTTAAAAGGCCCAGTTACACACACAGATAATTGTGCAGAGATTGTTCGCAGATCTCTGCTTGCAGTGAAATCATGGACACATTGTTCTATTTGTACACGGCCACAAAATAGAACAATGTGTCCATGATTTCACTGCAACCAGAGATCTGCGAACAATCTCTGCACAATTATCTGTGTGTGTAACTGGGCCTTTAGTCTACCTACACACGGAATAGAATCCTCAAAAGAAAAAAAATTCCCCCAATAAACATCATAACACATTTTCACCATTATGTGGCTATGTTCCATCTCATACTGCCAGTGTCACTTGTGACTCCTTTGTTCCATAATCCTGTTTTGAATTGCCTCAAAGACCATGTAAACTATGCCTGCATATAAGTAATGAGAATCTTAGCCATATATTTAATACTGGGTAGTGTGAATTTAACACTCTTATCTCATTGTGGATACTATCAACAATGAGTGACATAGTTGTTGGTGTCCATAGAATCCATATAAACTATGCTGCTGCAGTTCGTATCTCTACTATGTATAACCTATGCTGAAGCCTGCATGATGAGTTGTTCCTCCCCTTCTAAATGATGCAAATCATGTCATAGCGGTGGGCGGAGCTTAACGGCCATGCCATTCAGCTGAATATCGCTCCTGATTGGTGAGCCAGCGGCCGGATATGATGTCACGAACCGGAAGTGACGTCTGCGGTCCATTTGTGTTCCATTGAACCAGGAGGTGGCGCAGATATGGCCAAGAACTCTAATTACCGGCATAATTGCTTACATACCAGTCACTTACACACACATGTAAGATCACAGCAAAGGCTGAGAGACTGTGGACATTTGGTAAGTGTATTTTTAGGGGAGCATCTTGTCATTTATCAGCTGAATTAGTGGGTGACTGAGCTTCCCTATTTCTGTTCTTTTCTAGCATCTGTTGGACATTCCTTACTCTGCCAGAATGAATGTGGCAGTGTGTTTTTAGAATCATAACTCCCTTGATGACATACCATGTATAGAAATGCGTCAGTAAAACGCACATATTAAAAGAGGATGGTACTTGGAATAATAAGGATTGGTGTCAAGCAGAATAGGACACAGTCTGACTAATAAAGTACTCCGATGTAAAGCATTCCTAGACTGAATGACTAAAATAGTGAGATCGTTCTAATCTCGCTAGAATTGTTGGGATAGAATTATTTGTCTCTAGAGGGAGTCTGGAGTAAAAATCACAGAAGTAAGATCTGATTTTCGCTGTTATAGAATAACCATTAGTGACTCAGATTGTGGATGCTCCATGACTTAATTTCTATTAAATGACCTGTTGGTATGTTCTTAGTATCTCCATCTAGGTTCTTTCAACACTTGTTCACTCATTTTAATGCTATAGGTTTATTGAACCATTCCTTACTGAAGTGCAAATTTGAACCATTTTATGCTTTTATGATTAAAAGTTAAGTTTTAGATCTGAAATTTTGTAGGTCACTTGCTGATTTTCTAATTGTGTAAAGTGGCCCATTGATAAATACTCCAGTTGGTGTGCTTTAATACTTTTCCCCTGCGTCTTTTGTTATTACTACATGTCACTAAATGTATGAACTTCTAATGGCCACTTTACACACACCAACTTATCTGTCCAACTTCTGAACAACTTACTGGTTGCAGTGAAATCATGGATACATTGCTCCATTGTACACAGCCACAAAATGGAGCAATGTGTCCATGATTTCACTGCAACCAGTAAGTTGTTCAGAAGTTGGACAGATAAGTTGGTGTGTGTAAAGTGGCCTTAAAGGGAACCAACCACCCCCAATGACCCCCCCGGACTATTAATATCGGTCCCTACACACAGCACATACATGTGCTGCAATGATTTTTGCTAAAAAAACTGTTTTGTAAAACTTAAGATAATGCTTTTGAAAGTTTAAACCGAAGGGACGGGTGGGCGTTACTTATCTGTAGCAAAAGCCGAGTAGCAGCTGTCAGTCATCATCCTGTGTCCCGCAGTAGCAGTTATGGCCAGCCCTTTTCAGCGTCACAGCATGGTGCACGGGCTCGCATGCCCGTGCACACGTCATCAGCTACAGCCGGGTAGCGAGCGCGCGCTCTGACTTCCTGCGCTCGGCTGTGGAAGTCAGAGCGCGCGCTCGCAACCCGGCTGTAGATGATGACGTGTGCACGGGCATGCGAGCCCGTGCACCATGCTGTGACGCTGAAAAGGGCTGGCCATAACTGCTACTGCGGGACACAGGATGATGACTGACAGCTGCTACTCGGCTTTTGCTACAGATAAGTAACGCCCACCCGTCCCTTCGGTTTAAACTTTCAAAAGCATTATCTTAAGTTTTACAAAACAGTTTTTTTAGCAAAAATCATTGCAGCACATGTATGTGCTGTGTGTAGGGACCGATATTAATAGTCCGGGGGGGTCATTGGGGGTGGTTGGTTCCCTTTAAGGTTTGCTTTCTTTGCATACATGGATTGGATGGGTGTTTACTGACATTTGGTGAAAAATTAATGTCAATACCACCTTTAAAAATATATTTGTTTAGAAAGTTGATGATGTGTTCAATACTTATTTCACTTGTATATATACTTCTTGATTTCTATGATTTCTAAATTTATTCCTGTATTTGGTAATTAAGCTGCTAGAAACTCAATGAGAGTTGTTGCAATTAAAACTACATTATGATGATTTTTCAAAAGGTATAATCAGTTAAATCATATATGACCGTCATTACTAAATAAGACATGTCCATATTGAAGTAATATTTTAAAGCTATTCTAGGACTTGTAAAAACAATTTGATACCCCAATTAGAACATATATTAGCGGGGTTACAATTGTCAGTTGCTACATTTATGTTTCACATATGGTCATTGGTTATTTTAGGATAGTCGAAAATGAATCAATAGAAATTATTTTCAGATGGGAAATAAAAAAAAGCATAGAGAAAGCATTCAAGTTATAGCCAGATCATGAATTCACTTACAGCTCTCCAATCCAAGAGTTATTACCTTGTCACAAATGGATTTAGATTTCGACATCTGTAAATGAATCTGTCACTGATGGAGGGAGCTGGAGACCTTAAATTGCCTAAGAGCCACCGAGATTCGGAAATTAAATACAGAAATGTTGAGCCATGGCTGAAAGTGATCTCAACAGGTAGTGTTCCTTCTAAGGTAATCTTTTTCTGTGCCAGAAATAAATGAAGAATAATGGACCCTTTCAAATAGCTTGTTTTGATCATTAAACTTAAAGTTACTGCAAGTAAGAGTTCTTCAAGACAAACGATGCAAAGAATAACCCTACATTTTTCAAACAATCATTTTTAACAGACAAAAAAATGTGTAATCATTTTAGACTTTGAGAGAACCTGCATGAGCTTTAAACAATCTGTTTTTCTATGCCTGTTAGCAGCACAAAAGAAAAATGTTAGCCATGACTAAAGGAGGCACACATTCAATCTTGTTTTGTGTTAATGAAAAGACAAAGAATTTGCATCTACTTCTTCTTTCACACTTTTAAAGCACACACCCTTTATTCTGGCTTCACACCACAGTTTTTGGCTGTCAGGGTGAATCCTGTATTTTGCAGGATCACCCTGACAGAACCTGATGGTGGGTTTACACGATATCGTTCGTGCGTTGTATGGTGTAAATGACCAATACGATGCACGAACGATGCCAAACCGATATCGGGGATCGAATGAGCGTGCTATTCAACGGCCCAATAGCGGATGGAGGTTGGAGCCGGATCGTGCTGTGTAAACGCCCAACTAGGATGTGCAGTACAACGTCCCCTATTCACTCCCATGTTAAATGGTCGTTCCTGGGTCGGCCGTACAAGGGGGCGTACACATCGTAGTGGCGTTGTATGCCGATATCGCGCTGTGTAAACCTCCGATGCGATATTTGAAATTAGGCCAGAAAAAAGACCGCTCCCGCGCCGTCAGATCCAATATCGGACCGACGTTGGAGCTTGTAAACCCACCATGACAGTGCAGGATGTGTAGAAAAGTGTCCAGATATGGTCTGGGATCCTGTTTTTAATAGGATTCGTTTTCTGCCGCTGTCAATGGTGCTGAAGTCTGCCTGTGTCTGCTCTACCGCTGTCCTTGGTGCTGAATTCACAGCCTGTTTTTGAAGCACTGCTGTCCATGGTACTGAAGTTTGCATGGCAGGATTTCTGAGCATGCTCCTTGCTTAAAATTGGATCCGGGAAACAATCCGTTATTTCCAGGATCCGGCGCCCATAGACCCCCTGGATCCGTTTCTGTCTGGTTTTGTCCGATTTTTTCACTGGATCCAAAAAATGCTGCAGGCTCTGATTTTGGGGACGGTGAAAAACCGGACAAAACTGTATCAGGCACAGAATACACAAAACCTGATGGCCAAATAGGACCAATCTGGCACCATAGGGATACATGGGAGCCAAAACCGTATCCTGTTCTGTTCTGTTCAAACCGGACAGAAAAGGATCCCAAACACAGTTTTGCTTGCAGATTCACAGCCTTTGGTATAGTCCAGTCTTCCATGTAAATAAACTTTTAATGGTATTAAGATATAGACAGTAGGGATGAACAGGCTCGGGGATGTTTAGGATCACCGAGTTCAGGAGGACTTTAGTTAAAAGTTTGGTTAGGTCCTTAACCTTGTCCCAAAGTTGACTCTGCAACCAATAGAAGTCAATGGAGATCAAAACTTCTGATTGTTAAAAAGGTGTAAAATGGTCATAGCAAGGGTTTGGTGGCTGTAAAAGGAAGCAGAATTGGGATAAGAGCATGGCAATTGCCCTGCAAACAAATGTGGTTAAAGAAATTACTTAAAGGGACTGTGATGAATAAGCAGTATGGTAAGGAATATTGCCATATCCCCCATACTCCATTTTCTCCAGAAAGCAATTTGATGAGGCACATTTCACTCATAGGCCCACGTCACACACACAGATATTTGTGCAGATATTGTTCACAGATCTCTGGTTGCAGTGAAATTATGGACACATTAATCCATTTATATACAGCCACAAAATGGAACAATATGTCCATGATTTCACTGCAACCAGAGATCTGTGAACAATATCTGCACAGATATCTGTGTGTGTGACCCCAGCCATAAAGAGATAAGCCCCCACCCTTGGAAGGCAGAAGTCATTAATCTCTGGCAAGTGGTAGAGTAATTAGCACGTAGCTGCCAGCCAACAAGGCCACACAAAAGGAGCTCATCCTCACCTTTGATATGGTAATCAGCTAGGTGTATGGAGCTTCCTCAGAAATGGGGTTTTGCCAAAAGGTGACACGTCCAATATCACTGTAAGGCCAGGGGAGAGGAAGTCCTTTCTTCCCATGCAGACTGGACGGAGCCGTGACTATAACATTAATATCTCATAAGCCGTCCACCCTGTGATACTATCGAATATAAAAATGAACTCTACATATCTAGACGGTGATAAGGCTTGTATTCATAAGAATGTAGGATGACTGTAAGCCATGTAAACATGATATTGGCTAGTAGGGTGTTCTCAGAGTAGCCATGTTTCATATCCAGGTGAAGATAAAATCATAACTAAAAATATGAAAGTATTGTCTTCTGTCTGTGATGCCCACGGACACGGCTAGGTCAGCTTATGGAATCTGGGTGTCCATATCTCCCCTCAGAGGGGTGGGAATTGTGAGACAGCCCAGAGGTGCGAGATGGGTGGAGACAGGGGTCAGCCCATAGTGTATAAAAATCATCTGCTCCTTCTCCACATGGTATTTCTTCTGAAGAGGCATTTTTTCACCAAAGCCAGAGATTACCCAAGGAACAGATTGGTGCCACGCCGCCCTTGTGGTGCCATCAGCACTAAGGTAACTGCTCACATGTGTATGTAATTCTGTGTATTCCATTTACCCTTTTATTGGCATATCTGACTGTACTATTTGTAACATCTTAATAATAACTGTAAATATTAATATCTAGTGTACCATTAGCGTGATTAAATATATAAATTTAATCCTGAGTTGCTCTTTTTATCTTGATCACGATTCCGACGTCCGTGTGGTCATTTAACGCTACCTGGGTTGGTTTCTGACCCAATATAAGCCCGACCACGTACCGGACTTATATTAAACGAGAAGCTGGTGGCAGCATTTGTGCTTGGGGTTATTCGGGGTCTCTATCAGTGACGGGGTGGAAGAGATTATATGTGCTTCTGGCTGCGGGCTAGAAGACATATACCACACTCACTGAGAGGTGCCTTAATAAACCAGCACAGGCAAGGCAGCTGCGGCCCTTCTTTATCCTCAGGCAGTTCTCTGACTGACCTGGGTTTAACAGGAGGAGCTGTGGAGCTGCCAGGTTCGGTGGTCGCGATTTCACCACAAGTGGTGGCAGCGGTGGGATCAAGATAATAGTGTTGTGGACCCAACTCCCTAACACTAAGGACTGCTGGCAGTAGCTTTTGCTTTCAGGGTCCTAAGATCAACTCAACACTAGACAGTCAGAGTGCAAATATAAGGTGTGTGGGTGCATCAGGTTGCAGCTGTGTGTCAGTGACCAGGAGTTGCTAAACTGGCCCAGGGTACCAGGAGCCAAGCGCTGCAGAGGGCACTTGCTGTGGCTGATATGCAAGAGGTGGTGGAGGACACTGCTGTTCTAGGCGAGGAGGAGTCCATGCACAGGTCCTCAAGGAGCCAATCCCCTGTGGTCGACTCTGCAGTGGGGCAAATACCCCCTGTCCTCAGCCCCGCAGTGGGCAGATCACCACCTGCTGGTCCCTCCAGCCAGATGGGTTCGGATGCCCTTTTTCGAGCTGCCCTGGCTCGACTTGAAGCTGGAGATCAGAGCGCCTACGAGACCCTCATGGCAGCTGCAGAGCGACTCGCAGAGCGTGAAGCTGCAGAGCGACATGCAGAGCGTGAAGCTGCAGAGCGACTTGAGGAGCGTGAAGCTGCAGAGCGACTTGCTGAGCGTGAAGCCGCAGAGCGACGTGAGGCTGCAGAGCGCCAGCACCAGCTTGACTTGGCTCAGCTCCGAATCTCGCAGCCCGTTCCAGCCAACAGGAGCCCAAGCCACCGAAGGTCCGAGTTGAGAACTTTCCTCTTCTGGAGGCAGGCGGAGACCTGGATAGCTTTCTGCTGGCCTTTGAGCAGACCTGCAGGCAGTACAACCTGGACTCAGACCAGTGGGCCCAGTACCTGACCCCCCGTCTGAGGGGTGACGCCCTGAAAGCCTTGGGGGACTTCCCTGCCGGGGAGTCACCGGATTATGCGAGCATCAAGCAGGCCCTGATCCGGCAGTTCAACCTCACCCTGGAGTCCTACCGCAAGAAGTTCCAAAGCCTGCAGAGGGGTCCAAAGGATACCTGGACCGACCACATGCGGGCCCTCCTGAGAGCAGCTGACCAATGGATCAAAGGTTTGGAGCACAGCACAGCCCAGGAGATCCAGGAGTTGTTCGTGATGGAGCAATTCCTGTGGAACTGTCCCGAGGACCTCCAACAGTTCATCCGTGACCGGAAACCGAAGGGGGCCTGTGAGACAGCGGTCCTGGCGGACGAGTACACGAACAACCGAGTACCTGAGACCAGGAGGACCAGCAGCGCCTGGAGAGGGGGTAAGACCAACCCTGCACCTGTGACCCCGGCCCCCAGAATGCAGGGGGCAGCCCCTCTATTACCCCCTGTTCCCCTCTCCAGGTTGGCAGCAGAACCCAGACGGTGTCACCTCTGCAACCAACCAGGACACTTCAAGGCCATGTGTCCCCAGCGTCAACAGGCCCCGTCCCCAACCCAGCAAACGGCCACTGTTTTGTGTGTGGGTGGGGGTGGTGGTAGGTCCCTGGACAATTTCCAACCTGTCACCATAGGCTGCTCAGTGGCCATGGGACTGCGGGACACCGGCGCTGAACGGACTTTGGTGCGACCCGAAATGGTCTCCCCCCAGGACTTGATCCCCGGAAGGTCCCTCGCCGTCTCCGGAATTGGAGGCATGGAACCCGCATTGCCTGTTGCCAGGGTTTATCTGGACTGGGGTGCGGGGAGGGGAGTGAGGGAGGTGGGAGTGTCCGCTAATATCCCCGCAAATGTATTGCTTGGGTCAGACTTGGGGAGGCTAGTGTCCAAGTATGTGGCCACTGACCCCCCCAGTTCTGATCCACCAGAATGTGTACTTTCCAATATTGAAAGTGTTGATGGGGATGATGTTATTAATGATGATGTTGATGATGTTTGCAGTGACACTCCACACAACACAGCACACAAATGTCTGATATTGATAGGCGGGAGGGGGGAGGAAGATAAAGGGAAGTGTAGAATGGCCTTAGGCCATGACCAGCCAGCACACCTTTTGTTCTCAGAGGGGAGACAGAGGGGGCTGAGGGGGCTGAGAGCTGCAGAAGGAACAGACACAGACAGGTGTGACCCTGCTCTCTGCTGTAAGCAACTAGGTATTGTAGCCAAGGAGCCAACGATCGAGGTCGGAGTACCCACAGGGAATGTGGTGCTGCCAGGTAAGGCCCAGATGCTGTGCTCTGAGGAGCTGCAAGAGGTGGAACATGTCGGGGAGTATGGGGCTGTCACAGGTGAAGTGAAGCCACAAGGTGAGATCCCAGGGCAGGAACCCCCCACCACCGGGATGTCAGGAGGCCAGGATAGTCCGCCTGAACCGGCGACTTGGTCAGGAGCGGAGGGGAAGCAGGCACTGCCCATGGTTGCAGCGGTCATAGCCGCTGTCACCAGGAGTGGGGGTGCTGGAGCCCAGGGGGTCTCGCGGAGGTTCAGTGGCTTCTCCCCTTCAGACCAAGTGGCTGGCGAGTCTGACGGAGGCCAGGAGACAGGTCCTAGGGAACTGACAGAGGACGTGGCAGTTTCTTCTTCGCTGACCACGTCTCGTCAGGAGTGTCAGGTGGCGTCAGGGGCTGACGACCGCCTGGAAGCTCTCCAGGAGCAAGTGGCACAGCCTCTCTCGGACTCTGACCACGAGCAGGTGGTCCGGAACTAAGAACGGCTGTACCAGGTAACGGTTCAGCAGGGGTCACCGGAGGTGTGGCCCAGGGACCAACCGGTAATTGTACCCGCTGGCTGCCAGGGTGATGGGGATGCGGTCCCCATAACCTGTCAGGGCAATGGGGAAGGTCTACATGGAGGCCAGGAGAAAGGTCCCGTGGAACTGACAGAGAAAGTGGCAGTTTCTTCTACTCTGACCACGTCTCGTCAGGGGTGTCAGGTGGCGTCGGGAGTCGACGTCAGCCTGAAAGCGCTCAAGGAGTGGGTGGCACAGCCTCCCTTGGACTCAGGCCTCAAGCAGGTGGTCTGGGACCAAGGACGGCTGTGCAAGGTAACCGTCCAGCATGGGTCACCAGAGGTGTGGCCAAGGGACCAACTTGCAGTTGTGCTCACTGACTGCCACGGAGATGGGGAGGCGATCCCCATACCATGTTGGGGCAGTGGGGCAGGTATTCCTACAGCCAGTCAAGGGGATGGGCGGGTCAAACCCATAACCTGTCCGGATGATAGGAAAATGGTACCCCCAACCGGTCAGGACTATGGGAAAGTTGTACCCATACCCTGTCCGGGTGCCATAGGGGTACTCCCTGTATGTCAGATTGATGGGACCTCAGTGCCCAACACCTGTCAGAGGGGCGGGGACACGTTTCCCATGACCTGTCAAGATGAGGGGCAGGGGCTGCCCCTAACTTGTCAGGATGATGGGAAAGCTGTGTCCCTGGCCTGTCAGGATGATGGGAAAGAGTTGTCCCAGGCCAGCAGGGCCGATGGGAAGGTGACGTTATCCCCCGGGGAGACAGCTGTCCAAAGTCGCTGTCGTCCCTGGACTGAGGAGCGAGAATGCAGGTCACGCACTGCTTTCTGGGCCCTCACTCTGTCGAGGGATAACTGAACCCGTGTCTGACCCAGAACAGGTCCCAGAGGGTCCCTGTGGGAGTGAGGTCTTTGCACCGCTTCTGGCTATGCCTAGCCAGGGGTTTGAGACTGCACTACCAGCGAGTGGCAGTCCTGAGGTGCCGAGCCGCCTCGTGGAGACGGCCGTCTCCACCACCAAAGAGAGAGTTCTGTGAGATCCAGGGAGGGAGGTGGCCTGCTCCACGATGGAAAAGGGAGTTTCCGGCAATTGTGTGGGCCCTGCAGCGTCTGCAGCCACACTTGTGCAGACGCCACTCCATCGTGGGGACAGACCACAACCCCTTCAGCGGTTACACACGGTCCCCGTGAAGAATAGAAGGTTGTTACATGGGAGCCTTGCGCTCCAGGAACACAACTTCACCATTAGCCACAAGAGTGACTGGGACCACGGTAACGCTGATGGGTTATACCGCCAAGTGGAGGTAGTGGACGGGCGCATGGGGAGACACAGGAGTGTGCCATCCCCTAGCGCCCTCTAAGAGGGGGAGGTGTGATGAATAAGCAGTATGGTAAGGAATATTGCCATATCCCCCATACTCCATTTCTCCCAGAAAGCAATTTGATGAGGCACATCTCACTCATAAAGAGATAAGCCCCCACCCTTGGAAGGCAGAAGTCATTCATCTCTGGCAAGTGGTAGAGTAATTAGCACGTAGCTGCCAGCCAACAAGGCCACACAAAAGGAGCTCATCCTCACCTTTGATATGGTAATCAGCTAGGTGTATGGAGCTTCCTCAGAAATGGGGTTTTGCCAAAAGGTGACACGTCCAATATCACTGTAAGGCCAGGGGAGAGGAAGTCCTTTCTTCCCATGCAGACTGGACGGAGCCGTGACTATAACATTAATATCTCATAAGCCATCCACCCTGTGATACTATCGAATATAAAAATGAACTCTACATATCTAGACGGTGATAAGGCTTGTATTCATAAGAATGTAGGATGACTGTAAGCCATGTAAACATGATATTGGCTAGTAGGGTGTTCTCAGAGTAGCCATGTTTCATATCCAGGCGAAGATAAAATCATAACTAAAAATATGAAAGTATTGTCTTCTGTCTGTGATGCCCATGGACACGGCTAGGTCAGCTTATGGAATCTGGGTGTCCATATCTCCCCTCAGAGGGGTGGGAATTGTGAGACAGCCCAGAGGTGCGAGATGGGTGGAGACAGGGGTCAGCCCATAGTGTATAAAAATCATCTGCTCCATCTCCACATGGTATTTCTTCTGAAGAGGCATTTTTTCACCAAAGCCAGAGATTACCCAAGGAACAGATTGGTGCCACGCCGCCCTTGTGGTGCCATCAGCACTAAGGTAACTGCTCACATGTGTATGTAATTCTGTGTATTCCATTTACCCTTTTATTGGCATATCTGACTGTACTATTTGTAACATCTTAATAATAACTGTAAATATTAATATCTAGTGTACCATTAGCGTGATTAAATATATAAATTTAATCCTGAGTTGGTCTTTTTATCTTGATCACGATTCCGACGTCCGTGTGGTCATTTAACGCTACCTGGGTTGGTTTCTGACCCAATATAAGCCCGACCACGGACCGGACTTATATTAAACGAGAAGCTGGTGGCAGCATTTGTGCTTGGGGTTATTCGGGGTCTCTATCAGTGACGGGGTGGAAGAGATTATATGTGCTTCTGGCTGCGGGCTAGAAGACATATACCACACTCACTGAGAGGTGCCTTAATAAACCAGCACAGGCAAGGCAGCTGCAGCCCTTCTTTATCTCAGGCAGTTCTCTGACTGACCTGGGTTTAACAGGAGGCGCTGTGGAGCTGCCAGGTTCGGTGGTCGCGATTTCACCACAGGGACTATAATGACTATAGCAATCATGGTCAAATAGGAAGTACAGTTGTGCTCAAAAGTGTACATACCCCCACACATTTTTTGCTTTCTTGGCTTTTTTTTTAGAGGCTATGAATATGACACGAAAACTTTTTTTCCATTCATGGTAAGTGGTTGGGTCAAGCCATTTATTGTTGAAGTACAGGGTGGGCCATTTATATGGATGCACCTGAATAAAATGTGAATGGTTGGTGATAACAACTTCCTGTTTGTGCCACATTAGTATATGTGAGGGGGGTAAACGTTTCCAGATGGGTGGTGACCATGGTGGCCATTTTGAAGTCAGACATTTTGGATTCAACTTAATTTTTTTTAAATGGGAAGAGGGTCATGTGACACATCAAACTTACTGAGAATTGAATAAGAAAAACAATGGTGTACTTGCTTTTAATATAACTTTATTCTTTCACGAGTTATTTACAAGTTTACGACCACTTATAAAGTACTGCCCATTTTGTTGGATTGTCATTGCAACTCTCTTCTCCCACTCTTGACACACTGATAGCAACACCGCAGAAAAAATGCTAGCACAGGCTCCCAGTATCCGTTGTTTCAGATGCTGCACATCTTCTATCTTCACAGCATATACAATTGCCTTCAGATGAGTGATGAGGTACACTTTTTTGTGAATGGTGAAGTCAACAAACAAAACCACCGCTATTGGTCTGACACTAACACAGTGGATAGATCCCTCCAAGACTGTTGGAACACAAAAACTGATGGTATGGTGTGGAATATGGGGTACAAAGTGGTATTTGGGTACAAAGATAGTGGGGACATTCTTCATCAATGGAAACCTCAATGCCACTGGATATCTGAATCATGTAGCAATTTCAGATATCCAGTGGCCAGGGCTTTTTTTTGTACCGGTACGGGCTGGTACGCCGTACCGGAAAATCCGGGAAAACACGGTGCGATCTGGTACGGTGTACCGGAAAATCTGCTGCCGCCACCCCCCCATCTGTGCAGCCCTGTAATTTCGGCCTCTCCTCTGTGGGAGAAATGTGCCCGCGCCGTGGAGCAAGCAGCAGCCGGACCTGATGGCAGCGGTGCGGTTTCTGCCGGCCAGGGCAAGGACCAGCACTGTCTGAGTGAGGAGTCAGAGAGCGGACTCCGGAGGAGCTGGCGGGAGTCGGCGGCATGGTGAACAGATGGCAGAGGAGATGAAGAGAGGACAGCAGAAGGTGCAGTGTGCTGTGCAGCCAGGTTGTGTGTGCAGTGTGTGTGCAGTGTGTGTGGCTTTGTGTGCAGTGTGTTTGGCTTTGTGTGCAGTGTGTGTGCAATGTGTGTGCAATGTGTGTCCAATGTGTGTGCAATGTGTGTGCAATGTGTGTGGCATTGTGTGTGAGTGTGTGGCTTTGTGTGCAGTGTGTGTGCCATGTGTGTGGCTGTGTGTGCAGAGACAGAGCAGCCGGGAGGATCACAGTGAGTGTAAAATAAATGTAATGTAAATAAAGATAAAGTTGGCTGCACTGTGCTTGTGATGGGGGCCTCCAGCCTCTGTCCTCCTGCCCTCACCCCTCCAGCCTCCGTCCTCCTGCCCTCACCCCTCCAGCCTCCGTCCTCCTGCCCTCACCCTCCAGCCTCCGTCCTCCTGCTCTCACCCCTCCAGCCTCTGTCCTCCTGCCCTCACCCCTCCAGCCTCCGTCCTCCTGCCCTCACCCCACCAGCCTCTGTCATCCTGCGCTCACCCCTCCAGCCTCCGTCCTCCTGCGCTCACCCCCCCAGCATTCATCCTGGTCTAACCGCCTGCCCACCATATACTGTGCTGCTAACACTGAGCCACCGTAGAATGCTAACCACTGAGCGACCATATACTGTGCTAACCACTGAGCCACCGTAGAATGCTAACCACTGAGCCACCATATACTGTGCTAACCACTGAGCCACCGTAGAATGCTAACCACTGAGCCACCATATACAGTGCTAACCACTGAGCCACCATATACAGTGCTAACCACTGATCTACCACACAGTGCTAACCACTGAGCCACCATATACAGTGCTAACCACTGAGCCACCATATACAGTGCTAACCACTGAGCCACCATATACAGTGCTAACCACTGAGCCACCGTATACAGTGCTAACCACTGAGCCACTGTATACAGAGCTAACCACTGAGCCACCATATACAGTGCTAACCACTGAGCCACCATACAGTCCTAACCACTGAGCGACCATATACAGTGCTAACCACTGAGCCACCATATACAGTGCTAACCACTGAGCCACCGTATACAGTGCTAACCACTGAGCCACTGTATACAGAGCTAACCACTGAGCCACCATATACAGTGCTAACCACTGAGCCACCATACAGTCCTAACCACTGAGCGACCATATACAGTGCTAACCACTGAGCCACCATATACAGTGCTAACCACTGAGCCACCGTATACAGTGCTAACCACTGAGCCACCATATACATTGCTAACCACTGAGCCACCGTACTGTGAGAGTACGCCCCTGTGAGTGTATGCCTCCCCCCTGAAAATAAGACCGGGTGCAACGTTAGGAGAAAATATATTAATATATTAAATATATTAATCTCGCCCCGCCACCAGGCCCCGCCCCCAGCCTCCTCCCCCCAGCTCCACCCCCCGCCTCCGAGAGGCGTACCAGGAAATATTTTTTTACAAATAAAGCACTGCCAGTGGCATTGAGGTTTCCATTGATGGCCCCAGATGTGCAGCATCTGAAACAATGGATACTGGAAGCCTGTACTAGCATTTCTTCTGCTGTGGTGCTATCAGTGTGTCAAGAGTGGGAGAAGTGTGACACAATTGGCAGCACTTTGAACACATTTTATAAGTGGTCATAAACTTGTAAATAACTCATGAAAGAATAAAGTTACATTAAGACCAAGCTCACCATTGTTTTTCTTATGAAATTCTCAATAAGTTTGATGTGTCACATGACCCTCTTCCCATTGAAAAAAATAAAGTTGGATCCAAAATGGCCAACTTAAAAAATGGCCACCATGGTCACCACCCATCTGGAAAAGTTTTCCCCCTCCCATATACAAATGTGCCACAAATAGGAAGTTGGTATCACCAACCATTCCCATTTTATTTAGGTGCATCTATATAAATGGCCCACACTGTACTGTGTTTTCTCTTTTTAAATCATAATGACAACCAAAAAAATCCAAATGACCCTGACCAAAAGTTCACATAACCTGATGATTTTGGCCTGATAACATGCACAGAAGTTAACACAAATGGGTTTGAATGGCCAATAAAGGTAACATCCTCACCTGTAACCTGTTTGCTTGTAATCAGTGTGTCTGCATAATGGTGGGTTTACACACACCAATCATTGTATCCAATCTCTGAACCAATCTCTGGTTGCAGTGAAATCATGGACAGATTGCTCCATGTTGTACACAGCCACAAAATGGAACTATGTGTCCATGATTTCACTGCAACCAGAGATTGGTTCAGAGATTGGATACAATGATTGGTGTGTGTAAACACACCATAAAAGCTGAATGAGTTTCTGTGATCCAGACAGACTCTTGCATCTTTCATCCTGCCAGTGACATTTCTGGATTGTGAGTCATAGGGAAAGCAAAAGAATTGTCAACGGATTACGAGAAAAGATAGTTGAACTGTGTAAAACTGGAAACGGATACAAAAAGATATTGAAGGAATTGATAATACCAGTCAGCAGTGTTCAAGCTGTGAATAAATAATGGAAATTCAGGGGCTGTGTAAAAGCCAAACCACGATCAGGTAGGCCAACAAGAATTTTGGCAACAATTTCCAGGAGAATTGTTCAGGATTCAAAGAAAAACTTACAAATAAAATCAGCTGAAATACAGGACTCACTGAAAACTAGCGATGCGGCTGTATCAAGACGCACAATAAGGAGGCACTTGACGAAAAATGGGTTGCATGGTCGAGTTGTTAGAAGAAAGCTATTACTGCGCAAATGAATAAAGTATCTCACCAACAATACGCCAAACAGCAGAGTCAAGCCTCCAAACTTCTGAAACAAGGTAATTTGGAGTGATGAGACCAAAATTGAACTTTTTGGCCACAACAATAAATGTTACATATGGAGAGGTGTCAACAAGGGCTATAAAGAAAAGAACACCATTTCTACTATAAAGCACGGAGGTGGATCTCTGATGATGTGGTGATGTGTGAACTATAATAGTCACAGGAAGCTTTGTCAAAGTTGAATGAAAGATGAATGCAGCATGTTATCAACAAATACTGGAGGCAAATTTGCACTCATCAACCCGGAAGCTGCGCATGGGACGTACTTGGATGTTCCAACATAACAACAATCCAAAACACAAGGCCAAAGTGAAGGTTCCGGAGTGGCCATCTAAAGTTTCCTGACCTCAATATTATTGAGCCACTCTGGGGAGAACGCAAGTGAGCAGTTCATGCAAGAAAGCCCAGGATTATACCCTTTTTATCAGGGTCATTTGGATGTTTTTGGTTATCATTATGATTTAAAAAGAGAAAACACAGTAGTTTGTTAATAAATGTCTTCACCCAACCACTAACCATGAGTGTAAAAAATGTTTTGGTGTTATAATTCATATTCTCTGAAGAAGCTAAGAAAGCAAAAAATCTGCCAGGGTATGTAAACTTGTGAGCACTACTGTATATAGAACTATGTACTATTATGTACTGAATATTTTTTCTCTCTGCACATGGACAATCACCACTGACATGAGTTTTTGTATTTGAGTGTCTGGTGTTGTATTGCTTTGTGACCATCTTGTACAAGCGTTTTATTGTGTGCTCACAAATTTGTGCCAGCACAACTTTGTAATGAATAAATTCTATTTTTGTTTTGCATAAATCCACTTTGTTGTTTGGTTTACATCAGTGCTAAAGCAGTAAATCTAGAGATGAATAAACACACACAAAAATATTTTATTTGCAAAAATACTCCTAGACACTTTCATTGGTTCACCAATTTAAAAAAAAAAAAAAAATAATTAAAAAAATTAAGTTCACAAATTCCAATGTAGTCCACCGAATATGACATAGTCTACAAATGACAAACTGAAAGAAATAAAAAGAACTAAAGAAATAAAGACAAGAGACAGTCATTCATTCACCAATTTATTCCTCAAAAAAACTCCCAAGCAGGTATGATGTAGTCCACATGGAGATCCCTTGATGTCGTTCTCTGACTCAGTTATCAAGCATGTGGAGCCTCGTTCAGAGAATGAAGCCCCATAGGCTGCAACAGCAGCCACTGCTGGATGTCACGCTGTTTGTTCTCTGCAAGAGTGGCCGACAGTGCATTGACACTATAAGGTTACCGCAATTCACAGTGGCTGGGTCACAGAGCGGGTAGCACGAGAGTCAGCAAGAGTAATGAGCCATGATGTCATTAAAGTTAACGCAGTTCATAGCAGCTGGTTCTTACGCTACTTTCTACCTTCTCCGCCATTGTGAACTGTGGTAACTTTACTGATGTCAAGGTCCATCACTGCCGCCAACTCTCGCGCTACCTGCTATTTACCCGGCAGCTGTGAACTGTAGTAACCTTATGATGTCACCACTTGTAACAGCCAGCAGCTGTGGCGGAGCATGGCATGAGACACAGTGTGGCTGCTGTTACAGCCTAAGCGCTTTTTTCTCTGAATGAGGCTCCATATGCTGGGACTGAGTCAGGGAATGTCGTGGGATTTCCATGTAGACTACATCAGACCTGCTTGGGGAATAAAGTGGTGAACAAGAGACTGTCTCTTGACTTTATTTATTTAATTCTCTCTTTTTATGTCCTTCAGGTTCCCATTTGTGAACCATTTTGTGGACCACATCAGATTTGGTGGACATTGTTGGAATCTGTGAACTACTTCAGATTTTTTTAAATTAATTGGTGAATCAGGGAATGTGTCAGCAAGTGTTTTTTAAATACATTTTTTTGTGTGTGTTTATTCATCTTTTTACTTACAGGGTTAGTAATGGGGTGTCTTATAGACAACTCTCTATTACTAACCTTTGGGATTAATGCCAAATGACATTACACAGCTGACATCAATCCCAAAATTATTACCCTGATTGCCACATCATCAGGGCAATCAGAAGAATTGGTGAAAATGCCACTCTGAGGAGCCTGCAGGCTGGTATTTTTAGGCTGGGGAAGGCCCAATAACTATGGGCCTTCACATCCTGAGAACTCATCTGTCAGCTGTACCTTGCCTGGTTAAAAAAGTAGGGGACACCATGCTTTTTTTTGTTTTAATTATTTATATATAAGTAATTTTAAAAAAAATTAGAGTGTGATCTCCCCTGTTTTTGAAAACCTGCTGTCAGCTCTACCTCAGCTGGTTATCAAAACTAGTGTGGCCCGGAGGCTAAACATACTTTAGTGTCCCATGAAAGGCCCTAAAGGGTGCAAGTGTATAATTTATAGTATATGGTAATGTTAGGCCTCTATGAGACCCGCACATTACTTGTCCAGTCAGTAAATAGTTTAAAAACACACACAGTAGCAAAATCCTTTTTGGAAAAAAAAACATAAAGACACCCTCTTTGATCCATTTGTTAGCTTTCAAACTTACCCATCTCTGATGGTAATCCAAAATTCTAGGTCCCTAGATGAAGGTCCCCAGATCTGCTACATCCTGATGAGCGGCACTTTTCAGTGACTGCTTATCACAAGCAGCGCTTTCCAAATGACCGACCTGCCATCTGTGGCAGCTGTGAGCAATGAATTCTCTGACATTGTCGCTATCACAGTGTGGCTTTCAGATCTTTCAGTATGATACCGGCGACATCAGAAAGTTCCTCTGAGGTCACCATCTGTCGCCGTTCCCACGGTACCTCAGCTGTGACTTTAGATGAACCGACTGATGTTACTGCTCTTGCAGCCACCGCAGATGTAAGATCCGTCACTGTAATAGTGCTGCTTGCCAAGAGCAGTCACTGAAATATGACTGCTCATTGCGATGTAGCAGAGCAAAAGGTCTTTGTTGAGGGACATCAGGCTGGCTGTGGATTATCATCGGAGGGTATGTATGGGAGCTAATAAATGGGTCAGTGAGGGTTGTCTGTATGTTTTATTGGAAGCAAAGGATTTTTGTTGGTCATCCATGACAGCACCAAGAACGAGAGAGGGATCCGCCCTCCAAGACTAGGGAATCATCAGGCTTTAAATGGGGTGGTTCCTCTCCCCATGTCAGTTGGTTCCCTGTCCTTGAACGTGGAGCACAGGAGCGGCGGATCCAGAAGATCGGGACCCTAGGGGGTCTTACCTGAGGGCTGCATGGAGGACTGTGCGGTTGTTCTCTGGAGGTGCCAGCGCTGAGTAGGCCGGGTCCCAGACACCAGGGTTGCGACTCCCGGAGAGGAGGCTCCGGCGGGGGCATTGGGCCTTCTGGGCCGGCGGCTCCATGTTGCAAGTGGCGTCCGCCGGGTGTCCGGGACTGTGCATGTGCCAGGTCAGCCAGTATGGGCAGGCCGGGTGCTGAGTGCGCTGGACTTCCAGAGGTGGGCCAACTACATGACACGCGGTGGCGCCCGCTGATTGGTAGCTGCCGCGCCCGGAGGTGCGCGTCAGGAGCGATGACGCTCTTCCGGTCAGGTGACTTACTCGGTACTTCCGGGTTTAGGGCGGTGGCTAAGAGCTTGCCCAGTGTGTCCCTCCCTGCCAGCAGACCCAGGTCAATCTGTGGAATGGAGTCAAGTGCTGGGCAGACAGCTGGAGGAGCCGCTCTGGAGAACACACGTTTGGCTCTGCTGCTCTCCTGCACCTTGGTCTTGGAGGGGCTTATCTTTTCTTCATGCCCTTAGTTGTGGGCAGAGGAGGCGAGTGACACGGACGACCTTGAACGAGCCTCCTCCTACCTGTGGTCGCTACTGGACAAGGGACTCCCCGCCGGAGGGAGGGATGACGGAGGCCAAGCGCCCGGGGCAACAGGGCCCGACAGGAAAACCCACCCCAAACGGGCTATGATTGCAAGTTCCTGGAGAAGCTCAGGTGCAAGTTTCATTGTCCATTATGTGGGAAGGTTATGAGGGAGCCCGTACAGGTGTCCACCTGTGGCCTCCGCTTGTGTGTCACCTGCCAGCAAGGGTTCATCAGGTAAGAGGTGCTGACAGCTCCTGGGCAGCCTCCTGTGAAGGAGAGCATGGATACCCATCGTGACGTTGCCACTATAGAGCGCAGGGCAAGACGTTGGTGCCCTGTCCGCAATTAGGCTATATTAAGGCAGATGGTGCAAATCGTTTAGTCCTGACAATGGTCGTAGACTTTTTATCAAGTGATCGTGTAGAGCTAACCTACCTCCATCCAATGCAACCGGTTTTGATCCCCTGTGATGGGAATTGGGGCATGAGGTCAAATGCAAAACGGCATCCAATATTGTAGATTTATGGATGATAGGGAGAGCATGGATACTTGACAAGGATGGAGAGAGTATGGATATAATAGATAAGAAGGTAAGAGACGGCATTCACCGCTTGTATGGTTGTATTTGCAGCTTCTTTATTTCATCCTTGCATGTTACAGGTTACAGACAGAGGTGGAGGGAGGGGGTGCGGAGGTGGACGACGGGCACTCCGTTTCACACTGGATGTGCTTCAACGGGTCCAACACCACGGTAAATATTGCACTGTCCAGATACATTAACCAGTCTTTAAAGAATGATTCATCTCACCCAAGGGTCCAGGAATCAGTCAGGCCTTGTTGTAATACAGGAACAAGTAATGTTTGCCTCGGCACACTTAATTATGGAATAGGCATTATGAGAAAATATTTCTTTTTGTCATTTTTTTATTGTGCAAGCAAGGTTTACAGTCCCACATTTCGGCTCGACATGAACCTTCCTCAGGGAGTAATTTACTAAATTGGTACATAAACATAAAGCGGTATCAAAAATTAATTAATAAAGGAAGCAAACAAAGTATGTTGACAAGTTAACTTCACTGATGTAATTCTATCTGGTGATTTGAAAAAACGGGGTGCAAAAAAAAGGAAAGGAAGTGAGGTGCAAAAATGTGATGGTGTACGTGAGGTGATGAGAGAAAATGTGAGAAGGAAGGAAAGGGAGAGTTGGGGAGAAGAGATGAGGAAGCTGGAAGGAGAAAGGGAAAAGAGAGAGGCTATGAAGATAGGACAGCTTGTACAGAAGGGGATTGGAGATGACAAAACAGCTGACTTAAGTGTGCAATTAGTACTCTAGGTTAGGTGATACATGATAAAGTACCTTTATCTGTCAAGGATGCAGTTTGTAGTGAGTTACAGTGGTATAAGAAATCAAGCGACACCTATGTGGGATCATATGAAAAGGGGAGAGGGGGTTTTTTTGGGTTACTTTGAAGGTTAAGTGAACACTAGAGAAACAGGACTTATAACATGTACAGTGTGATCTAGAAGAAAAGTGTAACTCTGAAGCCCTAGTGCCCTATGTTGTAGTGGGTAAATGTATTGTCCAATGCTATGTGTTACAACTATGTAGAGTCTTATGGTATGAAACGCAGTACAGCATTATGGGTATGATGTCCAATTATCATAATAAGGGCAATCTCCTACAGATAAATTCTGTGTTTTTAAGAGAGAATACATGTATTGATGGAGATATAGTTATAGGGATACAAAACATTACCTGGGTGCTGCAAGGCAAATGAGCCTCTGAGGCAGAGAAATGGAATTAGGTTGCTTGAAAAAAACACTGAAGAGAAGACATAGAATAAATTGGAGTAAAGGTAGAAAAATATTAGGGTTACGGAGAGTTTAGTGGAGTCACATACCCATTAATTATTGCTGGCATATGACTCCCGCCCTGCGAAAGGAAGGAATAGCAGGCAATGAGAAATAGGACTAAGAAGGACAGACCGGTGGGTCTGGGAGGGCAGCGTTACCTTGTGTCCTGTGTCTGGTGGGTAGGAGGCCGGGAGTGAATATGGCAAGGCGCGGCTGCGTTTTAAGACGGCCGGCACTTCCTGGTTGGGTGGGGAGCGGAAAAGCGTCACAAGCGCACTGCGCACACGCGGGCACTGGCACCATCTTGGATGGGGAAAATAGTGTCCGATCAGGCGATCTGCGCATGCGCGCAAGAGAAACTGTGAAAAAGACCATCTAGGATGTGCTGGAGGCCATAAATAGTGGCAAACTAGTCGCTTATATAGCGGCAACCATATTATTGGAAGGACTGTGCCTATAGGTGGGTGCACAGTACTGGAGA
Source organism: Allobates femoralis (assembly GCA_033576535.1). Lineage (NCBI taxonomy): Eukaryota > Metazoa > Chordata > Amphibia > Anura > Aromobatidae > Allobates > Allobates femoralis. The sequence goes on from JARQOC010000003.1 coordinate 384,289,605, forward strand.
TACTTGTTTGTGAGGAAAGTGCTCTTCAGATTTCATCATGGATGACTTTGTCCTGCCTAGGGGATGAGAAAGAGCAGTTAGAGAAGGCATTGAAACACATTACAAGTATATCAAGGGCATCACTTTATATATGTCTTCAAAGAATAAACAATCTCAATAGGATCCCTACTATTTAGGCTAAGAAATATATAATACCAAGTGTAGTAACGCCCTCTGTTATAAGAATAAGATTTCAGTAATGCATTTCAGATTCGCAATTTAAGCTGTGGGGAGAGAGGCTATTGATATAATAAATCCAATAGGCTTCCCTTTCTTTCAACATACATATCCTATTACCTCCCCTCCTTGGTGCCGGTACATGGTCAATGACCTGAAATTTGAGTTGACTGATGGAGTGATGTTGTTCTATAAAATGGGCAGGAATTGGCAGGAGTGTGTTCTTACACCTGATGGTGGATTTGTGCTTGGAGATGCGGTCCCGGATATGCTGGGTTCTCTCCCCAACATATCCGAGACCACATGGACATTTGATGAAGTAGATGACAAAGCTGGAGTCACACGTGAAGAAAACATTAATGTTGAAACGTTTACCTGTTCTGGGGTGGGCCCATGGTGGGCCCACCCCACAAAACCCTACATCAAGCCCTGCCTAAAAATAAAAAATACAAAGTACACTGACCCTCATAAATTGACTCCTGACTTTGCAAGGGCTGCCCGCATCTGGTCCCTAACCATGCACCCTATTCATGCCCCTTCAGTCCTTTCCCGATGCGTTTCATCACAGGACTCTTCAGGGGTCCATCATTACAGACTGGAATGGATAGAGCTGCATTCATATGTCAGCATAGGTTATAAGTGAGGGGCAGGTGCATGGTGATGAACAGCCGTATAAAGCCTCTAGAATGTCCATATAAAAGTTTTTTTCCTCAAGATGGTCCTATTGATAGCTTTACTTCCGCCCACAGAATAAGAGACATTCAGGCCCTCTCAGCTGACCTTCTTTTTGCTTTATTTAGTGCCGATAGGGTACTCTTATGACCTGACCCTGCTTACCTCCCTAAGGTAGTCTCTACATTCCACGGTCAGCAAATTGTCTTTACCTGCTTTTTGCAGTGACCCTACACTCAATAAAGAGCTAATATTACTTACCTTAGCCGTCAACCGCTGATTACAGTACTACCTAGAGGTCACGCGACCTTGGAGGACGGATAGGTTCCTTTTTTTCTCATCGCCACGACAGCACCCACAGAGAGAGGGGATCCGCCCCAGGGACAGGATACCTACAGATAAAAAGGGGCAGTCACCCTCGCCTTCTCAGTTGGTTTCCTGTCCCTGATGGAACCTGCAGCAAGCATGAAGAGCTTACCTGGGTCCAATCAGCCTCTGTGCAGTCTCCATGTGGATGGCAGGGCCTGGGGCTTCAGAGGCAGCGTTGGGAAGTCCTGTTCCAGGCTCTCCCTTTGTCTGGGATATCGATGTGGTCAATGCTGGGGGAGGCCATCCTGATGCATGGGGAGCGTGGGAGCACTGTGTTTCTCCGGATTCCTGCTGCGGTGCACGGGGGAGCTGTAGTGCTGGGGGCGCTGGTTATGGCGCCTGCGGTCCCGCTGGCTCCTCCGGCGGGTCTGGCGGTGGGAGCGGTGCAGGGCGAGCGGCTACACTTCCAGGTGCGGCCGTTGTGCATGAGCAGTGGTTCTCTGCGCTCTGACCCCGAAGTGACGTCAGAACCACTTCTGGGGTTACCGGAGAGGTGTGCCCACAGGAGGAAAAGTGAAGGGCAGCGTGCAGGCGCTGTCTGGTAGCGAATCATGTCCTCTCTAGGGGCTTCAGAGGGGTGCCCTCTGGGTGAAGAGGTGCACACCAGCAAGAGCAAATCCAGTGGTCGCTCCAGGGATGAGAGCTCTGCTGACAGGAGTGAAAGGACCAGGACAGATCCTTCTGCCACTCAGGCTGGACCTCCACCTCCAGGAACGGTACATGGGGTTTTCTGCATTACTTGGTGAGTGCAGGCTCGGCCTGTTTTCTGATGTCCTCCTTATCTGTATCCCTCTCTTAGGCTAAGAGAGATAAGAAGGTGAAACACCAGCAATGTGCTCTGTGTCCCCAGCTTTTTCCTGATAACTATTCCAAACGCCTGCGCAATCATGTATTGCCACAACCTTACAAGAAGAGTCTCCCATGACAGATATCCGTGCCATGATTAGGGAAGAATTGCAGGCCTTTTCTCAGCAGACGCATTATAAGAGACATAGGAAGAAATCCCAACCAGACTTGTCCGTTATTGTGTCTGAGTCAGAAAGTGGTCAAGTTAGCACAGATTCCTCTGATTCTTCCTCTTCATCATCTGAAGAGTAGGGCAGGTCCTGTTTTCCGTTGGATAGTATGGATAATTTGGTCAGATCTGTCTGCAGTACTATGGGGATTTCTGACTCTAAGGAGGTTAAGTAGTCTCAAGACATTATGTTTGCTGGCTTTCCCAGAAGAAGCGCCGTTCCTTTCCGGTCAGTTCTGCAGTGAAGGACGTCATTCAGCGGGAGTGGGACAAACATGAGCGCCGAGGATCGCTTCCTTCCTCGTCCAAACGTCGTTATCCCTTTGAGGATGAGGAATTCTTGGCATGGTCAAAGATCCCTAAATTTGATGCAGCGGTCGCTTCAGCTTCTAAGCATTCATCCCTTCCTGTGGATAATTCAGGATTGCTCTCGGATCCATTGGATCCTAAGGCAGATATGCTCCTCAAACGGTCTAAAGAGTCCTGCACAGGGGCCTTTAAAACTGCCGTCTCGGCCACAAGTATGGTAAGGTCCATGCTGGTGTGGATTGATCAGTTGGAATATCAACTCAAGGGAGGCATTTCCAGAGAAAAATTGCTTTGATCTCTTCCGCTGATAAGGGGCGGCGTGGCTTATCTGGCAGATGCTTCCGCAGATTCCTTACGGCTAGCGGCCAGGTTGGCTGGCCTTTCTAATTTGGCTCGGCGTGCCTTATGGCTTAAAGGCTGGAAGGGGATGCACAGGCCAAGTCCCGTTTATGTGCATTGCCATGTCAGGGTGAGTACCTGTTAGACAAAGCCTTAGATGATCTCCTTGCCAAAGCGGCAGAAAGGAAGATGAGATTCCCTAATGCATCTCTTCCGTCCTACAGGAGGGCGTTCAAACGCAGGTCTTTCGGTCAGAAGAAGCCCTATAGGACCGAAACAGATGGGATAACAAGACATCGAAGTCCAAAGGTGCCCTTTTTGGTTCCTCTGCAAAGAGGATCAATAGATTCCGTTAGTCTGGCTCCACCAGTTGGGGGCCGGTTACGTGTTTTTTCCACACAATGGCAGGCTATTACGTCTAGCTTGTGGATACTGAATATTGTGTCTTTGGGTCTGAAGCTGGACTTTGAGGTTTTTCCTCCGGATTTTTTTGTGCAGACTTCCCCTCTGTCTCCTTTGCAGCAGCAGGCACTAGAGTTGGAGGTTTGGAGTTTGTTAGAGAAACGGGTCTTGTTACCGGTCCCTGAGGGCCAGGAGGGACGGGGAGTGTACTCCCCTTTATTCGTGGTCTCTAAACCTGATGGGTACTTTCGCACTATTATTAACTTGAGGCACTTGAACACTTTTTTGCGGTTCTCTAGTTTCAAAATGGAGTCAATTAAGCTGCCATTAAGGTTTTGTTTCCTGGGTGTTTTATGATGGTTTTGGATTTGAAAGATGCGTATTATCATCTGGCGATTCATCCCGATCATCAGAGGTTCCTCCGTGTGGCACATGTGTTCGAAGGTCAACTCCGGCATTTTCAGTTTGCAGCAATGCCCTTTGGCCTCGCCATGGCCCCGCGTATATTCACCAAAGTAATGTCAGAGGTGATGGCCTTTTTGCGTCATTAAGATATTTTTATTGTGCCGTATCTTGATGATTTCTTAGTTGTGGGAAGTTCTTCTTCTCAGTGCAGAGATCGCCTGTCCCTGACCATTTCTATTTTGCAGAGTTTGGGCTGGTTGATCAATTGGGTAAAGTCTAGGATGGTTCCTCTGACTTGTCAATCCTTCTTGGGTCTGCACCTGCAGCTGTGTTTTTTGCCGGATGACAAGAAGCAGGTTATACTCGCCAAGGTTGGATTTGCGGTTAGCCATCCTCATATGTCCTTGAGATCAGCTATGTCCTTGTTGGGGTCTTTGACCTCTTGTATTCCGGCGGTGTTATGAGCTCAGTTCCACACCAGATGTCTTCAACAGTAGATTCTCTGTGCTGAGGAGGGGTTGCAAGGGTCCCTAGACAGCTCCCTTTCCCTTTCTTCGGAGGTCATTGCTTCCCTTTCCTTGTGGTCGTGCCCGGGTAACCTATCTAGGGGTGTTCCGTGGGTGGTATCCCCATCTAAAGTAGTGGTTACGGATGCTAGTCCGGACCGGTGGGGTGCCCATCTGGGGTCACTGTGGGCCCAAGGTCAGTGGTCGGTCCCGGAGATGGCAGATTCTTCTAATCTCCATGAACTTAAAGCGATACTTCAGGCTTTGCTTCACTTTCTCCCACAGTTAATTTACAAGCACGTCAGAATCATGACGGACAATATGACTTGTATATCAATATATCAATCATCAAGGCGGTATGCGATCAGAGCCTCTGATGTCTACTGCATCAACGATTCTCCATCTGGCCGAACGTCGTCTACTCTCCCTCACAACCCTTCATATCAAAGGGATGGACAACTCTACGGCGGATTTCCTGAGTCGGCATACTCTGCATCAGGGCGAATGGATATTGAGCAGACTTGTGTTCCGGAAGATTGTGCGCCTGTGGGGTCTTCCGGACATCGATCTGTTCGCCACCAGGGTGAATCGTCAAGTCAAGAAGTTTGCCTACCTCAATATCAGGGACCGTCCAGATGTGGTGGACTCTCTTCAGGCCTCTTGGACTTTCCATCTTGCCTATGCCTTCCCTCCGCTGTCCATTCTTCCATTAGTGATCAGGAAAATCAGGGAGGAGGGAGCGAGGGTCATTCTCATTGCTCCCTTCTGGCCAAGGAGACCTTGGATTTCCTGGCTCCGAGCCATGTCCCTGTCGGATCCGTGGATCCTGCCATCAACCCCGTCGCTGCTGTCTCAGGGCCACTCCGTCACCCTCAAGTACACGGTCTGCACTTGACGACATGGAATTTGAGAGGGTTTTTTTGAAATCGTGGGGCTTCTCGGATGGTCTGGTTTCCACCCTTCTCCTGAGTAGGAAGCCCTCTACATCTACTGTAGAGTTTGGCGTAAGTCTTTGTCTTTTTACACTGCCCCGTTTTCTGCGGTAGTCCCTACCCAGGCTATCCTGGAAATTCTCCAACAGGTAGGGAATTGGGGTTGTCAGTTGGTACTCTTAAGGTTCAGGTGTCTGCCTTGGGTGCCTTGTATGGTGATAATATTGCGGGGGAAAGATGGATTGCTAGGTTTATTTCTGCTTGTGAACGCAGTGCTCCGGTTCACATTGCCAGTGTGCCTCTGTGGGACCTGAACTTGGTTCTGGAGGCGCTTATTAGTGCTCTGATTGAACCTTTAGACTCTTTCTCTCTGAAGGTTCTTTCCCTTAAGACAGCCTTGTTAGTTGCCCTTACCTCTGCACGCCGAGTTCGTGACATTCAGGCACTCTCCATAGACCCTCCGTTCTTTTTAGTCTTTCCTGATAGGTTAGTGCTGAAACCAAAGCCTTCTTACCTGCCAAAGGCGGTTTCTAGGTTTCACCGCACTCAGGAGATCATTCTGCCCTCCTTTTATCCTGACCCTGTTACCCCTGCCGAACATAAGTTTCATACGCTTGATGTTAGACGAGCCGTCCTCTCCTATATTGATAGGACCCTGGCAGGGAGGAAGTGTAGGGCTCTGCTTGTCTCCTTACAGGGTCAGAAGAAGGGGTCTGGAGTCTCTAAGAGTACCTTGTCCCGATGGATCAGAGAAGCTATCTGCTTGGCGTATCAGGCTACGGGTGTGCCTCCTCCGTACGGTGTATGGGCCCATTTCACAAGGGCAATGGCTTCCTCCTGGGCTGAACAGGCTGACACGTCTATTGAATTGATATGCAAGGTGGCAACCTGGTCCTCACCTTCTACTTTCTATCACCACTATAGACTTGAACTCTTATCGGCTTCTGTTTTGGTGTGTGGGAGGTCTGTCCTCCATACGGTGGTCCCATCTTGAGCTTTTGATCTCTGTAAGTCTCTCTGTGGGTGCTGTCGTGGTGATGAGAAAAGACCAGATTACTTACCGGTAATCTTGTTTTATGGAGCCACGACAGCACCCACTCACTTCCCCCCCTTATTTTCTGCACATTTTTTTTCTTACCTTCTATTTGTCACGTGTGTGGTGATGATATTGTTTATGAAGTTGTCTGATTTGAACTTGTACTAATTAGGGTTCCTCTCGGTCTCTGTAACACAACTGAGGAGGCGAGGAGGACCGCCCCTTTTTAGCTGTAGGTTTCCTGTCCCCGGGGGGCGGATCCCCTTTCTCTGTGGGTGCTGTCGTGGCTCCATAAAACAAGATTACCGGTAAGTAATCTGGTCTTTTGTTTGTGTGTTTTATTTTTTGTGTTTGTTTTTAGGGACAGATGACAAAGTGGAGACGAACCTCGGACCTTTTTCCATAAGAGTCCTGGCTACTACCTGAACTGAAAGGTCAGGCGTATCTATTGCTCAGGTCTTTGCCTTTGGCCTTTCTAAGCACTATAGTTTTGATCTTTCTGGTGCTGATATCACATTTGGGAGTAGGCTTCTACAGGCTGTGATCCCTCCCTAGATCTACGTTTCTTTGTAATTCTCTCGATCTGAGTACTGTCATGGACGACCGATAAACATGTTTACTTACCGGTAATGTAATTTTTCGGAGTCCATGACAGCACCCACACATTCCCTCCCATTGTTGAGGGTTTGTCACTTCTTCTTCTCCTCCTCTTGGTGTTTTTTATTTACATGTGGTGCTTGGGGTTGTGGTGGGCTAACGATGTTCCGGAGATCCCTTTTTTTTAGACTCTGCAACCAACTGACATGGGGAGAGGAACCGCCCTTTCTAAAGCCTGATGATTCCCTGTCCTTGGTGGGTGGATCCCTCTCTCGTTCTGGGTGCTGTCATAGACTCCAAAAAAACACATTACCTGTAAGTAATTATGTATTTCTCTCTCTCTTTTTCTTTAACTATTTCCTCACATGATTGATAATGGGCGGGTCTCATTGCGTCCTGAACATCATCAATCTAGGGCTTAATGACAATGACAAGCTGTCAATACTCAGCTGTCATTAACCCCTTCTATTACCTCAATGCCACTGCACCAGGGCATCAGGAAGTGCTTCTAATGAATGCAGCATTTTCTGGGATGGCTGCGGGCTACGATTCTGTAGCTTGGGCGGGCAAAACTATGGACCTCACCATGCTGAGAATACCAGCCCCCAGATGCCTGGTTGCTATCTATCTATTTATCATCATCTATGACTCATATCTAGCCATCCTATCCATCTGTCTATCTATTCTGGGGTTTTGGACCATGTAAATATCTTTGTAAAATCGCACTGTCCGTGTAGGGTGCTTTTTTTTCATTCACCCATATATTTGTATTGGTGAGTCAAGTCGTACACTCAACAATTGGAACATGCTGTGATTATTTTCTCGGTCCCACTGGAGTTGAGGAAACAATCGCAGATCTGAGAGGACACATTAATTAACAGTGGTCCAGGGGCAGTGTGAATTTTTTTTTTTATCGCACTGCACGGATCAGTTTTAATTGTCATTGTGAGAGCACCCTTAGGCTATGTTCAGACATGTTTTTTACTGCAGCAAAAACACAGCAAAACTTTAGGGGTTTCATGTAACTCCTGATTTCTTGACACAAGATTTGCTGCATTATTTGTAGCGGGTTTCATGCATTTTTGGTGTATTTTTACTGCGTTTTTGCTGCAAATTTGCCATAGAAACTATAGCAAAAACACAGAAAACAATTGACATGCCCATTCTTTCAAAAACGCAGAAAACCTGTGGTGTTTACACTTTCTGCAAAGAAATTAATCCAATGTGTGTGGGCAGCGTATCACTGAATCACATAGATTGCTGGGAAACAAAAACACAGGTTAAGATTAGCATAGATTTATATAAAACCAAGGTAAAAACTGATCCCCAAAATGCAGTAAAAACACCCTGTGTGAACATAGCCTTGGGCTATGTCTTCACATGTTGTTTTTTGCTGTAGCAAAAATGCAGCAAAACCTTAGGGGTTTCTTGTAACTCCTGATATCTTTGCTGGAGATTTGCTGCTTTTTTTGCTCTGGGTTTGCTGCATTTTTGCAGTGTTTTTACACGTTTTTGCTTAGTTTTTGCCATACAACACTACAAAAACGCAGAAAACAAATGACATACTTATTCTTTAAAAAAGCAGCACACCCTGTCCAGGTTTCAGTTTTTGCAAAGAAATAAAACCAATGTGTGTGGACAGCTTTTCCCTGAATCACATATGTTTTTGTGGGAAACAAAAATGCTGGTTTAGATTAGGATAAAACCAAAGTAAAAATTGAGGTAAAAAATGCAGCAAAAATGCAGTAAAAACGCCCTGTGTGAAAATAGCCTTATACTGCTGCTTTGATGAGCACAGCTTCTGTGGGAGCATGTGCACAGAGGTACATGTTCCATAGTATAGCTATGGGTCCTTACACTAGTGGAAGAACGGTGAACCCATAGTCTTAGGCTACGTTCCCACATTGCGCATTGTTTGTGCTTTTTTGCACAGGTGCTTTTTGATGCATTTTGCACCCACGCAAAAAGTGCAAAAAAGCGGTGTAAAAAACACGGTGCATTCACACACCACGTTTTTTTACGGGCCCACTTCTTCCCCAAAAGTGCAGGGGAGAAGTGATGTCACACAGGGGAGGAAGAATCCTGTTCCTCCTCCCCTGTGTGACAGCCCCTTTTGGGTTTCATAGTGTATTAATATACACTTCAAAACCCAAATGAAAGTAATCCAAATGTGTTAAAAATAATAAAAATTGAATACTTACCCTCCACCGGCTGTTCTGGTTACCGGGAGCCGACACAACCACAGATACTGACCTTCCAAGATCATGCAAGATCTGTGATTGGCCACTCGCGGTCATGTGATATGTGACGTGCACATCACATGACCGTGAGCGACCAATCACATATCTTGCATGGTCTTGGAAGGTCAGGACCTGTGATTGTGTCGGCTCCCGGTAACCAGAACAGCCGGCGGAGGGTAAGTATTCAATTTTTATTATTTTTAAGACATTTGGATTACTTTAATTTGGGTTTTGCAATGTATATTAATACACTACGAAACCCAAAAGGGGCTGTCACAGATGTCATACCGGGGAGGAGGAACAGGATTCTTCCTCCCCTGTGTGACATCACATCCTGCAGCGCCGGCATATTCCCGCTGGAATTGCCTTTGTCTGAATGGCGATGCATAATTCCAGTGGGGATAATGGCTCCTATTGGAGAAAGTGCGGGTGCAAATGCGTAAAGAATTGACATGGTCATTCTCTTTATGTGCGCTCTTTCTCCCATAAAAGAACAGCGCATATTTTGAAGCGTCTGCACGGCAAAAGTGAATTTACATTCACTTTGCCGGCAGACGCACTTTCACTTTTTTGAAAAGCGCGTGCAAAAAAGCGCAAAGTGTGAATGTAGCCTTAGGCTAGTTTCACACTGCAGTTTTTCCCTGATCAGGTTACATCCGGTTTGTATGAGAAAAGCCAGGAGTGTCTACAAAACTCAGAACAGGTGTCAGTCTTTCAAATATAGTTTTTCTCTGCAAGTTCCTCTCCTTGTTTTGGCAAACAAACTGGATGGAACCTGATCAGTGAAAAAACTGCAGTGTGAAACCAGCCTTAGGCTTTTCAAAAAAGTGCAAGTGTGTGTCTACCGGCAAAGTGAATGTGAGGCGCCCCTAGGCTGTGGGATACTCAGGAACTGGATTACTACTACTGTCGCTGGGGAATCACGGGGGTCGTGACCCGGTCCAGTGTCCTGGGGGTCAGTTGAAAAAGGGGAATTGTACAGGGAAGGTTGTCGAGACGCCACCTATAGTATGTGGTCAGGGTGACCACCGCTGCTGTATTCCTGCCGGGGGACGGTGATGATGGGCAGCGTAGATGTTAAGCCTTCCATGGGTAGGGCAGGGTGTCCCCGGGGCAGGTGTAGTGTAAGGACTGCGTACTGTGGATGCTGCACCAGCTCTTCTCCAGCAGCTTCTCCAGCCAGCACACAGGGACAGCAGGGATGCGGCTCCACATGTGGAGATCTCTGCAGCAGTTCAGTAAAGGAACAGTCTCAGGCACTTTTGAGCTTACCGGGTACTTTACTTTCAAGTTCTTCAGCAGCAGGTTACAGGATACAGTTCTTACAGTTTTAGTTCTTACTAGTTAGCACTGCATCGGGCACCCGGGTTCTACTGCAGCTCAGACGGTTGCTCTGCATTGCTTCCCTCAAAGTACCTTTCAGGCCCTGCTTGTCTTTCTCTCTGTCCTCGCTCACGGGGTCGGTCTGGCCGTCATGGGCTCTTTAGTGATGATTCCCTCTGCTTTAGGGTCACTAGCCCTAGTACGATGGCTGTGTTCCTACTCCGTGGCGGTAGGTTGTGGGCCATAGAGTCCCCGGTGACCTCTACAGAGCCGGCTCTCTGCCTAGCCCTCCAGTGACCCAGGTGTGATTTGGGCTCACCAGACTCCCTCTGTCTCTCCGGTTGTCAGCTCTGGGTCCTGCGGCCAGCTATATTAGTGATGGCTGCCGGACCCGGTGTTCTCCCACTACTCTATAGTGTTCAGCTGTAGGGTGTGTCTGCATGCGGGGCTTCTTCCCTCGCCTCTGTCTCTAGAGCGAGCTTTCTCCCTTGGGAAGCTGCCTCCAAGGTTCTGTGTCCTCCAGGGAACCTCTCCTCCTGGGACTCCACCCCTCCAACTTGGTGTTCCAGTGTTTTTAGTACTGTTCCTCCACCCCTTTGTCTGGGTTCTACCTCTTTCTCCACCCACACTTCTCTAAACTCCCGCCACCCCTTGCCCTACATAGAGTCAGTGTGGTCGCAGGGGCGCCACAAATGTAAATTCACTTTTGCTGTGCAGACACTGCGTAAATATACGCAGCGGTTTTATGGGAGAAAGCGCGGGCATAAAAGAATGACCATGTCAATTCTTTACGCACCTGCGCCCGCGCTTTCTCCCATAGGAGCCATTATTCCCGCTGGAATTATGCATCGCCGTTCAGACAATGCGCAATTCCAGCGGGAATATGCTGGTGCTGCAGGATGTGATGTCACACAGGGAAGGAAGAATCCTCCCCTGTGTGACATCTGTGACAACCCCTTTTGGGTGTCGTAGTGTATTAATATACACTGCAAAACCCAAATTAAAGTAATCCAAATGTGTTAAAAATAATAAAAATTGAATACTTACCTCTTCCCCGGTGTTCAGGGAGCCGGTAGCCGAGACATCCACAGGTACTGACCTTCCAGGACCTATCAAGGGGTGTGATTGTCACATATCACATGACCACGAGCGGCCAATCACCGATTTTGCAAGGGCTTCGAAGGTCAGTACCTGTGGTACTCTTGGCTCCCGGTATCCGGAACCCCCGGCAGAGGGTAAATATTACATTTTTATAATTTTTAACACATTTGGATTACTTTAATTTGGGTTTCGCAGTGTATATTAATACACTGCGAAACCCAAAAGGGGCTGTCACAGATGTCACACAGGGTAGGATTGTTCCTCCCTTGTGTGACATCACTTCTCCCCTGCGCTTTTAGGGGAGAAGTGAGCCCATAAAAACACGATATGTGTATGCACATATGTTTTTTTACGCCGCTTTTTTGCATTTTTTTGCGTGGGTGCAAAACACAGCAAAAAGCTCCTGCGCAAAAAAAGCGCAAAAAATGCGCAATGTGTGAACGTCACGTTACTTTTACAATGAGTTGTCACACAATCATGCAGGAGCTGCTCACCTCAGAACTGTATTTTGGGCATACTGTATAATGTCATCTCTGGACCTGGACCAACATTTATACCCACTGCAGCTAATTGACTATTTTGCTCTGACAGTAAAAAAAAATAGTAAGACAATTATTCTTATGATATTACATTATTATTATTATTATTATATATTATTACTAGCTGTAGTTACTGGCTACGCCCGGGTTAATAAATAACTAATGTTAGCTATAACAAAATAGAAATTGAATATGTCATATTAATGACCTGTAAGAAAATAGAAGCTGAGCTGTGATTGATTGCTATAGGCAGCCTAATAAATCTCCAGCCAACAGTAAACCCTCCCCCTGGCCGGGCAGTATATGTTACCTAACACATACACATAATAAACAGCTCATGTGACTGACATCTGCCTTAATTCCCTATATGGTATAAGAAGACCTTGGCTCATCTAATACGTGGTGCTCAAAAAAATGTAAATAGTTTATAGTATAGTTGGCACACACTTAAGAAAAAATTGAATCTGTTTTGTAGCAGAAAAATTATTTATTTGTTTCTGCTTTTTTGCATAAATTGATTACAGCAACCCCAACGTTTCGACTTTATGGAAAGTCTTCTTCAGGGGGAATAAACAGAGATCTACAAGTTTTTAGACACAACAAAAGAAATACATTAGAGATACATGTACAGTACATATGTTAGAGGATACATTCACAAAAGAAAAGACACTCAAAAGAACATACCTAGGAAACACAAAACTCCTAGTTGAGTCAGATCAGAAAAAAATCATTCTGGAACCCTGATTCATAAAATAAATGAATCTCAGATTTTGATATGCGTAAATTGATTCTCTATGGGTCATTCACTAGGTGTAAACAGAGATACATTAAGGAACGTCATATATCACAATACGACACTAACACAAAATATTCCTCAACTGAGGGTATAATACAGTGTAAACAATGAAACAATATACCAAATTACGGTAGATGCTTTTCCTTTAAAGGAGATGAATCAGAGAAATTTCTACAGCTTATGTAGAGAATGATATCTTAGCTTAGCATTACTGACTAGATTTCCCATATGAGGTATGCTGATTCATAATTTGATATACATTTTTGCATGATTCGGTCCTGTTTCTCTTCCTTCTGTCCTTATGCAGTATTTTTGCAACTCATTAGAAGTAGCTAATCTCAAGGACGACACATCTAATAATTGTAGTAGTTTTATGCACCCCTTGCCATTGATAGTGGATTTTCGCCTTTTCCTGTTAGGACTACAACTGTATCCTCCTGTTAAGGGACATTTCCTGACACAGGGTCGTAAGTACCCTAAAGCACTAATATCACTTACTCCAGGTAAAAGAATACCTTCACCTTTTCTCCTCCGTTTCTACCCTGAACAGCCCTTTCTTTTTCTTTTTCTTTCTGTTGTCATTATTGATTTTTTGTCTTCACTAGGAGATATCATTCTCTACATAGGCTGTAGAAATTTCTCTGATTCATCTCCATTAAAGGAAAAGCATCTAATTTGGTATATTGTTTCATTGTTTACACTGTATTATACCCTCAATTGAGGAATATTTTGTGTTAGTGTCGTATTGTGATATATGATGTTCCTTAATGTATCTCTGTTTACACCTAGTGAATGACCCATAGAGAATCAATTTACGCATATCAAAATCTGAGATTCATTTATTTTATGAATCAGGGTTCCAGAATGATTTTTTTCTGATCTGACTCAACCTGGAGTTTTGTGTTTCCTAGGTATGTTCTTTTGAGTGTCTTTTCTTTTGTGAATGTATCCTCTAACATATGTACTGTACATGTATCTCTAATGTATTTCTTTTGTTGTGTCTAAAAACTTGTAGATCTCTGTTTATTCCCCCTGAAGAAGACTTTCCATAAAGTCGAAACGTTGGGGTTGCTGTAATCAATTTATGCAAAAAAGCAGAAACAAATAAAGAAGTGTTCTGCTACAAAACAGATTCAATTTTTTCTTAAGTGTGTGCCAACTATACTATAAATTAATTCCCTATATGGCACATGTGTTGCACATTGGCTGTTTTTAATCAGATGTTTATGTTTGGAAATTAAAGATAGCACACATATGAGGGGAGTTGTGTGAGGTGATTTGTGCACATCTGTGTCTGTCTGTGTGGTGTGTGCGTCCCTGGGGTGTGTGTATGTGTGTGTCTCTGTGGGGTGAGTGCATGTGTCCCTATAGGGTGTGTATGTGTGTGTGTCCCTGTGGGGGGGGTCTGTGTGGTGTGTGTCTCTGTTGTGTGTGTCTCTTTGTGGTGTGTGTGTCCCTGTGGGGTGAGGGCATGTGTCCCTATAGGGTGTGCATGTGTGTGTGTCCCTGTGGGGGGGTCTGTGTAGTGTGTATCTGTGTTGTGTGTGTCTCTTTGTGGTGTGTGTATGTGTGTGTCCCTGTGGGGTGAGTGCATGTGTCCCTATAGGGTGTGTATGTGTTTGTGTCCCTGTGAGGGGGGGTGTCTGCGTGGGGTGTTTGTGTATCTGTGTTATGTGTGTCTCTTTGTGGTGTGTGTGTCCCTGTGCGGTGAGTGCATGTGTCCCTATAGGGTGTGTATGTGTGTGTGTCCCTGTGGGGGGGTCTGTGTGGTGTGTGTCTCTTTGTGGTGTGTGTGTGTGTCCCTGTGGGGTGAGTGCATGTGTCCCTATAGGGTGGCTATGTGTGTGTGTCCTTGTGGGGGAAATCTGTGTGGTGTGTGTGTCTGTGTTGTGTGTGTCTCTTTGTGGTGTGTGTGTCCCTGTGGGGTGACTGCATGTGTCGCTATAGGGTGTGTGTGTGTCCCCTTGGGGGTGTGTGTCTCTGTGTTGTGTGTGTCTCTTTGTGGTGTGTGTTTGTTCGGGTGCGTGGTGACCATCCAATGTTGGGGCTGCACCTTAGCGACTATACACTTACTGTTACTCTTTGTATGCGTGTGGTGTGTATACATGTCCCCGTGTGTGGTGAATATCTCATGTTGGGGCCCCACCTTAGTGACTATATGCTGGTATGTGCTGTTAGTCTTTGGCGCTATCTTTAAGCCCCTCTCATTCACAACTGTCAACTGGTAACTGTCACTTTTTCCCCCATTATGTAGATAGGGGCAAAATTGTTTTGTGAATTGGAATGCGTGGGGTTAAAACATAGCCTATGACGCTCCCGGGGTCCAGACGTGTGACTGTGCAAAATTTTGTGGCTATAGCTGACAGCTGTCGATTTTCCTCCAACACTTTTCCATTCACTTTTTGCCCATTATGTAGATTGTTTGGTGAACTGGAACGCGCAGGGTTAAAATTTTGCCTCACAACATAGCCTATGTCGCTCTCGGGGTCCAGATGTGTGACTGTGCAAAATTTTGTGGCTGTAGTTGCGACGGTGTAGATGCCAATCCCGGATATACACACACACACACATACATACACACATTCAGCTTTATATATTAGATATTATTACTAGTGTTGAGCGAGCATGCTCGCCACTACTCGGTACTCGCATGAGTATCACTGTACTCGGGCGACTCGCCGAGCACCGAGTAATCTCGCGATACTCGTGCTGTGCTCGTGGTCGTCATCTCTCCATGTTGGCGCTCTTTTGAGAGCCAGCCCACGTGCAGGGATTGGCTGACAGACCACTGCAATGCCACAGCCCTGTTAGTTGTGGCATAGCAGTGATTGGCCGCCCTGCACAGCATCACCGAGCCTTTATAACTCCCGGCGCGCTGTGCTCGGCACACAGCCATCCAGACAGTGAGTGTAGGGAGAGTGTCTGCTGCTGATTAGGGACAGAATTGCGGCCCTCATAGGTAGATCCGGATCAGGGCTGCAAACTGCTGCTGACCACAACAGTCCTTCTCAGGACTAATCTAGGAGGACATAGGCAGGGTGATCCAGATCGGAGTCCAAGATTTCCAGTGACCAGAACAGTCCTTCTCAGGACTAATCTAGGAGGATATAGGCAGGGTGATACAGATTGGAATCCAAGCTTTTCTGTGACCATTACAGTCACCAGACTGGTGTAATTACTACCTTAATACAGGTTAGGGACAAAAATCCTACTCTCCTGTGACCATTACAGTCACCAGACTGGTGTACTTACTACCTTAATACAGGTTAGGGACTAAAATCCTACTCTCCTGTGATCTGAACAGTCACCAGACTGGTGTACGTACTACCTTAATACAGGTTAGGGACTAAAATCCTACTCTCCTGTGACCATTACATTCACCAGACTAATCTAGGAGGATATAGGCAGGGTGATACAGATTGGAATCCAAGCTTTTCTGTGACCATTAGAGTCACCATACTCTTGTACTTAGTACCTTAATACAGGTTAGGGAACTAAAATCCTAACTCTTGTCATCAAAACAGTCACCAGACAGGTGTACGTACTACCTTAATACAGGTTAGGGACTAAAATCCTCTCTTCAAACCATTACAGTCACCAGACAGGTGTACGTACTACCTTAATACAGGTTAGGGAACAAAAATCCTAACTCTTGTCATCAAAACAGTCACCAGACAGGTGTACGTACTACCTTAATACAGGTTAGGGACTAAAATCCTCTCTTCAAACCATTACAGTCACCAGACAGGTGTACGTACTACCTTAATACAGGTTAGGGACTAAAATCCTCTCTTCAAACCATTACAGTCACCAGACAGGTGTACGTACTACCTTAATACAGGTTAGGGAACTAAAATCCTAACTCTTGTCATCAAAACAGTCACCAGACAGGTGTACGTACTACCTTAATACAGGTTAGGGACTAAAATCCTCTCTTCAAACCATTACAGTCACCAGACAGGTGTACGTACTACCTTAATACAGGTTAGGGAACAAAAATCCTAACTCTTGTCATCAAAACAGTCACCAGACAGGTGTACGTACTACCTTAATACAGGTTAGGGACTAAAATCCTCTCTTCAAACCATTACAGTCACCAGACAGGTGTACGTACTACCTTAATACAGGTTAGGGAACTAAAATCCTAACTCTTGTCATCAAAACAGTCACCAGACAGGTGTACGTACTACCTTAATACAGGTTAGGGACTAAAATCCTCTCTTCAAACCATTACAGTCACCAGACAGGTGTACGTACTACCTTAATACAGGTTAGGGAACTAAAATCCTAACTCTTGTCATGTCAACAGTCACCACACTGTTGTACGTCATACCTTTCTACAGGTTAGGGAACTAAAATCCTAACTCTTGTCATCTCAACAGTCACCACACTGTTGTACGTCATACGTTTCTACAGGTTAGGGAGCTAAAATCCTAACTCTTGTCATCTCAACAGTCACCACACTGTTGTACGTCATACGTTTCTACAGGTTAGGGAACTAAAATCCTAACTCTTGTCATCTCAACAGTCACCACACTGTTGTACGTCATACGTTTCTACAGGTTAGGGAACTAAAATCCTAACTCTTGTCATCTCAACAGTCACCACACTGTTGTACGTCATACGTTTCTACAGGTTAGGGAACTAAAATCCTAACTCTTGTCATCTCAACAGTCACCACACTGTTGTACGTCATAAGTTTCTACAAGTTAGGGAACTAAAATCCTAACTCTTGTCATCTCAACAGTCACCACACTGTTGTACGTCATACGTTTCTACAGGTTAGGGAACTAAAATCCTAACTCTTGTCATCTCAACAGTCACCACACTGTTGTACGTCATGAGTTTCTACAAGTTAGGGAACTAAAATCCTAACTCTTGTCATCACAACAGTCACCACACTGTTGTACGTCATACGTTTCTACAGGTTAGGGAACTAAAATCCTAACTCTTGTCATCTCAACAGTCACCACACTGTTGTACGTCATAAGTTTCTACAAGTTAGGGAACTAACATCCTAATCTCTTGTGATCTGAACAGTCACCAGACTGGTGTACGTCATACCTTGATACAGGTTAGGGAACTAAAATCCTAATCTCTTGTGATCTGAACAGTCACCAGACTGGTGTACGTCATACCTTGATACAGGTTAGGGACTAAAATCCTCTCCTGTGACTGTTGTCGCTGTATACAAGCAAAATGCGCAAGGGCGTTGGCAAGGAACAAGGAGGTGAACGTGATGGTGGTGCAGGCAGAGGCCGAGGTCGTGTGCAAGCACTAATTTCGCAACAAGAAAGTGGCACATCTACTCGCTCACACGTCCTGTCCCAAATTGTTGGGTCCCGCTGCAGTACTACGCTCTTGAACCAACACTAGTGTCAACAGCTTGTTATTTGGATAGCGGATAATGCTTCAAGTCTGATTGGCACCTCCACAAACACCCTGTCTTCCACACGGTCAATTGTCAGTAGCCGTGATACTGCACCGCACATTTCCCAACCTGATCCTCCTTCCTACCAACTGGCTGAGTGCACGTCCACGGACATTACTGATCCCACACTTGGACACTCGGAAGTCCAGAAGTGTGTACCCATGGGTCAGTGGAGGTACATGGCAAATTCCCATTACAAAATTTAAATTCAGTTGTCATTTGTTGGTGGTGTGGTGAAGTCTGGCCCAATCCAACCCTTGTTCATCTTGATCTCAGTCAGCCTGTCAGCATTTTCAGTTGACAGGCGGTTGCGTTTATCAGTAATGATTCCACCTGCGGCACTGAAAACACGCTGTGACAAAATGCTAGCGGCAGTGCAGGCCAGGACTTCCAAGGCGTAGAGAGCCAATTCATGCCACGTGTCCTGCTTGGAGACCCAATAATTGTAAGGCACAGAGGAATCTCGCAGTACAGTTGATCGATCGGCAAGGTACTCCTTCAGCATCTGACCAAACTTAGCATTTCTTGTGTCACTACCCCGCACCTCAGGGGCTGTGGTACGTGAGGGGCTGAGAAAACTGTCCCACCTCATAAAGACTGTTCCCCTACCTTTGGCGGATTGGACTTGTGCCCCTCTCGGCCGTACGCCTTGGTTGTCCACCGATTCCTGACCTATGCCGCTAGCGTTTTGTGAGGGGAATGATTTGCCTACTTCCGTGACTATGGCCTTCTGGAACTGCTGCGTTTTGGCTGACCTCTCTGCCTCAGGAATGACAGGCATAAAGTTCTCCTTGTACCGTGGGTCTAACAGTGTTGCCAACCAGTACAGATTGTCGGCCAAGATGTTCTGAACACGAGGGTCACGAGGCAGGCAGCTTACCATAAAGTCAGCCATGTGCGCCAGACTCTTAACAGCCATCACTTTAGTATCCAGACCAACACGATGACTGAACATGCTGTCCTCCTCTCCTCCTCCTCATCTCCCCTGTCCTCTGGCCAGCCACGCTGAATCGAGGGTATGACTGGTGTGCATGTCATATCCTCAATTTGGCCAGAGAGTTGCTCCATGTCTTCATCCTCCTCCTCCTCGTCATAGTCCTCCACTGCACGTTGTGATGAGATGAGGCTGGACTCTGTGTTTTCACCCACACCCACTACTGTTTCTTGCTCCAAGTCATCGCGCTCGGCCTGCAATGCATCCTCTTTGTTTTTCAGCAGAGACCGTTTTAGAAGGCAGAGTAGTGGTATGGTGACGCTAATAATGGCGTCATCGCCGCTCACCATCTGGGTGGAGTCCTCAAAGTTTTGGAGGACGGTACATAGGTCGGACATCCATCTCCACTCCTCAGGTGTTATGTGTGGAGTTTGAACCATTTCCCGACGGCTTAGGTGATGCAGGTAGTCAACAACTGCCCTCTTCTGCTCACATATCCTGACCAACATGTGCAGAGTTGAATTCCAACCGTGGGGACATCACACACCAGTCTGTGGGCCGTAAGACGCTAACGGCGCTGAAATCGCCAAGGTCGGCTGAAGCAGCAGGTGACTTGCGGAAATGTGCAGACAGACGGCGAACTTTTACCAGCAGTTCAGACAGCTCTGGGTATGATTTACAAACCTCTGAACCACCAGGTTGAGCACGTGGGCCACGCATGGAACATGCGTCAGCTGGCCTCGCCTCAAAGCTGCCACCAAGTTCCGTCCATTGTCATACACGACCTTTCCTGGCTTTAGGTTCAGAGGTGTGAGCCAGTGATCTGCCTGCTGTTTCAGAGCTGTCCACACCTCTTCTGCATTGTGGGGTTTGTCACCTATGCAGACTAGCTTCAGCACAGCCTGTTGCCGCTTCGCAGAGGCAGTGCTGCAGTGCTTCCAGCTTGGGACTAGTGTGGAGGGTACAGTGGATGAGGATGAGCAGGAGGAGGAGGAGGAGGCTGAAGAGCATGACATTCCGGAGCTGTAGAGTGTCGGTGAAACCCTGACAGAGGTAGGGCCTGCTATCCTTGGTGTGGGAAGGACGTGTTCCGTCCCTCGATCAGACTGTGTCAGAGCCTCCACAATATTAACCCAGTGTTTTGTCAAGGAGATGTAGCGGCCTTGCCCACAAGCACTTGTCCACGTGTCTGTGGTTATACACTTCAGCCCCTGACCTTACCCCTGAGGTATTAAAGAACAGCAATGATTGTCTAGCTGCAGTTTCCAATATCATGTCCACTCTCTATTTGAAACTAAACCTTTCCAAAACTGAACTTCTTCTGCTCCCCCCATCCACTAACCTCCCTAAATCGGACATCTCTCTCTCAGTTTGTGGCACCACGATAATGCCTAGGCAGCAGGCTCATTGTCTGGGTGTTATGTTTGACACCGATCTTCCTTCTACTACCACACACAATGTCTCGTCCGCTCATGTCACTTACACTTGAAGAATATCTCCAGAGTCCGTCCCTTTCTCACCCTGTAAACAACAAAAACCCTCACCGTGGCCCTAATCCATTACCGCCTTGACTATTGCAATTCTCTATTAAGCGGCCTCCCCCTCACCAGAGTTTATCCTCTCCAGTCCATCCTTAATGCAGCAGCCAGGATCACCCATCTGGCCAATCGTTACTCAGATGCCTCTGCTCTGTGCCAGTCATTGCACTGGCTGCCCGTATACTACAGCATCAAATTCAAATTGCTTCTTATCACCCACAAAGCTATTCACAGTGCAGCACCCCCCTACCTCTCCTCCCTCATCTCTGTCTATCACCCCACTCGCGCTCTACGTTCCTCAAATGACCTTCGAGTGACATCGGTAATAATCCGATCCTCCCACTACCGGCTCCAAGACTTCTCCAGAGCTGCACCAAACCTCTGGAATGCTTTACCAAAAGAAATCAGGACTATCCACAACTTGCATGGCTTCAGACGATCCCTAAAAACGCATCTTTTTAAGGCGGCCTATCATACTCCCTAATAGAAGTCCTTTGTACTGTAGATAGTGGCCTATCCCTCTGGACATTACTCTTCTACAAACTCCACCAAACCAAAAAGGTCTACACAGACTGTATAATGACCATCCATGTAAGCTTAGTTCTATGCCCCATTTCCTCGAGATGCCTGGACCATCAGTGCAATAAGCCCCTGTACCTTGTGCAACCCCTATCCCGTTGTAGATTGTAAGCTCTTTTGAGCAGGGTTACCTTCATTTCTTGCTTTATTTTTTGTATTTTCTTTTTTACATTGATTCTATGCCTATTGTTTTGTATCCAATTATTCTACTGTATTTGTTCTCTACTGTAATTACTTACTGTATTATATTTTCTGTACTCTAACCCTACATTGTAAAGCGCTGCGTAATATGTTGGCGCTATATAAATAAAGCTGTATTATTATTATTATTAGGTGGACTTTGGCTGAAACAGCGTTGTTCAGGGCACGTGTGATGCTGTTGGACACGTGGTTATGCAATGCGGGGACGGCACATCTGGAGAAATAGTGGCGGCTGGGGACCGAGTAACGTGGGACAGCAGCCGCCATCAGGTCGAAGAATGCTGCCGTCTACACCAGCCGGAAAGGCAACATTTGTAGCGCAATGAGTCGCGAAATGTGATCATTCAGGACTGTGGCATGTGGGGCGTTGGCAGCGTATTTGCGCCTCCGTTCAAATGTTTGCTGAATGGATAATTGAACACTGCGCTGGGACAAGGACGTGCTTGATGGTGGTGTAATTTGTACGTGGGCAACTTCAGGTGCAGGGCCTGAGGCTTGTTCGCGGCCAGCATGGACAGGGGATTGGCTCGCACGCACAACAGGCAAAGACGTAGCAGTGACATCAGCAAGCACCGCTCCTCGACTCTGTTGTACTTTCCACAAAGTCGGGTGCTTGGCTGACATGTGCCTGATCATGCTGGTGGTGGTCAGGCTGCTACTTTTCGTACCCCTGCTGATGCTGGCATGGCAGGTGTTGCAAATGGCCTTTTTAGAGTCATCTGGAGCCAACTGAAAATACTGCCAGACTCGGGAAGACCTAACATTTGCACAGGCACCTTGTGTCGTGTTGTTGTTCCGGGGAACGGTTGCCTGCCTTATGCCTGCGTACCCGACCCTGCTTCGTACTGCCTGTTGGGATGCTATGCCTCCCTCCCCCTGTGCACTGCTGTCCTCGCTCTGCATATACTCCTGCCAGGTTGGGTCAGCTACTGGATCATCCACCACGTCGTCTTCCTATTCCTTGGCTAATCGCTGGACTGCTCCTCCTTCTCCTCATGTGCCACCATAATGACCGTTACAATAGTTTGGCTGTTGTTTCAGGTATACCCCCAGTGGTAAATTTTTACGCCCATTCTTTTTGAATGGGCATTACAAAGACAGGATACCCGCATCTTTTCAATGTGAAAAATTTTGAGTTTTGAGGCCCTCCTGCACGTCTCTATCCAGGGACAATGTGGAGCCTCCTAATTTTCGGCTGCCCTGGCCAAAGGTCTAGGCTAAAATACACCCACTTGAGGGTTACAGGCCCTACTACATGTCTGTAAGCATGGGTCATTGTTGAACCTCCCAATTTTTGGCTGCCCTGACCAAAGGGCTATACTAAAATACACCCACTTGAGGGTTACAGGCCCTACTACAACTCTGTAAGCATGGGTCATTGTTGAACCTCCCAATTTTTGGCTGCCCTGACCAAAGGGCTATACTAAAATACACCCACTTGAGGGTTACAGGCCCTACTACATGTCTGTAAGCATGGGTCAATTGTTGAAGCCTCCCAATTTTTGGCTGCCCTGACCAAAGGGCTATACTAAATACACCCACTTGAGGTTACAGGCCTCCTACTTCTTACAGGGACAAAGAGGACCTCCCAATTTTTGCTGCCCTGACCAAAGGGCTATACTAAATACACCCACTTGAGGGTTACAGGCCCTACTACATGTCTGTAAGCATGGGTCATTGTTGAACCTCCCAATTTTTGTGCTGCCCTGACCAAAGGGCTATACTAAAATACACCCACTTGAGGGTTACAGGCCCTACTACATGTCTGTAAGCATGGGTCATTGTTGAACCTCCCAATTTTTGGCTGCCCTGACCAAAGGGCTATACTAAATACACCCACTTGAGGTTACAGGCCCTACTACATGTCTGTAAGCATGGGTCATTGTTGAACCTCCCAATTTTTGGCTGCCCTGACCAAAGGGCTATACTAAAATACACCCACTTGAGGGTTACAGGCCCTACTACATGTCTGTAAGCATGGGTCATTGTTGAACCTCCCAATTTTTGGCTGCCCTGACCAAAAGGGCTATTACTAAATACACCCACTTGAGGGTTACAGGCCCTTACTACATTCCGTAAGCAATGGGTCATGTGAACCTCCCAATTTTTGTCTGCCCTGACCAAAGGGCTATACTAAAATACACCCACTTGAGGGTTACAGGCCCTCTGCACGTCTTCAGGCAAGGGTAGTGACCTCCCAATTTTTGTGCTGCCCTGACCAAAGGGCTATACTAAAATACACCCACTTGAGGGTTACAGGCCCTACTACATGTCTGTAAGCATGGGTCATTGTTGAACCTCCCAATTTTTGGCTGCCCTGACCAAAGGGCTATACTAAAATACACCCACTTGAGGGTTACAGGCCACTACATCTGTAAGCATGGGTCATTGTTGAACCTCCCAATTTTTGGCTGCCCTGACCAAAGGGCTATACTAAAATACACCCAC
The DNA here is from genome assembly GCA_033576535.1 of Allobates femoralis. Classification (NCBI taxonomy): domain Eukaryota; kingdom Metazoa; phylum Chordata; class Amphibia; order Anura; family Aromobatidae; genus Allobates; species Allobates femoralis. The sequence goes on from JARQOC010000003.1 coordinate 384,313,533, forward strand.
TTGAGGGTTACAGGCCCTACTACATGTCTGTAAGCATGGGTCATTGTTGAACCTCCCAATTTTTGGCTGCCCTGACCAAAGGGCTATACTAAATACACCCACTTGAGGGTTACAGGCCCTACTACATGTCTGTAGCATGGGTCATTGTTGAACCTCCCAATTTTTGGCTGCCCTGACCAAAGGGCTATACTAAAATACACCCACTTGAGGGTTACAGGCCCTACTACATGTCTGTAAGCATGGGTCATTGTTGAACCTCCCAATTTTTGGCTGCCCTGACCAAAGGGCTATACTAAATACACCCACTTGAGGGTTACAGGCCCTACTACGTCTGTAAGCATGGGCATTGTGAACCTCCCAATTTTTGTCTGCCCTGACCAAAGGCTATACTAAAATACACCCACTTGAGGGTTACAGGCCCTCCTGCACGTCTCTATCCAGGGACAAAGAGGAGCCTCCCAATTTTTGTCTGCCCTGACCAAAGGGCTATACTATAATACACCCACTTGAGGGTTACAGGCCCTACTAGGCCCTACTACATGTCTGTAAGCATGGGTCATTGTTGAACCTCCCAATTTTTGGCTGCCCTGACCAAAGGCTATACTAAATACACCCACTTGAGGGTTACAGGCCCTCTACATCTCGTAAGCAGGGCAAGGTGAACCTCCCAATTTTTGCTGCCCTGACCAAAGGGCTATACTAAATACACCCACTTGAGGGTTACAGGCCCTACTACAGCTCTGTAAGCATGGGTCATGTGAACCTCCCAATTTTGGCTGCCCTGACCAAAGGGCTATACTAAAATACACCACTTGAGGGTTACAGGCCCTCTACATGTCTGTAGCATGGGTCATTGTTGAACCTCCCAATTTTTGGCTGCCCTGACCAAAGGGCTATACTAAATACACCCACTTGAGGGTTACAGGCCCTCCCATGTCTGTACAGGGTCAGGGACCTCCCAATTTTTGGCTGCCCTGACCAAAGGGCTATACTAAATACACCCACTTGAGGGTTACAGGCCCTACTACATGTCTGTAAGCATGGGTCATTGTGAACCTCCCAATTTTTGCTGCCCTGACCAAAGGGCTATACTAAAATACACCCACTTGAGGGTTACAGGCCCTCCTGCACGTCTCTACAGGACAAAGAGGAGCCTCCCAATTTTTGTCTGCCCTGACCAAAGGGCTATACTATAATACACCCACTTGAGGGTTACAGGCCCTACTACATGTCTGTAAGCATGGGTCATTGTTGAACCTCCCAATTTTTGGCTGCCCTGACCAAAGGGCTATACTAAAATACACCCACTTGAGGGTTACAGGCCCTACTACATGTCTGTAAGCATGGGTCATTGTTGAACCTCCCAATTTTTGGCTGCCCTGACCAAAGGGCTATACTAAAATACACCCACTTGAGGGTTACAGGCCCTACTACATGTCTGTAAGCATGGGTCATTGTTGAACCTCCCAATTTTTGGCTGCCCTGACAAAGGCTATACTAAATACACCCACTTGAGGGTTACAGGCCCTACTACAGTCTGTAGCATGGGTCATTGTTGACCTCCCAATTTTTGGCTGCCCTGACCAAAGGGCTATACTAAAATACACCCACTTGAGGGTTACAGGCCCTACTACAACTCTGTAAGCATGGGTCATTGTTGAACCTCCCAATTTTTGGCTGCCCTGACCAAAGGGCTATACTAAAATACACCCACTTGAGGGTTACAGGCCCTACTACAGTCTGTACAGGGTCATTGTTGACTCCCAATTTTGGTCCCTGAAAGCTATACAATCACCCACTTGAGTTTACAGCCCTCTGCGCCTATCAGCAAGAGGCCTCCAATTTTGTCTGCCTGACCAAAGGCTATACTAATAATACACCCACTTGAGGTTACAGGCCCTACTACAACTCTGTAAGCATGGGTCATTGTTGAACCTCCCAATTTTTGCTGCCCTGACCAAAGGCTATACTAAATACACCACTTGAGGGTTACAGGCCCTACTACATGTCTGTAAGCATGGGTCATTGTTGAACCTCCCAATTTTTGGCTGCCCTGACCAAAGGGCTATACATAAATACACCCACTTGAGGGTTACAGGCCCTCTACAAGCTCTGTAACACCATGGGTCATTGTTGAAACCTCCCAATTTTTGGCTGCCCTGACCAAAGGGCTATACTAAAATACACCCACTTGAGGGTTACAGGCCCTACTACATGTCTGTAAGCATGGGTCATTGTTGAACCTCCCAATTTTTGGCTGCCCTGACAAAAGGCCTATACTAAAATACACCCAGTTCTTGTTTACAGGCCATCCTGCATGTCTGTATCCAGGGGCATTGGTGAACCTCCCAATTTTGGACTGCCCTTGCAAAGGAAGATACTACAATAGACCCAGTTCCTCAAAATGGGCACTTTATTTGTAGACAAAGGCTTCATGTACGTCTCTTCTCAGGGTCATCGGAGTGTCGCACAATGTTTTCACGTAAAATCTTTTATGTAATCACAAAAAGTGACATACACCAGCTGTATCTCACTATTGGGTATGTGCCCTTAACATTTCCACCATAAATATTCATTTTGGTGTCATTTTGGAAGGTTTTCTGGACACTCCGTAAAATTGGCGTGAAACTCGGACAACATTGTTCACAGCTGTGACTTTTGAGTGAGAAATGCTTCCAGGGGTCTTCCCCATGGTGTTGCCATGTCATTTCAGCACTCTTCTGAGACTTTTGTGACATTTTTAGGGTTTTTCCAGGCAGCCGGCAGTCATTTCATAAAAATACTCGTGTCTCCCATAGGATAACATTGGGCTCGTTACTCGGGCCGAGTACACGAGTATCTCGGGACGCTCGGCCCGAGCTTCGAGCACCCGAGCATTTTAGTACTCGCTCATCACTAATTATTACTATTACTAGCTGTGAGCCCGATGCAAATGCATCGGGATTCTAGAATGTGCATTAATTTGATTATAGTAGTTATAGCTGGTGTGAGGACTTTTCGGGGGGGTGTGAATAGTTTTTGGGGAGTCCCATACTTTTTTTGGGGGGTCACATACTTTTTTTGGGGGGTCACATACTTTTTTGTGGGGGTCACATACTTTTTTGGGGGGGGTCACATACTTTTTTGGGGGTCAGATACTTTTTTTGGGGGGTCACATACTTTTTCGGGGGGGTCACATACTTTTTTGGGGGGTCACATACTTTTTTGTTTTGTCACATACTTTTTTGGGGGGGTCACATACTTTTTTGGGGGTCACATACTTTTTTTGGGGGGTCCAATACTTTTTTTGGGGGGTCCAATACTTTTTTTTGGAGGTCACATAGTTTTTTGGGGGTCACATACTTTTTTGGGGGGGTCACATACTTTTTTTGGGGGGTCACATACTTTTTTTGGGGGGGGGTCACATACTTTTTTGGGGGGGTCACATACTTTTTTTGGGGGGTCACATACTTTTTTTGGGGGGGTCACATACTTTTTTGTTTTGTCACATACTTTTTTGTGGGGGTCACATACTTTTTTGGGGGGTCACATACTTTTTTTGGGGGGTCCAATACTTTTTTTGGGGGGTCCAATACTTTTTTTTGGAGGTCACATAGTTTTTTGGGGGGTCACATACTTTTTTGGGGGGGTCACATACTTTTTTTGGGGGGTCACATACTTTTTTTGGGGGGGTCACATACTTTTTTTGGGGGGTCACATACTTTTTTGGGGGGGTCACATACTTTTTTGGGGGGTCACATACTTTTTTGTTTTGTCACATACTTTTTTGGGGGGTCAATACTTTTTGGGGTCACATACTTTTTTTGGGGGGTCCAATACTTTTTTTGGGGGTCCAATACTTTTTTTGGGGGGTCACATACTTTTTTTGGGGGTCACATACTTTTTTTGGGGGGTCACATACTTTTTTGGGGGGTCACATACTTTTTTTGGGGGGGTCACATACTTTTTTGGGGGGTCACATACTTTTTTGGGGGGTCACATACTTTTTGGGGTCACATATTTTTTGGGGGGGTCACATACTTTTTTTGGGGGGGTCACATACTTTTTTGGGGGGTCACATACTTTTTTTGGGGGGTCACATACTTTTTTTGGGGGGTCACATACTTTTTTTGGGGGGTCATACTTTTTTTGGGGGTCGGGGGGGTCCAATACTTTTGGGGGGGTCCAATACTTTTTTGGGGCGCGTTCAATACTTATTGGGGCTGGTGGTCGCAATGGCGCTTATTATTAGCATTAATGTTATTATTATTAGCATTAATAGCATAATTATTAGCATTATTAGCATTATTATTAGCATTAATAGCATAATTATTAGCATTAATATCATTATTATTAGCAGTAATAATAATTATATTAGAATTTTATTTAATAATTATTATTTTTGTAATATATTAATTATTAATTTTATTTTTTTATTATTTTTTTTTTTATAATTTTTTAATTATTTTTAATAATTTTATTATAAAATTTATTATTTATTTTAACTGAGACACATTCTCCTTCTGTCCCTAAAAGGCTGGCTGATTAATATATTTATTTTTTTTATTATTATTTTTATTTAATTTTTATTATTTTTTATTATTAATTTTTTATTATTTTTATTCTTTTTAAATTCTTTTATTTATTATTTAATTTATTATTTATTTTAAGTGACACAGTTCTATTGTGGTCCGCCAAAAGGCTGAGCTGATTAGCATATATTTATTTTTTATATTATTTTTATTTAATTTTTATTATTTTTTATTATTATTTTTAAATTTTTTTTTAATTCTTTTTAAATTCTTTTATTTATTATTTAATTTATTATTTATTTATAGTGAGCAGATTCTCATTGTGGTCCGCCAAAAGGGCTGAGCTGATTAGCATATATTTATTTTTTTATTATTATTTTTATTTAATTTTTTATTATTTTTTTATTATTATTTTTTATTATTTTTTAATTCTTTTTAAATTATTTTATTTATTATTTAATTTATTATTTATTTTAAAGTGAGACACAGTTCTCATTGTGGTCCGCCAAAAGGGCTGAGCTGATTAGCATATATTTATTTTTTATTATTATTTTTAATTTAATTTTTTATTATTTTTTTTATTATTATTTTTTATTATTTTTTAATTCTTTTTAAATTATTTTATTTATTATTTAATTTATTATTTATTTTAAAGTGAGACACAGTTCTCATTGTGGTCCGCCAAAAGGGCTGAGCTGATTAGCATATATTTATTTTTTTTTATTATTATTTTAATTTAATTTTTTATTATTTTTTTATATTATTTTTTATTATTTTTTAATTCTTTTTAAATTATTTTATTTATTATTTAATTTATTATTTATTTAAAGTGAGACACAGTTCTCATTGTGGTCCGCCAAAAGGGCTGAGCTGATTAGCATATATTTATTTTTTTTATTATTATTTTTATTTAATTTTTTATTATTTTTTTATTATTATTTTTTATTATTTTTTAATTCTTTTTAAATTATTTTATTTATTATTTATTTTATTATTTATTTTAAGTGAGACAGAGTTCTCATTGTGGTCCGCCAAAATGGCTGAGCTGATTAGCATATATTTTATTTTTTTATTATTATTTTTATTTAATTTTTTATTATTTTTTTATTATTATTTTTTATTATTTTTTAATTCTTTTTAAATTCTTTTATTTATTATTTAATTTATTATTTATGTTAAGTGAGACAGTTCTCATTCAGGTCCGCTCTTTTTCCCATTGACATACATTAGCGGTGTGTCGGCGATTTTATGGCCGGCCACCTGGTTCTATTTGTCGGCCGTAAAATCGCGGACACACCGCTAATACATGTCTATGGGCAGTGAGCCCGATTTCGGATTGGGCGCCGACCAATCAGAATTCGAGCTCAATGAGGGGCTCTTCTGATTGGCTGAGGGCAGTACACATCGACCAATCAGAAGAGCCGCTCATATCTCATTGAGATACAATGGCGGATTTGTCGTCCATTGTACCTGAATGAGAAGAGAAGAGGACGTCGGAGCTGGAAGAAGACAGAAGATCCCCGGGGCCGGACGAAGAGGACGCCTGGCCGGACGAAGAGGACGCCTGGCCGGACGGACGATCAGATGACTAAGAAGACATGTAAGTATGTGCGGACATGGGGGGGGCTGTGTGGACATTTGTGGGGGTCGGCTGTGCGGACATGGGGGGTTTTTCGGACATTGATGGGGGCGGGCTGTGCGGGCATGGGGGTGGGCTGTGCGGGCATGGGGGTGGGCTGTGCGGGCATGGGGGTCGGCTGTGCGGGCATGGGGGTCGGCTGTGCGGACATGGGGGTGGGCTGTGCGGACATGGGGGTGGGCTGTGCGGGCATGGGGGTCGGCTGTGCGGGCATGGGGGTCGGCTGTGCGGGCATGGGGGTCGGCTGTGCGGGCATGGGGGTCGGCTGTGCGGGCATGGGGGTGGGCTGTGCGGACATGGGGGTGGGCTGTGCGGGCATGGGGGTCGGCTGTGCGGGCATGGGGGTCGGCTGTGCGGGCATGGGGGTCGGCTGTGCGGGCATGGGGGTCGGCTGTGCGGGCATGGGGGTCGGCTGTGCGGGCATGGGGGTCGGCTGTGCGGACAGGGGGGTGGGCTGTGCGGACATTGATGTGGGCGGGCTGTGCGGACATGGGGGTGGGCTGTGCGGGCATGGGGGTCGGCTGTGCGGACATGGGGGTGGGCTGTGCGGACATTGATGTGGGCGGGCTGTGCGGACATTGCTGGGGGTGGGCTGTGCGGACATGGGGGTCGGCTGTGCGGACATGGGGGTCGGCTGTGGGGACATTGATGGGGGCGGGCTGTGCGGACATGGGGGGGGGGGTGGCGAATTGTGTGTAGCGGGGAGCGGAGGCGGCAATGCCGCCTCGGCTCCATGGTCCCCGGGGAGCGAATTGCGGCTCAGGCAGCGAGTCGCAATGGCCTCGCGGCCATTGCTGGCGCTACCTGAGCGGTAAATCGCTAAGGTTGTAGCCGGGGCTGTGGATGGATTTTGGGCCAGCGGCTCGCAATGGCCGCTTCGCGGCCATTGCTCGCCCTGGGCCAGCGACTCGCAATGGCCTCGCGGCCATTGCTCGCGCAGCATTGGGCGCTTCGCGCCCAATGTTAAATTCGTATCCACATGACCACGCCGGAAGTAGCGCGCGGAGGGGCGCTTTTCCGATTCGCGATTATATAATAGATATATTTTTACACTAGTAGATAGAAATGTAATGATACATATATTATAATACATCCATTGTACTCTCTGATTTTGTAGAAAACGAAGCACTGTACAACAATAAAAAACAAGCCCCTCTTTGTAATATATTAAGGCGATTTGCCAGGATTTTATTTTATTCCTTCAGTATGCCCATTGTAGACATAATAAAAATGTATTCACCCACCACAGGTCCTGCACTGCCTTTCTGCTTCAGTCCCGATCTTTATTTAGAGGTCACAACTGCAGCACACCTCACTGCTTCCTGCAAAACACCTTTAAATCATTTTTTTTGCTCAGAATTTTTTATCATACATAATGTTGTCAGTATTGCATCTACACTATATTTATGCAATTATATCACCTTATTGTTGTCAATTAAATTTTGCTTCCACATATAGCTACTTTGAAATATAATTTCTACTACTGATAACTAATGCAAATAAATTACCACTTAATAACATCATACACATCTTAACCTTAGAACATGCAAGCATAGAAATTTACACTTTCACATACCTGGGGCCTTTTAGGCCTGTGTGCAAATAACATGGGGTAACGCAAATAAAAATGCTTTTCAAAGTTTATTTGAGATGTGAATATTTCAAAACATTATAATTATGTGCATAAAACAAAAAAAAAGTAATTACATCGGCTTGAAATGCCCAATATATGCATTGCATATAATTCTTAAATATATATATATATATATATATATATATATATATATATATATATATATAAACAATTTTTTTGTCTAAAAGTTTTTTATAATAAAAGTTGTAGTAAACATGGTGCAGGATTATTTCTTTTCGAAAACTTTCCTTTTCAACTTTACTGATTACCCCAACAATTTTTACATATTATTTTTTCAGAAGAATGTTCCTTGCAGACATTTTGTCCACAAGTGTTACAGAAATGTTCAGATTTCCTTTCCTTCTTTGCTGGACAAATATAACAGCACTTTCTTTTTTTTTCTCTTGGCTCTAGATGTTCCTAAAAATGTATACCACATCAGATCATAGCTTCCGTAATTTGCCTTGGCAAGCACTTCGTGTTGCTTCGCTCCATCATGGTAGGCATCAACAGTTCATAGCAAAGTTCCATCAAGAATACACATCTCTTGTCCTTCCTGTTTGCATGGAGACATGTGTTGTCATGACATCGCGTAAAAGTCTATCAATGACATGCAATGCATATTTAGAGAGCATTGTGCACTCATCAATGATATATAGTTTTGTATTCTTCAACTGTTTGGCTGCCTCTGTATCAGTTTTAATGCGTGAAACAGAAGTTTCATTGACAGGGATTGGAATGCCATAAAGAGAATGGATTGGGCGTCCTCCTTCGAGTAAGTTGGCGGCAATTCCCGTGGTGGCAGCCGGTGAGACAATGTGTCCTTCTCCTCTTAGATGTAGCAGTAGATGATATAAGTAGGTTTTTCAACTCCCACCAGGACCATCAATGAAAAAGCACTTTGTACTATCAGTAGAGTCTTGTAAAGCTTGACTGATAGTATTATACGCCAACAGTTGTTCGTCATTTAGAGTAGCTTTCATCTCCGCAGCTGTTTGTAACTCCACATCCTTATTATACAGCAGGAGAAGGTGTGGTTTATTTACAGGTCGTGGTAATTGAAAAGCTGTATAACTTTTCCCATGGCTTTTGAGAACATCTTGCACATCCGTCATAGCATAGCCTTCACAATTTATATAGTTGTCAGAATTGGAGTGGTATGCACGGCAGTAGTCCTGTACAAAGTGTTCCTTGAATTCATTCCATAACTGCATAGGATTAGCAGCAGGACCAAACATGCAGGTATAGGCAAACATGTCCCGAAGCTGTGCTGGCATGTTGAGAATACATGCATCTTGTAGCGTATTTTTCCATAGACTATCATCAAAGAGTAATCCAACAGCTAATGCTGCCTCTTTGAAAGTTTCATAAGTAACTCCATTGACTGTTTTAATACTCTCGAAACTTGTACCACCTTTCACGTGTAATAGTAACAATCGCAAGTAGTAGCGTTCTTGATCTTTCACACTGACAGTGTACATCCTTCCGATAACAGACCCACCTCCTCGCTTTCTAAGTTCCCAAGACCCTTCATTCCGAACATAGTACTCAGGAATTTGGCGGTATAAGTAGTTATGAGCATGTTGGTCATTGACATTAAGCTCAAAGTAGGCCATAAGAGTGGAATTGTGATGAAGTTTTTGTCGGATGTTAGCAATAGAGTCATCCTCATGAAAATAGAGTGACTGAGAATGAGGCAAATGTACGGCAAGGCGAATGATGGTATGAGATTGCTTATGCATAGGATAAGCAAAAATGCGCCAAGCTGCCTCTGGTGCACTGACATATCTGGAATCCATAAATTGATGTGTTTCATCATGGTCAATGTGAGTCTGGCAAATGTCAAGGCCTTTGTAGACATATTTAAACAAATATTTGACACTTTGAATTGACCCACAAACTTCGACATTAATATGGCACCTGTATTTCAAAAGTAGAAAGGGATTGTATGGAACTACCCAAAAATTATCAACTGTTTTAGAGTGGTGTTGAATGGAAAGGCCAGAGCTTCTGCGATAAATGGGATAGGCATCTTTAGCTATGATGGTAGATGTTTGAAAATCTTTAGGGAAACCTTTAGTACATTTGCCGAGATCCATACAGGGAGAATTGGGGTTGTATTCTCCACAGGGCCCATGAATCATATGTTGCAAAACAATGTCATGAAGTAGAGGGTAGTCTTTAGCATCAGGAATTTCTGCCCAGACGATATTGTCCACATCCTCCTTAGTCCTTAATTTAGAGTTGTTATCTAAAATGATTAAAATGTGTGCGTGAGGTAGACCACGTTTTTGGAATTCGATTACGTGCACCATAGCACAAACTTTTTCGAACAATCCTTTGTTGATGTCTTGTAACAGAGCTTCTAACTTAATTTTGAACACACGTGCTACCAAATCAGGTCTGTCTTCTACACGCTGCCAAGGCTGTAAATTAGATGTAATCTCACTCCATTTAGGATTGCAGGTCATAGTGATGAACAAATCAGGGCGACCGTACTTGGTGACAATAGCCATGGCATCCTGATACCGTTGTTGCATGTTCATAGGACTACCCTCAAAGGAGGAAGGTAAAATGACGGTTTTGCCAATGGGGATGCCTTTTTGGATGGATTTGTTTAATAAATGCTCTTGTAATACACAGTAGTCCTCAACTTTTAAATCCTTTTGATGTTTCCGGATAAAATGTAGGCGATTTGCCTCGATCTTGACATAAGCATCGACAATATACTGTTGGGTGAGTTTGCCACCATTGAGTACTGGATTAAACTGCTCTCTTACAGAAAGCATTTAGCAATAGTACTGCAGCTGTGTAATTCTGCGTGTACTTGGGGCTTGTTCTTTCATGTGATCATGCCAGCCTTGTTCTCCGTACGGGAAAAAGAGTGGATAGAGGAGGGCATCTAAATTGCTGTGTAGAATGCTGATACGTTTGGTTTTTGGGGCCAAAGGATTGTTAGGGTCAGGTTTTAAGTGTATTAAAATATCGCGATTGAATGGTGGCTCTCCATTGTCATTTTCGAATACAACAGCAACCTCATTGACAGTGGGGTTATTGTAGCGTCGAAGGTCTTGTGCGCAATCTTGTTTTAGGGCCATGGTTATATTAGGCATCACAGTACCATTTGCAAGAGCTTTAAGATGTTCCTCCTGTTCAACATCCCGTAACATTTTGTACGTCGCAACAAATGGATTGATGTTATCTAATTGGAGAGCAATGATACTCATCAAAGTAGGATGACAATTTTGATTGTTTTTTTTTGTTCCACAATAGTTTTTTATTGAAAATTTCAAGTGTAACAAAGAATATTCATGCGATACATCGTAAAGCAAAGCAGTTAACAGTAACAAGACCAAATGGTCTACCAAAACAGAAATATTGGGAAGTAACCGTAAAGAAGAAAGGAGGGGGGGGAAAGGGGGAATGGATAAGGGGAAGAAAAGGGGAAGGGGGGAAGAGGGTTGTGGGATGGATAGGGGTGGGAACAGAGAATATCGTCTCAATGGAAAGGAATAGGTATTAGGAGAAATAAAGCCACAGTCTGGATATCATCAACACAGTAAAATGTAAGGAAATGTCAGTTCTACACCTCAGTGTGCGGGAGCATTCACCCTGGAGAATCAACCACAATTGTGTTATACAGAGACAAGATCCATGGATCCCACCAGGATAAGATTTTGCAGCGTCGTTTAGCGCCATGTGCAAGCAGAAGTTCATGTTGGAGATGAGTATTAGTAGAATTGACCAACTCTTCTTTGGACGGAATGGTAGGTACTTTCCAATGCCTTGCTATGCAGGCACGAGCAGATATTAGAATGTTAGCGATGCTTGGTTTGTGCAAATAAAAAAACTCCTCCAGACACAAGCCCAGCAATGCCAAGGTTAGGGTTAGGTCTATCGGGTAACGCATAATTTCCGAAAGCAGCTCTTCCACTTTGGTCCAAAAAAATTGACACTCTTGGGCAAAACCACCAGAGGTGTTGGGCGTTACCCAGGAGACCACACCCTTTCCAACAGAGAGGAGAGGAGGGAGTTAAGGATGAAGAGAATCGAGAGATCTGTTCAGGCGTCAGATACCAGTCCATGTGCTCTTTCTTTAATTGTTCATGGTGTGTTATACATTTTGAATAAGCGGTCGTGCGAGATGCCGCACATTGCCACTGTTGGAGTTCCGTAGTGAATTGTAATCGGGTCTCCCACTTTACCATATAGGGGAGTTTCACATTACCCCTAAGTAGATTCAGTGCATTGTATACTGTAGAGACTCCACGGAGTCCAGGAGAAGATGACTTAAAGTACCTGTGCAAGGGCTCATCAACGTCAACTAGGATCAACTCAGGTAAGGTAAGGGAATCGAGAAAATGTCTCAGTTGCAGATATTTGAAGAAAGAGGATCAGGGAATCCCAAATTTGTCCGCTAGGTCCGAAAAGGACTTGACTCTGACCCCCTCCCGCACCTGCCGCAAGAACTCCACCCCAAGCCCTCTCCACGAGGAAAGAGAGAGAAAATCAACAGACAACTCCACAGCAGGGATAGTGATGTAGTGGTGTAAAAACAAGAGGAGATTTTTACTGTATGAAGACCATGTCTGCAAAAGTGTAGTCATCGATTTCAGATAACTTGGGGCCTGTCGATAAACAAGAAGCATACTCTCAAGCAGGAGCTTGGTAGAGTTCCGAGGGGCAAGATGTCGTTCAATTTGTAGCCATAGGCATTGAGAGTCTTCCCTCCACCATGCTCCAGCTGCAGTTATGTGTATAGCGTGGTAGTAGGAGGCAATGTCAGGGAGAGCTAAACCTCCCAGTTTGGAGGGTAGAGTAAGAATTCTGAGGTTGACACGATGAGGTTTATGATTCCAGACAAATCTACTTATCAAGGTTTGTAAGGATTTCAGGAGGCGCCGGGGAAAGCTAAAAGGGAGGCATCTCAGAACATGTAAAATTTTCGGAAGATAGGTCATCTTTATAATTTGAATTCTTGCTATCCAACAGAGGCCCAGAGAAGAGTGTGAGTCGAGTCCAGTTTTCAGATTGTTATATAACGCACTATTTTAGCCGTGGGTGTGATTTGGATACCCAAGTATGGGAAACCAAGCGGAGACCAGGCAAAGGGCAAACCTGGCTGGAGCTGATGGGCCATATCCGGAGGAACATTCACTGGGAAGAAGAGCGATTTAGATGGATTCAGCTTGTAGTAGGAGACCTCCGAAAACTCAGAGAGCAAGCGAATGATATTTGGTATGGTTCGGGTCTCTGCGTACCCTCTCAGCTAGGGACTCCATCGCCAGGGCAAAGATCAATGGTGAGAGGGGGCAGCCCTGCCTGGTTCCATTTGTTATGTTAAAGCCCGAGTATGTGTAGCCTGAGGTCCTCACCTTTGCGTTGGGGTTAGAGTAGAGGGCCGTCACTGAGGTCTGGAAGTCTCCCACCACCCCGAATCTGCTCAAAACCTCCCTTAAGTACCCCCAGTGCACCCTGTCGAAAGCTTTTTCAGCGTCCAGGGAGAGGAGTGCACCGGGGGTAGGGCTCCTTTCCATCAGCTGCAGCAGGTCTAAAAGTCTCCTAGTGCCATCTGCCGCCTGTCTAGCCGGGATGAAACCCACTTGGTGTGGGCCAATCAAGGAGGGCAGAACTACCATCAAACGATTTGCCAGTATCTTGGCATAAACCTTTAGGTCTCCATTCAGGAGAGCAATGGGTCTAAAATTTGCAGGAGAGGTGGTAGGTTTACCAGGCTTTGGGATGGTAGAAATGAGAGCCTCCAACCCCTCTGGGGCAATCTGGCCCTGTTTTCGCCAATAGTTAAATAGCTTAAGAAGATATGGAGATAAGTCTTGGAGAAAGCAATTATAGTACGTGTACGTGAAGCCGTCAGGGCCAGGGGCTGACATCTTTTTCATTGTTTTAATAGTCGATTGAATCTCCTTAAGGCGGAGCGGGGCATTTAGGAAGGCCTCTTGTGTTGGAGATACCCTGGGGAGGCTAATTTTATCTAGATATTGATTGATGAGAACTTTAGAAGGCTGGATGGTGTGATTGTCAGCATGGAGATTGTACAGATTGGCGTAATAGTTGCGAAACTCTTCCGCGATTAATAGGGGGTTTCTAATTGGGTGTTATGATGGTCAAACAAATGGTGACAATTTTATTGTGTTGGCATTGCAAGCTTGTTGATAGCCAAATTGGTATCTAAAATATAAAGCTGGGCATACACTGGAACTTCATCATCAGACGGATGTAAGGTTCCAGTGCGATGATATATTTGTCCATGTATCCGAAGCAATATGGGCCATATCCAGGAGGTGGCGAAATATTGGCACCCATGGAGGCAAACGCAAAGGAACTGTTAATGGAACGGATGTTTTCCATAAGATTCTTACTGAACTCACTTTGTCCTGTGAGCAAACGTGTGAAGACTTGAGGATATTGGGGTATAGGTACCTGGACTTTACCCTTGTGACAACATAGAGTGAACTTTTTATCTGATGGTATCTCAGCATTAAAATGAAATGCTTGACAATGTTCACAAACATAGTTCATAGGACCACAGGAGTGTTGTACCACGGTACTGTCATCATTAGTGAAACCTTTGGAATGTATAGGTACAGATTGTGGTAATGGAGTATTAGACTGGTGCTGGAAGCCAACATATATAAAGCGTGGACCTGGTACAGGATCATCACTGTCCACAGATTCAATGAGGGAGGAGGTGAAGGTGTATCATCAGCGGAGTCTATGACTGTGGAGGTAAAAGCAATATTTTTGTGCCGCTCACAGCGTGCAGCAGCAGCATTTATTAATGGGTTGATTGTTGACATAGAAGACTCATGTGTGACGCATTTATTGAAAGCAGACTTAACGGTGTTCAGGCGACAGCGTTTCTCTGCAGGAGTACGGGTAGCACACTGTTTGCACTTACGTGCAGAATTAGAAACAAATACAGTAGGTTCATGGTGTGCACATTCTATGGAAGGAGACATGGAAGGTGTATTGTGGTCAGTATTGAAGACTGTGGACATGGAAATAATATTTTTGGAACGTTGACAGCGTACAACGGCAGCATGATTAGCTAAGCGAATTTTTTTTTGCTCAGCAGACTCCTTCATAATGCGTTTCTTCCTAGCAACGTTTCTGTTGTCCAGGCGCTGGCGTCTCTCTTCTTGAGTCTCGTTAGCACACTTTTTGCGCTGACGTGCGGCATCGGCAGTTTTTTGCTTGGTGTTATTAGTATACTTGTTATGAGTATAGTTATGTTCAGAGCTAATGTTTTTGCGCCGACGTGCGGCATCGGCAGGTTTTTGCTCGGTGTCATTAGTATACTTGGTATGTGACCAACTTTTACTTGCAGCATTGGCAGCTGTTCGCTGTGTGTCATGAGTATAGTTGTGTTCAGAGCTCATGTTGGTTAACATAAATAGCTATAACAGTGTTGTGGCAAATTAGAGGTTAATAAGAGACAGCCTCGCAGTGCAATAGTCAATGACTAATGAGCAGTATTTAGCTAAAGAACCACATAGGAGTGTAATATAGATACCAAAATGTGTCAGAAGCACTTCCAAACTAAATTAATATAGTTTGGATAAAGAGTCTTATCTGTTTAGAGGCTAAAATCGCGGGGAGCTTGAAATCCGACGTCACTGGGACCGCCTCCACGCAGTAGAAATTTGCTCTGAGGTACAAAAATTCAAATGTGTTGTGTGACAGGTGTGTGTGTGTGGAGTGTGACAGGCATGTGTGTGTGTTGTGTGACAGGCGTGTGTGTGTGTGGAGTGTGACAGGCGTGTGTGTGTGCGTTGTGTGACAGGCGTGTGTGTGTGCTCCACATGGTCGCGGCCGGGACCCCGGGTGATCACAGCGGCCGGAGCCGGGAGGGAGAGCGGTCACCCTCAGGCAGGCGGGAGGCGCCGGGAGAACCGCATGTCCTTCGCTCTGAGCTCCGACACTGGGAGGATGAGAACCGAGCGGCGGGAGGAGGAGAAGGAGGAGGGGAGGACAGGGCCGGAGAGGCAGAGAGAGGAGCGGGAGGACTGGGCCGGAGGAGAGAGGAGGCGCCGGGACACACGGGAACTTTCCTGGCCGGAACTTCTGAAAGCGGAAAGTTCTTGGCAGGAACTTCCGAAAGCGGAACGTTCCTGGCCGGAACTTCCGAAAGAGGAACATTCCTGGCCAGACCTTCGGGTCCCTGTAGGCGCACGGACGAAGGCGGAACTTCCGAGAGTGGAACGTTCCTCCGCCGGTTCGGTCGACCCCCGGCTACCCCGCACTGGTGACGTCACCCCATAGGTCCGGAGGCCATCACGGAAGTAGCCTTCGGAGTGTAACGACTTGCGGTGTGTGGTGGGAGTTTAATGGCTAGCGGTGAGCGCTACGCGCTCACCGCTCGTGGGTCTGGTGGGCGCTAAAGCGCCCACTTCCGGTTCCGGTCTTATTACACAGGTCCGGAGTCCATCACAGAAGTTGACCGAATTGGCCGGAAGTGGCCTTCGGGTTTTATATATCAGATACTATAGTTCCTCTTTTTTTTCCGGTTTTTTTTCTCTTCCTGAAGCGATATGTTTTCCTTCTAAGTAGTACACAAAACTACCTCATCTGCAATATCATCTGGAAAAATTTTACAGAAAACATCTCTTTTGGACAAGAATTGGGGAATTCCTACAGCGCCTTCAGCAACTTTCATAATATTATGTGATGTGATGCGTCCAAGAACCCCAGCACTACTGTTCCAAACAACATTAGTTTTGGATGTTCTATTTGTACGTTCTGCTGGATCCATTACTTCTTCATCATCTGAAGAATCACTGGACGATGAAGTAGAGACATTACCTGGTGGCATGTACTCTTCATCGGACAAAGAAAGTTCACTGTCTTCATCACTATCAAAAATGATTGCCTCGATTTCTTGGTCAGTCAAACCCCTGAATGTAAACTGTGCCATTGTAACCTTAGATGTCCGTAAACTAAAATGAAAAAAAAAAAGATTACAATCTGGGTTGTGCACTCTTTGTTAGTGTGTGTGTGCTAAATGTAAAGTGCAGCCCCCCTCCTCTTACCTTCAGCATGTCACCACTTTCTTTTAGGTGCAGTAGAAGCCTCTGGATTTTTGAATCTCAGAAAGTTTCTTTTTCCAGAAACAAGAAAGCTGACTCCTTCCTCCAAAGTCTCTTCATCAAGTAGCACACAATGAACAGGATGTTGTCTGTCCTCCTGTTCCTGTGTGTTCATGACCTGCGATGATGTCAGAGATGCATGACTTTGTGAGGGAGCCTCCCTCCCAAGATCACATGACCATGGAGTCAGGCAGAATCCACACTCTTCCCAGCAACAGCTGAGTCATAAAGACTGAGTAATAAAGACAAAGTCTTCCCCAGGAGCAGTACAGACAAAAAGGCTGAGGATCACATGTAAACCAAGTACAGGCCTAAAAGGCCCCAGGTATGTGAATATGGGGTAGTCCCAAAAAAGAGTTGTTTTACCGAAATGCCTATAGCATAAAAATATATGAACAACTTGAAATTACTAACAACTATATACCTGAGTAATACCTTGAGATTCAAAATTCTAACTAAAGTAATCTTGCAGAAAATAGAATACAAGTAACCTAGCAGGCCTGCGAGGCCCCAGGTATGTGATCTAGGGTTAATACTAGATGCCAGTGTACCAATGATTTTCGCAAGCAGAAAACGCTTACTACACACTGAAGTAAGATTTGTGTTGAGGTGCACAGAAGCACACACCACTTGTAAGAGGTTTCAGATTCATTATGCACCTCTCCGGAGCGTCCGACTCATCTAGACTGGCATTCATCGGGCCAATGTGTATTAGCCTTAAGGCCCAGTTACACGGTACGAGATCATGAACGATATCGCTCAAACGTCACGGGTTTTGAGTCGTTCAAACGACATCGTTAGGATCTCATTGCGTGTTACACCGAGATACGACTACGATAAATCATTGGATCATTGATCGCAGATTTGAGAACATGTTCTCAAATCAAACGATCCTCGATCAGCCAACCTTCTGCATCGTTCTGTGTTACACTGCGATAACGATGTCGTTAAGAACTTCTCCTATTCACAACAGTGAACAAGTATCGTCCGCTGGGTTGTGCTATCGATAGCTGCTCGCCACATCGTTAGTGGGTCGAGCACTATATATAGACGTGTGACGTCTCACCAATGTTCTCTAAACAATGTCCTAACGACCGTGTGCCCATGAGATTGTTGGTGATATCGTGTCTACATTGAAGCGTGTACACCTTTAGAGTGTCCAAGTTGGGCAAACCTATCTGAACTCATAAATCTTTGCTTTGTTGAAATTTTTGTAGTCTTTATGGTCCTATTATTTTATTACCATGAGATGGCAGCACAGAACACATTTATTTGTACTAATCAGCCTTTGTAAATAGAAAGAAACATAGGGTGTCCTGCAGATTGCCTAGAGACAAACCAAACAGATACAATTAGTTCCAGAAATATTTGGACAGCAACACAAGTTTTGGCAATTTAGCTGTTTACCAAACTATATTCAAGATACTGATATGTAATCAATTTGGTCTTAAAGTGCAGTTTGTCAACTTTAATTTGAGGGTATTCACATCCTAATTGGAGTTTAGAAATTACAGCTCTTTAATATGTAGTTGCCTCTATTTCAGGGGACCAAAAGTAATTGGACAATTATCTCAAAAGGTCATTAATGGACTGCATTGGCTATTCACTTATTAATCCATCATTAGTTAAGCAAGTAAAAGATCTGGAGCTGATTCCAGGTATGTCATTTGCATTTGGAATATGTTGCTGTGAAGCCAAAGCATGAGGTTCTAATTGGAAGAGAAACTGACCATTATTAGGCTGAAAAAAAGAAGAAATTCAACAGAGATAGCAGAAATATTAGGACTAGTTAAATCAACAGTTTGGTGCATTTTGAAAAAAAAAAAAAAGAGCACACTGGTGAGCGTCACCTAATAAAACGACACCTATTTAATTGAACACCCTTGATTTAATCCATGTCATGGTTTAACTAGGGAATTGTACTGCCCCAAATATAATCCCGACTATAAATTTACATTCTATGAAAATACACATTCATCATTAAACAAATACAATACTAGCAACATAGTCTAATATGATATAATATGATCTCTATCATCTAATATGATCTCTATGCTGCTACATGACATTATTTTGTATTAACCAATTTGAAAAGTATAAGTACTGCAAGACCAAATTCATTCCATTTATTAATATTGGTCTAGGAGTCAAGAACCAGTATTATTAACATTCATACTGATCTACATAACCCTTGGACTTCCTACATATTTATTAGATCAATGTAAATACTTAAGTCCCATCGATTTCTCTGGCTAACACGGTACAATATTATTTTGTATTGAACTTAACATATTTATTAGATGTAACCATAATTATAACACTGTCTCTACAGGCAGGGGAATATATGGAAATAATGGGGCCCATAATAGTATGTCTAATTACCCCCCTATCAAAAAAATAAAAGTAATATTCAGCTGGGTCACATGACAGCACATCTCACAACTTTGCAGCCATTACAAAGTGATTTTCCTCCTATCGAAGCCACTAGATTTCCCTTTCATTGCCCCATAAAGTATGATGCTAACAAAAGTGCCCCACAAACGCTATATGACTGTATGATACCTCCACAGTGAATTCCACCTAAGTGCCCTTCACAGGCACAGTATGATGACCCTACTGTACTTCTAAACTACCCCGATAATGAATGGTGACCCCAACACAGTATAATCCTCAACTGTGACCCCCCCCACACAGCCCCATATACAGTATAATGTGTTCACATACAGTATAATGGCCCCCACTATCCCTCCACAAAGTATAATGATCCTCACAACTCCTTACACTTATAATGGCCAATGCTATCCCTTCAAATAGTATAATGACCCCCACACAGTACTCCGCACAGTATAATGGACCCCACACAAACTTTCACTCTGTATAATTGCTTGAATATAGTATAATGGCACTCAGATAGCCCTCCATGAAGTATAAAGGCTCCCTCGTTGTCCTCAAAATATTATAATGACCTCGACAAAGCTCTTCAAATATTATCATGACCCCATGTAGCCTTTCATCTACTTATCTTCACAGGGTGCACCCTGGTAACGCTAAAGGACTAACAATCTTGACAACTAAACAATCAAATTACATCTAGATATCCTGGTCAATATACTTTACATCATACTTGATAATCAACAAAGGATCAACTTTGTGCGGATCCTCCTGGGGTTGCCTGGGGTGCTCTGCTGCTTGTGCTCCAGTATGGTTGAATAGTTGTCACGTGAATGCAATCAACACTCAGTTGAACAACTCTATGCGCATAATATCTGGTGCTATCAGACCTACACCTGTAAACTGCTTACCTGTCTTGAGCCATATCACACCTGCAAACCTGAGAAGACAAAAGCTCCTCCTTAAAGAATACACCAAAGTAGTGAATAATGAAAACCTCCCAATACATCAAAATATCCAAGGTTCTCCAATACAGTGACTGAAATCAAGACTTCCACACATCTGAACCGCAATTACCCTGCATGATCTCAATTCAGAAGAGAAATGGTGAGAACTTTGGGTCAGTGCAGTACACGGTGAGCTTCAAGCATTTCCTCACTCACAAAATCAACCACCAGGATTCAATCTACCAAGGAAAACCTGGGTCACTCTGACGCCCCCTGTATCTTTAATCCACCCACCGCCGCCTCCCTCATGCCAGAGAACTGCAGTGTTTTCTTGGACTGGTCTCCCTGAGTTCAGTGAATACTTTGTGATGTTGGTCTACTAGGCCTTGCTTCCACCTAGCCAGAATCCTACTCCACATTGATGAGGGGCAACACCCCGAAACAGCTGTCTGTGGATGGATACCTGGCCTTGGTATTCCCTTGTCATATCTTTAAGCTTGTAAAAGAGCTGGATATTGACTAAAAGGGCCACTTAACATGGTGGTTATGGTGTTCTCCGCAAGCAGCCACCCCTTGGCTGGGTCCTTCCCTGGAGGGTTATCTGGCTAGTCCTGTGTTTGAGACTCCTAACCAAGGCTCCACAGACTTATTTGCATATTCATAATTCCCAGGAGGCAATGCGCCAAGGAATTCACTGTGTTGAGCGCTTTAGCCAGCTGCCCGCAGTGTTTTCTTGGACTGGTCTCCCTGAGATCAGTGAATACTTTGTGATGTTGAATCTCATGGATGGTTCACCTTTTGGATTTGGCCTGCCTCATGTTTTTCCAAACAAACATATACCTTCATTTGTAAAAACTCAAGTTCAAGTACATATTTGTCTTGGGTAGCTTTCAGACACTCTGCACCATGTGTATCAGTGTGAATGGTGCCCTAAGCAGGCCCTTAGTGTGCATGGCAAGTCGCCTCCCATACCTTGGTTGAGGTGATTTATCAGCCTGCATCTGGGCTTGCTACACAAGTGGGGTCTGACTGCATCCTGCTAAGTGCAGTATTGTTTTTTGTCTATGGCATTGATGGTAAGTTTTTGATGCTGCTTTTTCTAGTAGTTTTTGTATATTTTTGATAGGACTGACGAGCATGGGAATCCGTGTCGTGGATCGTCAGCTTAAGTGTCTTGGCCAACACATGAACCAATATCCCATCTATAAAGGTTTTTTGTTCATCATACAGAAAACTTTTTTGCACTTTTTTATTCATTTCAGGGTGTAGTTGGGCCCCTAGGGGGCGCCATTCATCTAGTGGTGCAGAGACATTGTACTGTGCAGCCCATGGCTAAGGCAGCAGAGCTTGGGTAGCTTTCAGACACTCTGCACCATATGTATCAGTGTGAATGGTGCCCTAAGCAGGCCCTTAGTGTGCATGGCAAGTCGCCTCCCATACCTTGGTTGAGGTGATTCATTAGCCTGCATCTGGGCTTGCTACACAAGTGTGGTCTGACTGCGTCCTGCAAGTGCAGTATTGGTTTTTGTCTATGGCATTGATGGTAAGTTTTTTACTTTATTGATGTGGCATACACACTAGCTATTGAGCATTACCACTTTCAGTCCCCAACTAAGTGGTTATTTTTCCTTAATCCTCTATCTATTGTTTCTTTTTCTAACTTTATTGAATAAAAATGGATATATTTGAACAAATGCTTGTTCCACATATCTTCGAATTACTAGGATGGTTTCACACTGCAGTTTTTTCCCTGATCAGGTTCGATCAGGTTTGTGTGCCAAAACCAGGAGAGGAACCAGGAGAGGAACTTGCAGAGAAAAACTATAATTGAAAGATTGACACCTGTTCTGAGTTTTGGAGACACTCCTGGTTTTGGCACACAAATCTGATCGAACCTGATCAGGAAAAAATTGCAGTGTGAAACCATGTGTTTCTTCATACCACATAACTACATTCTTCTAATGTCTCAAGTAGAACATCTATTACCCTTTTCTGTGTTCTATCCTATTCCCTATTCAGCTCATTCTCCTCTCCTATTTTCTGAGTTTTTCCCTTCTCAGTCCCCATTACTATGTATGTTCCTTTCTCCCTAGACTTTAGCTCAGTGTTTCCCAACTCCAGTCCTCAAGGCACACCAACAGGTCATGTTTTCAGGATTTCCTTAGGATTGCATAGGTGATAATTTAATCACTTGCACAGGGGATAATTCCATCATCTGTCTAATGATAAGGAAATCCTGAAAACATGACCTGTTGGTGTGCCTTGAGGACTGGAGTTGGGAAACACTGCTTTAGCTCATGCTTCCCTATATTCAGCGTTTAACCCTATAATCATGTCCTGCTTCTCATTTGTTTTGTCTATAACCGTGTATAATAAAGCTTTTTGCAGCTTACATTATACAATCGTCCACAATATTCACTATACATAAAAACATGTATGTTTATATATTTTTGTTCTGCAATTCATATTCATGTATTTTTATAGTATATTTTTTTTATTTGTATTTTTCCAAATTTTTTCCTATATGTTTTTTTCCTGTTTTTCAATATTTTTTCTCTATTACTTTATTTTTCATTTTTTTATTTTCTCTTTAAAATATTTGCTTCATAAACTTCATTTTCCCTTTTTTTTATTCATATATTAATTTTTATTTATTTAGCCCTTCTCTTATTGTATGACATAATAAGGTACTTCTCCAAATTTATTTCCTTTGTAAAATTATCAGGATCCTGATTGCAACTTGGAGGCAAATTTGTCCACCTTGGAGCCATATAATTATATTTCTAGTATGTTTGGTATCTGTGTTAGGCTCCTTTCACATCAGCATTCTTGCTGATTTGTGGTAGATCCGGCAAATTTACCCCATCTGCCACGTAACGGTCGACTTGCCGCAAGCCCCTATTCATTCTCTATGGGACTTGCGGCAGGTGCAGCATGTGCAGTTTTGATCTGGCTAACCATAGTTTTTGGACTTGCTGCAAGTGCTGGATTTGCCGGTTTGCGGCAAAAAACGCACATGCCGCACCTGCCACAAGTCCCATAGAGAATGAATGGGGGCTTGTTGCAAGTCGGCCGTTACACGCAGATGTGGTAAAACTGCCGGATCTACCACAAATCATCAAAAGGTCCCTTATAATGTTTTCTCACTTCATTCCCAAGTCTTTGGCTTGGTTCACATCATGTTTTTCATTGCTTTTGAACACAATGCGTTTCGCAGCTACATTAACGCAATGAAATGCAACCATTTGATTGCATTAATGCACCCACAGACTATTATTGGTAGACGCAGTCAAACACATTGCAATTGCAAAGCAAAATGTGGTTGCGTTAGAACGCATGTGTTTATCCCGAGTGCACAGGGAACGTTCTCCAGTTTACAACCGCTCCACATTCTACTCGTTCACAAAACTAGCAATGGCGGCTGAGCATGCGCAGTCGTACTGCCGCGGCCATCTTGGCACTCACAACTTTGGCCCTGTATGCCCAGCGTGCATGTGTGGTTGGTACAGGGGCTTGTTTTCAGTCCCGGGCACTTGCGCTCTGCATCCTTCCAGCCGCAGATGCCGCCCCATGCAGAACATGCATCTATTGACCCTCCTCCATTACAGGTGATTATTGACATTATGATTGATTCACTACATAAACATTAGACCATTTAGTATGAGCACCCTTCCCACTGATGAAGTCACTCCGCTGAGGAATACATGGGGTCATGTCTTGCTGGACCCCTTAGGCGCAGCTGGGCTCACACTTCCTTGACATTCTCCTGCCTGACTCCACTTGAGGCTGTTATGTTACACCCCAGGGCTGTAGGATACTCGGAACCAGGCTGTTAAGCAGTTCTGGAAAGTCACAGGGGTCGTGACCTGGCTCCCGTGATCCAGGGTTAAGTTTTTAAGGGAGTTCTTGGCTTGATAGGGAAGGGGGTGATGATAGGGAAGGTTAGTAATAACGCCACCCATGGTTTGTGGATATTAGTGGCCACTGCTGCTGCAGAACCTCTGGGAATTATGGATGGGTAGTTGGGATGGAGCGACTCCCCATGGGTGGAGCAGATCCCAAGGGCAGTGGATGTGGTACGGGTGTAGGGTGCAGGATGGCAAGG
The DNA here is from genome assembly GCA_033576535.1 of Allobates femoralis. Lineage (NCBI taxonomy): Eukaryota > Metazoa > Chordata > Amphibia > Anura > Aromobatidae > Allobates > Allobates femoralis. The sequence continues at coordinate 384,337,866 of JARQOC010000003.1, forward strand.
GCAAACTCATGGTTTGTTGGTTCCTCAGGCCTTTTACTGGTGCAACTGGAATCCGACAGGTGATGGTATACAGAGTCCTTGCACCTGAGAGCAACTCGGGGTTCTCCTTACCCAACAGGTTCTGAGGCCTCCTTGATGTGCCTTGTTGGTAGGTCCCTGCTGCTGCTTAAGCAGAACTGCTGGCCCTCACTCTCTCGGGCTTGGTGCCGGTATGACAGGAAACTCGAGTCCCTCTCTAGCCCCACATCTCAGGTGGCAGTTCCTGGGCTCTTTATGTTGCTTTGCCTCCAGGCCCAGTGTGGCTGGGGAACTTGGAATTCCCCAAATTCCGGTATTGTCTGCCGGCCCTGCACACCCTCGGACTCCGGTGTCCATTTTTTTGACGCTTCTCCTCTGGGGTGAGCACGACTCCGCTCTGCTCCCCAGGCTCTACTCTCCTTCCTCAGCCCCCTGCCTTGGGTCCCTCACGTTCGACTGTGCTATCCTGGGAAGAGCTTAGCACTGTTCCTAGTCCACCGGATGTCTTACTCAGTCCTTCTAGGAACGGAACTCTGCTGTATCTGGGATGAGACCAGAATTTATACAGGAGCTCACCCTGAACCCGGGCCTTGGTTTCCCCCTTCAGTCCTGGAGGCAGAAAGGTGTTGTGTGTGGTCTTTGTCTGGTGTGGATACCCTCTGTTGCTCTCAAGTGTGACACTACCACCTGGGGGCGATAATGACAGTGTGGCACTTGAACTCTGGGATGCAACTTTCCCTTTAGTTAAATTTAGTACTCTGGGACTGCAATAACCTTTGTCAAAAACCACGACTGCTCCATTGTACTGTGTCCAGGTCTTGGGAAAGTCTCCTAGTACCGTATGGATTACTTCTTCTTGGGGTTTTACTTACACTGGAACTTCTGGCATCCTCTCTTAGGACTTCAGTGCTTCAGGGCAGATATTAAAATGGTCTCTTGACACAGCTGTTGACGTCTTCCCTTCATCTTTACTCACTAAGCACACCTTGGCATTGTCAAAATTTGATGGTAACACGGTGTACAGCACTGCTTCCCACTAATCATCCAGTTTGTTAACACGCCTTCTCTTTCTGGTTTCAAAGGGGTTCCAGGAGCATGCTGGTTTTATGTGCTTTCTTGCCTTTCGCTTGGGACAGACTTTTCTCAACACATGCTTTATTTGGCGAAACTTCTGTTGATGTTCTGTATCCCAAACTCTTTCTGGTGCATCTGCATCTGGCTTCACAATTCCCATATCTAAGTCAATAGGCAGCTTACCAGGTCTTGCTCTCATCAGGTAGGCTGGAGTACAGTTTGTGGAATCTCACGGGTACATGGTTATATAAATCCACTAAATCTGGCAACTTCTCTGGCCACATGTTCCTTTCTTCCACCGGCAATGTCTTCAGCAGGTCTATGTCTACCTGGTTTATCTTTTCTCACATGCCATAGGTCTGTGGATGGTACGGTGTTGTTCTGATTTTCTTACACCTGTACAAATTACTAAATTCCTGGAACACCTCTGCTTGAAATGCTGGACCTTGATCTGTAAGGACCTGTTCTGGATACCTATGCGTTCTGCAAAAGTGGGCTTGGAATGCTCTAGCCAAAAAGATCTTGACGTCAATGGATGATAACCATACTGTCTTCATGCACGTTAGCACGGTGTATACATTTTGCTAAAGTCCCTGTCGTCTTCTTCAGTTGTAATTGTAACCTTCTTTCTATTGATAGTAGATTGCGACAGGCAAGCTGAAATTATAAAATGCAATAACAGCAGTATTTCAGAATACATAACTGTACTGTGCATAGGATACAGATAGTCTGCAATACACATTATATTATGAGGTAATATTACAAGTTGATGTTTATCTATTCAATACCCCAAACATACTATGAAACACAGCACTGAAACACACAGTAATCCTGCCAACTATTATGGGAAACAGCTGTTAGCATAGAGCACAAGGTTCAACCAACTGATAAGATGGCTTCTCCCTCAGAAGCCAAGAGAAAATGGCTGCTGCCAATTATGTGACAAGAACAGTACCAAAATACAGCAGGATCTGTCCCACAATACAGAGCAAACTTTCTCATAATGCATAGCAACTAGGGATGGGTAAAGGTCTGTGAATAGCTGAACAAACTTTACTGCTATTCACAGTCACACGTGCTGCAGTTGTGGATCTTAGATATTGTCAGATCTTTGTGGGAATTTTTTTTAAAATAAATTTGTGAAAGAGGGAGTGTGGGGGAGTCTTTATTGAAGTAAATTATTGTTTCCTGTTTGTGTGTGTGCTGTTTTACTGTTACACTTACTGTATTAGTAATGGGGGAGTCTGATAGACCCTTTCTATTACAAGAGCTTGATGCCAGCTGACAGACAACTGACATCAACCCCTAAAACCATTACTCTGATTGCCATAGTACCACAACAATCAGGAAGAGCTGGGAAAGAGCACCAGAAAGGGTGCATCTAATGAGATACCGTGTTTCCCCGAAAGTATGGTGCCCCCGAAAGTAAGGCATGCTTTGGGGGGCGCCCTACTTGCTAATATAAGACACCCCCCCGAATGTAAGGCGTACCTTTTGCGGATCACATCACCGGATCTGCGGCACTGCGGCACCGCTCCCCGTGCCCCCGCTGTCCCCACTGTCAGTCCCCGCCAGTTTGCTGTGTTCTCCGTGCCCTGGAGCTCCGACGCTCTTTCCTGCTCTCCACCCCGCCCACGAGCCCTGCGCCAATCACAGCGCAAGAAGCATGGGCCAGCTGACGTCAGTCCTGGGCTGTGATTGGCCCAGGGCTCCTGCGCTGTGATTGGCCCTGGGCTCCGGCACTGTGATTGGCCCTGGGCTCCGGCACTGTGATTGGCCCAGGGCAGGAGCCAATCACAGCCCAGGACTGACGTCAGCTGACCCGTGTGCACCACCAAAGCAGCACCGCAGACGAAAGAAAAGAAAGAAGGTAAGAAAGTGAAAGGTGTGTGTGTGTGTGAGATGTGTGTGTGTTATGTGTGTGTGTGTATGTGTGTGTGTGACATGTGTGTGGGATTGTGTGTGTGTGACATGTGTGTGTGTGATGTGTGTGTATGTGTGTGTGTGGTGTGTGTGTATGTGAGATGGTGTGTGAGATGGTGTGTATGGTGTGTGTGAGATGTGTGTTGTGAATGTGTGTGTAGATGTGTGTATGTGTGTGTATGTGAGATGTGTGTGTGAGATGTGTGTGTATGTGTGTGTTGTGAGATGTGTGTGTGAGATGTTGTGTGTATGTGAGATGTGTGTGTGAGATGTGTGTGTATGTGTGTGTGTATGTGGTGTGTTGTGAGATGTGTGTGTGATGTGTGTGTGTGATGTGTGTGTATGTGAGATGTGTGTGTGTGTGGATGTGTGTGTATGTGTGTGTGTGATGTGTGTGTGAGTGTGGCAGGTGTAGTGGGTACCGTACTGGGAGGCTGCTGCAATGGGATACGGTACCGTACTGGGAGGCTGCTGCAATGGGATTTTTTTTTGGCTAATATAAGACACCCCCCGAAAGTAAGACATGGCGGTCTTTTTGGACCCCAAAAAAATATAAGACGGTGTCTTACTTTTGGGGAAACACGGTAGTATATTTAGGCTGGAAATGGCCAAATAACCATGGGCATTCCCAGCCTGGTAATATCAGCTTGTTTCTGTCTGCTTCACCTTAGCTAGTGGTCAAAAATAAGGGGGACCCCACACCATTCACGGTCTGTGGTCAAGTTTGAATCTAATCTGGATACCGAACTGAGCTTTTACCTAAAGTCCAACTGAACCTGCCGAACCCAAGCATCAACGGTTCCGGTCAGCTGTAATAGCAACTAAACTACATGAAATACATTACATCACCAGCAGATGGAGCTGTTGCCAATGGACATTAGATTGTATTTAAATACAGACAATACAATGTCAGAACTTCTATACACACAAAGTGACAGAACTCCCTGGATAGCTGAATTCACTGCAGAGGTAAAAAAAAACTCCCCACTTGAAATCAGCCGACATTACTATTGTGTTTATTGAAAAAGTTTTCCTATTGGTCTGAGGAATAATTTGTTTTTACCTTGTTTCTTTATTTTTAATTTGAACAAGAGAAGCAATGCTGACAGAAGCAGGGATCTGATAAAACAGAAAGTTTTATTGAAGTCCGTTTAAAACATAGTGCAGCATAGGGGACCCCGTGCAGACCACCAGGGTACAATCATACGTGTTTCGGCTACACACCTTACTCATAGATTAATATCCATGAATAAGGCGTGTAACCGAAACGAGTAGGATTTTACCCTATTGGTCTGCACGGGGTCCCCTATGCTGTACTATGTTTTAAACGGACTTCAATAAAACTTTCTGTTTTATCATTTCCCTGCTTCTGTCAGCGCTTGATTGTTGAAGTTCTATTGCTGCCCGAGACCATGGGCATGTACCCGAGCGCCAGGAATTAGATTCATTGAGACAGAAGGAAGACCACAGAGGGGTGAGCTGAATAACTTTTTGTATTTATTTTTAATTCTATCTTTGTACAATTCTGTCTTTACTCAGACTGTCTTGGTATAATATAATAATAATTTATTCCTTTATATAGCGTTATTGATTCCATAGCACTTTACATACATCAGTAATGCTGCCTCTATTGAGGCTCACAATCTAAGCATCCTATCAGTATGTCTTTGCAATGTGGGAGGAAACTGGAGTGCCTGGAGGAAACCCACGCAAACACAAGGAGATCCTTGCAGATGTTGTCATTTGTGTCCTTGGTGGGAATTGAACGAAGGACCTCAGGACCTCAGTGCTTCAAAGGCTGCAGTGCTAACCACTTGAGTCACCATGCCACCCCCTAATAGCCGTCTGTTTCTTCTTGACTGGTGATCTTTCATTAGTACCACATCATTTGGTTGCAGGTTAGGCTTATTAGTTTGCCACTTTCTCCTTAGTTATTGGAAATGTATTGCTTTTTTCCACTTCTCCCACAAAAGGTTGGAGAGATTCTTTACTTGCCTCCATTGAATTCATTAACTGTCTTTAATATTAAACTCTCCAGTTGGAAGGCAAAAAGTGTCGGTCTTCTGTGTAAGTAATGTGATGAAGTGAGAACAGTTGGTTTATCAGGATTACTGGAACTCGGCACCAGCGGTCTGACATTCATGATGTCTGACGCTTGATAGAGGTCAAGCTTTCGTGTGTCAGCCTCATAGATCATACTTGTAAGAAGGTTGAATCGAGTATCCTCCTTGCGACATTATCATCTTTCATCCTCCTATGTGTGACAAATGCAGTGAGTTGAAAGTCTAAGTACTTTGTTGTACACTTAAGTATCTTTCTATGTCATTAGAAGACAGTTACAACTAGGGATGGGCGAATCTACTCGCTAGGACTCGTTACTCGGCGAGTAGTAAGGGACTCGCAGGACTCGGTACTCTGCGAGTTTCCCAGTGATTACTCGCACGAGTCCAATGCAAATCAATATCAATCCTAGTTTTGTCAGAAACGCTGACAAAACTAGGATTGCCATTGTTTGCATTAGACTCGGCTACTGTGCCAGTGATAGCAGGGAAACTCGCAAATAACTGCTGTTACATTGCGAGCCGAGTCCAGCTGTCTTCTCTGTGCAGCTCCAGGGTCCTAGAGCCCGCCTGCTCACAGACATGATGTAGCAGTGCTGAGATTGTTCTCAGTCTGCTCATTCCCTGTGCATAGACATCTATCTATGCACAGGGGATGTAGCAGAGAGGACATCGCGTTTTGTACTACGTCGGACGGAAGAGGATTTTTTTAATTAAAGATGGAGTCCCTAATGGTTTTTTTTTTTATTTCAAATAAAAATTTTTCTCTGTGTTTTTTTAACCCTTTATTGGAGATTCTTAGTGGCCGGGTCAAACGTGGCCTGACATTAAGAATCTCGGGCTTAATACCAGCTTGTATAACAAAGCTGGTATTAACCCCTTTATTACCCAGCGTGCTACCGCCACCAGGGCCGCTGGAAGAGCGGGGTTCAGCGCCAGAGGATGGCGCTTCAATGTACGCGCCATCTTCTGGGGCGGCTGCGGGCTGCAATTTGCCGCGGGGGGTGCCTAGAAAGCTTGGGCATCCCTGCGCTGCGGATTCCAGCCCCCAGCTGCTTAGCTGTACCTGGCTAGACATAGAAATTGCGCGGAGCCCCACGCATTTTTTTTAATTATTTCATGAAATTCTGAGATTCTGACTCTGACTCTGAGACTCTGACTCTGAAATTCATGAAATAATTTTAAAAAAATGCGTGGGGCTCCGCGCAATTTCTATGTCTAGCCAGGTACAGCTAAGCAGCTGGGGGCTGGAATCCGCAGCGCAGGGATGCCCAAGCTTCCTGGGCACCCCCCGCTGCAAATTGCAGCCCGCAGCCGCCCCAGAGATGGCGCGTTCATTGAAGCGCCATCCTCTGGCGCTGAACCCCGCTCTTTCCAGCGGCCCTGGTAGCGGTGGCACGCTGGGTAATAAAGAGGTTAGGGCCAGCTTTGTATTATCAGCTGGCCCTAAGCCCGTAATTTATGGCGGTCACGCCAATATTAGACATGACCGCCATGAATTTCTATTAAATTGTTTTAAAAAAAACACAACACAAAGAAAATTTTTTATTAGAAATAAAAAAAAAAGCCATTAGGGACTCCATCTTTAATTAAAAAAATCCTCTTCCGTCCGACGCAGTCCAAAACGCGATGTCCTCTCTGCTACATCCCCTGTGATAGATATAGATCTCTATGCACAGGGAATGAGCAGACTGAGAACAATCTCAGCTCTGCTACATCATCTCTGTGCACAGACATTCATGTCTGTACACAGGGAATGGGCAGACTGAGAACAATCTCAGCACTGCTACATCAGGCAGCAGGCGGGCTCTAGGACCCTGGAGTTGGCAGCCTGTACAGAGCAGACAGGACTCTTATCTGTGCGAGTTTCCCAGCGATTACAGTTGCAAAGTAAACGAGCAATGCAAATAAATGACAAAACTAGGATTGCTTCATGCTGAAGCTTCCGAGACACATCTGCGATTTGTAAATCTCACACTACTCGCTATTACTCGCTTCCCCATTCATTAACATTGGACTCGCTAGACTCGCAACGAGTAGCGAGTCCTGGGCTCGGACTCGCTAGAGTCAAGCGATTCCGAGTAATTTAGGATTCGCCCATCACTAGTTACAACTCTCTTGTTGCTCTGACAAAGTGTGTACCACAGTCAGAAGAATTATGTTTAATGCATCCTTTGATATCAATGGAACACCAGAGAACATTTATGAAGCATGAAGTATCCATAGATTTGATTATTCCTATGTGGACAACCCTGATGGATACACAAGTTAACATAATTGCACTATCATTTCCCATTTGTACAACCTTCTCTGGTTTGCTGGACAACCACAGTCCAAGGAGCAAACTCATCTAGGCCAATATTGGAGAAGGATGGATCCATGCTAAGTTGATTTTATGGAAGATTTGCCACATGCCACAAAGTTTCCTCTATAACAAACTTAAAGATTAATCTCCACACACATCTGTTTGCTCCAACTATCCACAGTCCAGATTCTTGTAAGGCTTCTTTTGTGAACAGACAACTTTGGTGCTTTGACTGCCCATGGTAATGTTGGAAAAGCAGGTTAAACATCTGATGTTGTTTGTGAATTATAACAAGATGTTTCTCTGTAAAATCTATTTTTGGTTCTTTAAGGTGTCCTCCTATTCTTAATTCTTATTTTTAATGACTGGTTTCCTCAGAACACTAAGGTAAAGCGGAGCCACCGCAAATTTTACAATATAAGTTAGGGGATCATTAAACAACCCAAGAGACTTGGATAAAGGACAAGAAAGGAGGGTTCTCAAAAAAGCGATACAACCCAGAGTGATTTAGTTTTTTTTCAAAAAGGTTAACACATTTTTATTCAACATAAAGACTACACAGAGAAAAACATCAACAGGATAAAAACATTTAAAAGATTGTCATAGTCAATTGCACATGCCAATAATGGTACATATTGGGCATATGACCCACTCAAAAGAGTCCTGGGTACCCAGTGGAATTCCTTAAATGTATTATAACAATAGTAGTGTAGTAACATCAGCAATGACAAAGTTGTTCAGCAGTGCAAGAATACAATTGTCCAATACCCAAAGGGGTGCTCAAGACCGAGCCAGTTTGTAACAGATATAATAATAGAGATACAGTACTAATATAGGATCTCTTAAAGTCCAAGTATAAATGTTCAGGTTTATACCTTATTGAGTTACAAGTATTGTTTTGAACCAATTTTTAACCTAAAAGCAATTCAAATATACTCAGGTTATTATGTATCATAGTCACTTAGGTGTTAACATATTTTTTAGATCCTATTTTGGTTTATAGCACCTAGCCCTACAGCCCTAGTACCCAATCTTAGATAGTCAGATATAACCAGTAGGCATATGATATAGATAATAAGCTCCACAGATAAGAGATGTCAATAGGTATACCTATGACTATAAACCTTAGAGAGCCCCCTACAAGTCATGTGCAGTTGCTAGAGAGAGGGTATAAGGTATAGGAATCGATTTATCAATTGCTGGAGGTTAATAATATCATTATATACCCTAGAGTTCATACCAATAGGATTAGTAATGGTCCAAGCCAGGTTTACCAGAGGGACCCATAAGATGTAGCTCAGAAGAGTGGGAGAAGCAGACCCCACGCGTATCGCTGCCCCACTAGAGGCATCTTCATCAGGGGAGTGACGTAGTGCTCTGGTAAGCCTCTTAAATGTGTTGTGGTTGCTTACCCTGTGACATGTAGAGCAGGCCCTTTTTGTTTTTTGGGTGGAGAGAGGGAGAAGAAGTGAGTCAGGGTGGTCAGTCCGTCCCCTACTGTTACTGGCGTCCCGGAAGAACAGTATGCGCATGCGCGTAGTACGTATTCTGCATGCGCGGTATCCAAAACGATGGTGGCGCATATATTGGAGTCAAAGCTCTTAGCAGTATATTGCGCATGCGTGGAAACCAAGAATATGGCGGCGCGCATGTCAGCAACAGCTCTTAATGATCCGCATTATTATACAGAATATTTAGGTTTACAGACACCAAACATATCAGTAAAGATCCCTGGGAAATGGTTATCTTTGGAGTGATTGACATTACTTAAAACAAAGGGCCTTCGTTCTTTACTACACGTATAATTCTCCTAGGTGGTTCTAGTGAGAGTCCCCCCCCCGTAGCACCCATGATTTTGGGTTAAAATAATCTTCCTAATCGGATCTGCTGTCGGTGGACACTTCAGATTGAAGATGTTCACATGCAGCATTCCGGATTAAAAATTTAACTGGTGTCTCTTAGGGATTTTTTACTCCGCTTTTAACCTTCATTGTCCATTGTACTGTTGAACAAGATATTGATTTTCATTCTGGAAATCATTTCTTGCTAGCGCAGCGCATTCTGATCTCTTCATCACATACCGTGTTTCCCCGAAAATAGGGCGCCCCCCGAAAGTAAGGCATACCAGGGATTTTAATGTGCCTGCAAATATAATGCACCCCCCCGAAAATAAGGCATGTCTCTATTTTATTATAATTTGTATGCCACCGATGTGAAGATTGGGGCATACAGCTGCGACTCCTCCAGCCCGCCCCTGCCTCAGCCCGCCCCCCGTTCGTGTCTTGGTGCCCGTCGCTGTGAGCGGTGCCACAGATGCATGTAGACAGACACCGCTCTATCTTTCAAGCCCCCCGCCACTGTACCGGTCTATCACAGGTCAGGAACTGACCAGCGGCCAATCACAGGCCAGTCGCTGCATGACGTCAGCTTCTGGCCTGTGATTGGCTGCCCGGGCAGCTCCTGGCCTGTGATTGGTTGGGACAGCGGCACCGTACACCTACAGCACCAAGGAAATGACGGCGGTGCTGTCCTCCTTGCAGTGGTGAGCACCGAGACAGCGGCGGACACCAGGACAGCAGCGGGCAGCTCAGAGCGTCGTCGGAATGCAGCAGGGACCAGTGAGAAGTGTCCCTGTCTGTGTGTATGCTCCCCTGTGTGTGTCCCTGTGTGTGTGTGTGTCCCTGTGTGTTTGTGTGCCCCTGTGTGTGTGTGCCCCTGTGTGTGTGCCCCTGTGTGTTTGTGTGCCCCTGTGTTTATGTGCCACTGTGTGTGTGTGTGTCCCCGATACCATATTTGGGGATGATGCGGTTTCTTTATTGGGGGCTGCATGGGGATGATAAAGTAAGACACCCCCCGAAAATAAGACATGGCGCATATTTCGGACAAAAATTAGTATAAGACGCTGTCTTTTTTCGGGGGAACATGGTAGCAACCTTTGCCAATGATTTTCCTAACTTAATATTTCTTGGGAGGGATGTAATGTAGAAGGATTTCTTTAAAATTTCCTTAAGAAGTTCATGGAGCTTCTGTCTGTGATTCAGGGTTTAATGTTGCGCGAAATTTGAATCAAACTGCTGTGTGCGGACACTTCGGAATTAGATGTTCACTAGCAGCATTTTTTATTATGTCTATGTTCCTTTTATTGGGACCTTCAAATCAATATTTTTGGTATTCTGGTCTGTTGACGTTCTTATGCAAAAACTGTTAAACTACATATTGAAGTGGGATGTTGCAATCAAACCAACTTTTTTGATAAATCCATCTGGAATATAGGTGGTAATTTTGTGATCTAGGAAATTTTGTTTTGTGATGTTCATTGGCTATTGGGTTTTGTGGTGGAGACCAGTTTTTTGTTATTGCAATCCTATTGATCTATCCTTGTATTACCCAATCCTGTAAATAAACTTGAGACTGAGCTATATTATATCCTTGGGACTATCAATGATCTTGGTTCATATTGCAAGGATTCAGCGACCCTGAATTTATTGCTGCCCTGCACATTTTCTTATTTGTTATGGAAGTAGAAAGATAAGCCAAAATTTCTATAAGGTTATCTGAGCAGATCCCAGAGATCCTTACAAATAAGTCTCGTGTCTTTAAACCCAAATATTCTGTATAATAACGCGGATCATTAAGAGTAGTCGTCGCCATGTGCGCCGCCATTTTCTTGGTTTCTGCGCATGTGCATTGCACTACTAGGAGCTTTGACTCCAGTATATGCACCACCATCTTTTTGGATCCTGCACATGCGCAATACGTACTACGCGCATGCGCACACTGTTCTTTCATGGATGCCAGTAACAGTAGGGGATGGACTGGCCACCCGGACCCACTTCTCCTCCCTCTCTACACCCAAAAAATGGAAGGGGCCTGCTCTACATGTCACAGGGTAAGCGCCACAACATAATGGGCTTACCAGAGCACTACGTCACTCCCGCGACAAAGCTTACACTAGAGGGGCAGCAATATGCGTGGGGTCTGCTTCTCCGAATCTTCTGAGCTACATCTTATGGGTCCCTCTGGTAAACCTGGCCTGGTCTGGTACTAATCCTATTGGTATGAACCCTAGAGGTATATAGTGATATTATTAACCTCCAGCAATTGATAAATCAATTCCTATACCTTATACCCTCTCTCTAGCAAAGGCACATGACTTGTAGGGGCTCTCTAAGGTTTATAGTTATAGGTATACCTATTGACACCTCTTACTTGTAGAGCTTATTACATCTGACTATCTAAGATAGGGTAATAGGGCTGCAGGGCTATGTGCTATAAACCAAACAAAGATCTAAAAAATATGTTAACACCTAAGTGACTATGATACATGAAACTCTGAGTATATTTCACATGCTTTTAGGTTAAAAATCGGTTCAAAACAATACTTGTAACTCAATCAGGTATAAACCTGAACATTTATACTTGGACTTTAAGAGATCCTGTATTATTACTGTATCTCTATTATTATATCTGTTACAAACTGGCTCGGTCTTGAGCACCCCTTTGGGTATTGGATAGTTGTATTCTTGCACTGCTGAACAACTTTGTCATTGCTGGTGTTACTACACTGTGTTCCAAATTATTATGAAAATGTTCATTTTTTCTGATTTTCCTAAATGGTCGGTGCAAATGACGATCAGTGTAATAAAAGTCACCACCCGTTAGAGTATACATCAAATTTTATTGAAGAAACCTCCCAATGATAGCAGTATAATCTTCAAAATTAAAAAAACCTCTAAATGCACTGTTCCAAATTATTAGGCACAGTAGAGTTTCTAAATAAACATTTGATATGTTTGAAAGAACTGAAAATGCTCATTTGTTGAATTTGCAGCATTAACATGTCACATTCACTGAAATAAAAAGCTATTTAACTCCAAAACATCCTAACAGGCCAAGTTACATGTTAACATAGGAACCCTACTTTGATATCACCTTCAAAATTCTATCATCCATTGATATTGTAAGTTCCTGGAGAGTTTCTGCTTGTATTTCTTAGTCATGATGTCAGAATAGCCTCCCAGAGCTGCTGTTTTGATGTGAACTGCCTCCCACCCTCATAGATCTTTTGCTTGATTATACCCCAGTTCTCTATAGGGTTGAGGTCAGGGGAAGATGGTGGCCACACCATGAGTTTATCTCCTTTTATGCCCATAGCAGCTAATGGCACAGAGGTATTCTTTGTAGCATGAGATGGTGCATTGACATGCATGAGGATGATTTTGCTCCTAAAGGCACGTTTTTGCTTTTTGTATCATGGAAGAAAGTTCTCAGTTGGAAACTCTATATACATTACAGAGGTCATTTTCACACCTTCAGGAACCTTAAAGGGGCCTACCAGCTGTTTCCCAATGATTCCAGCCCAAAACATGACTCCTCCAACTCCTTGCTGATGTCGCAGCCTTGTTGGGACATGGTGGCATCCACCAACCATCCACTACTCTATTCATCTGGACAATCCAGGGTTGCTCAGCACTCATCAGTAAACAAGACTGTTTGAAAATTAGTCTTCATGTATATCTGGACCCACTGCAACTGTTTCTGCTTGTGAGCACTGTTTAGGGGTGGCCGAATAGTAGGTTTATGCACCACAAGCAAGCCTTTGAAGGATTCTACACCTTGAGGTTCGAGGGACTCCAGAGGCACCAGCAGCTTCAAATATCTGTTTGTTGGTTTGTAAGGCCTTTTTTAGCAGCTGCTCTCTTAATCTGATGAACTTGCCTGGCAGAAACCTTCCTCATTCTGCCTTTATCTGCACAAACACATCTGTGCTCAGAATCAGCCACAAATCTCTTCACAATACGATGATCACGCTTAAGTTTTCGTGAAATATCAAATGTTTTCACCCCTTGTCCAAGGCATTGCACTATTTGTTGCTTTTCGGCAGCAGAGACATCCTTTTTCTTTCCTATGTAACTTGAAAACTGTGGCCTGCGTAATATTGTGGAACATCCAGTTTTCCTTTTATTGGGCTCACCTGCCAAACTAATTATCACAGACATCTGAGATTGATTTCAATGATCCAAAGAACCCTGAGACACAATACCATCAATGGGTTTCATTGAAAAAAAATAAAAATAAAACCCTATGACACTTAAAACCAATTTGCATAATAATTTGGAACACAGTGTATACTACTATTGTTATAATACCTTTAAGGAATTCCACTGGACACCCAGGACTATTTTGAATGGGTCATATGCCCAATATGTACCATTATTGGCCTGTGCAATTGACTGACAGTTTTTTAAATGTTTTTATCCTGTTGATGTTTTTCTCTGTGTAGTCTTTATGTTGAATTAAATTTTGTTCACCTTTTTGAAAAAACCTAAATCAGTCTGGGTTGTATTGCTTTTTTAGGACCCCCCTTTCTTTTCCTTTATCCTCAGAACACTATCGTTTGGCACTGATCTTTGATTGGTTATCATCTTTATCTTTAATCATCACATCTTTAATGAGGTGCGGATCCAATCCTGGGTTCCAATGCAAGCCGCTAACCTGAGGAGCGAGTCCCAGCAGTCAGGTAACTTTTACCGTATGGCATCCAGGACAGGGAGTAACACATATAACACTGCACATCATCTGGCAGTATTTCTCGCTACATTCCAGCTGCAGCCAGTGTCGCAATCTCAGCTACTGGATCCAATTCCCCAAGACCACCAGAACCAGGACCTTTATGGGTAGCCCGAGAAAGAGGAGCACCTAGAAGGCAATGTTTCCCAACTGCATGGATCACCCTCACCACCTCCAGAGGCATTTAACTGGGCCAATGCCAAGAGGGGACCCTTACCCACTCCAAGCACCTATCCAAGAAGGCATTAACCACCCTATTCTCCTGTGTCATTTGCTGAGGAAATTTAACATGCAGATGCCATTGTCCTCGACCAATGCACGAAAGGCAAAGGTTGTGGTATTCAAACAGCATAAGGGATATGGGTTACTTGAAGAACATGACACTAAACATTGGTGCTAACGTCAACCACGCCTCCCTGCAGCGTGCGGATCTTCCTCAAAGACTATGTATTATTTATATTGGGGATGAGGTCACATTCATAAAGGTGTGGGGCATGAAGGGGTGGTTTACGGTTGGCGTATGTTGGCTTTGCACCACCGCCTAATTTGAGAAGTGACAGGAGGAGGCATACCTAGGGAGAAGTTGGCATCAGGTGCAGCCAAAGTATCTCTTGGTTGGCCAGCTAAATGCACCCAAACCCCCAGGACATGTTGATGTTCAGAAAGATTATCCTGGTCCTATCTGTCCTAGAGGGGTGGTTGTATGAAACTGAGATACACTAGGTGCACTCCAGTAGAACAGGGCTGGCCAAGTGCAATTTTTCAAGGGCAGCCAACAGTGCATGTTTTCAGTATTTCTCTAGCATTGCACAAGGTGCTGGAATCATCCATCACCTCTGCAGGTGATGAAATTATCACCTGTACAATGCTAAGGAAATCCAGAAAACATGCATTGTTTTCAGACCTTGAGGACTGTAGTTGGCCACACTTACCCTTGAGGTCTCAGTAGAAGTAGCCAGGGGGAAGAGGAATCCTTGAGCCCTTTCACCACAACTGTGACTCTCCCTGAACTCTCTCAGGCCCTATGCCCACTGTGTGTTGTTTGATTTTTTTATGTAGATTGAGAATCTACATCAATATCTGCATGTCTATCCTGAGGCCAACAAAGTGTAGGACAGGTCAGAAGTGCTGTGCCCATGTTGTTTTTTTGTTTCCTTACACATGTGGTTCAGATTTCTTTTTCTGCCCCAAAATCTTGAATTAAAAAAAAAAACACATTGGCACATCACTTCAGAGCTTAGAGATTTTGCTGGCTTCAGGATAGACATGCAGCTTCTCAAAATCTGCTTCCAAAAAAGCATCAAACAACATGGTGGGGCCACAGTGGCATTCCCTGCTGCGTGATGCCAGCTCTGTAACATGACATAAAATAAATAATGGGAAAATAAGCTCTGCCCTATTTTTAATTGCCAGCCAAGGTTAAAGTAGGCAGCTGAGGTACTCTCAGTGGTGTGAACCCCTACACTATAGAATGGCATTCCTCAGCAGCCCCAGAGATTAGTGCATTCATAAGAAGCTCCAATTCCTGGGCTTCACCCATCTCTACCAGTTGCTTTGCAGCAGTGGCAAACTGGGTAATAAGGGGTTAATGTCAGTTTTGTAGTGCCAGCTGGCATTGAGCCCACAATTCTTAATGTCGGGCCAATGTCAGACCTGGCCATTAAGAATTTCAAGAAAATAATAAAGAATATTTATATAGAAGGTGGGAATGCACAGAAAAAGTCAAAAGAGGATGCCACATTTATGGGCGGCATGGTGGCTAAGTGGTTAGCTGTGACACCCATCCGCTGTGAAGCTGAGCTGCTGGTAAGGCAGCACCCCGAGAAACCCCGAGACCCTTAACCCCTATACAGGGATCTGGAATTATAGCGGAGCCCAGGGGGTAGCTGCCTATTATGAGCAACAGAGCAGGGAAGGTTGCCAGGGGAAAAAATCAAGACCCGAAAAACAAAGTCAGAAGTCCGAGTCAAAACCGAGAGGGCAGCGAAGGTACAAAATCGTCAGGCAGTAACAGAGTCGAGAATCCAGGCAAGGGTCAAGGGCAAAACCAAGAGGGCAGCTGAGGTACAAAATCGACAGGAAGAAGCAGAGTCACAAATCCAGGCCAAGGTCAGAGACAAAACTAAACATACACTATATCACTGGGAACCAAAACTATATCTGGCGGCCTGCAAGACAGGCTCCAATGTATTTGAAGGGCGCGGTTACCTCCCATAGGCTGGAGCTCACAGCCGATGACCTCATCCGGACCACCCCTAGATCCAGGCCAGATGGAGATGCACGACTGGCTCCACCCACGCCACCTCCGACAGAAGAACGCAGGCTGCGCCTAACGGACACCTCTGCAGGGCCCGCTCCTCTGCGACCAACATCACCCAGAGGGGAAACACAGCGGCGCTCAGCGACAGAGGCAGACGTCGCGGGAGCAGTTCCATATGAGGACAAGGCCCTCCTGTCACCGGTGCCACCAGCCGAAGGAATCCGGCTCCTCCCAGCGGCCGAGGCAGGAACACCGGCCACCGAGTCCAATGGCGATGTGACATTAGCACTGCAGCCTTGCAGCACTGAAGTCCTGGGTTCATTTCCCACCAAGGACAACATCTGCAAGGAGTTTGTATGTTCTCCCCATGTCTGTGTGAGTTTTCTCCGGGCACTCCAGTTTCCTCCCACATTGCAAAGACATACTGGTAGGATGTTTAGATTGTAAGCCTCAATAGTGACAGGAATACTGATGTATGTAAAGTGCTGTGGAATTAATAGCACTATATAAATGAATAAATATTATTATTATTAAATAGTATTAAAAAATTACAACTTTGTTATGTATACAACACAAAAGCACTAATTAAAAGCGGTTAAACAATGTGGGTCAGGATCCATATTGTTTTAACTGCTTTTAATTGGTGTTTTCGTGTTATTTGTATATATTTTAATAAAGTTATTTTTAATATTATTTTGGTGCGCACATTTGTATATGCAGGATCTTTCTCTAGCTTGGTAAATAGTAAAGAACAACACAGAGAGAAAATATTTTATTAGAAATATAAACACAAACACATATCTGGAGTCCATCTTTACTACTCCCTCATAACCATCATCTTGATTGAAGGCTGTGGTGAAGAACACAGTGTCCCTTCACCACAGCCCCCAAAACATTGAATGAATGAGCCGCCAGCTCTGGTCTGGTAAGTAGTGAATCCTGAGGTCACCATTAAGGTAACCATGGTAGCCGCTAACCAGAGCGGCTACCATGGTTAACTGAGCTGTCCTCGGGTGACCTCAGGAGTCACTGCTTACCGAACCAGAGCTGGAGGCTCATTCATTCAATGTTTGGAGGCTGCAGTGACAGGACGCTGTGCTCTTCACCGCAGCCTGCAATCAAGAAAACATCACAGAGGATCAGGGATGGGTATGAGGGACTAATAAAAATGGAGTCCAGATGCACGTTTGTGTTTTTATTTCTAATAAATTGTATTCTCTATGTGTCTTCTTTACTATTTACTTAAAATTCTTAATGGCCGAGTCTAACATTGTCCCAACATTAATAATTTTGGGCTTAATGCCAGCTGACAATATAAAGCTGGCATTAACCCCTTATTACCCAGTTTGCTACTGATACATGGCAACTGGAAGAGCCGTATAAAACACTAGCAATTGGCGCTTCTTATGAATGCATCAATTTACGGGGTAACTGCAGGCTGCTATTCTATAGTATGGGGGGTCCAATAATGATGGGCCCTCACCCCACTGAGAATACCAGCCCTCAGCTGCCTAGTTTTACCTTGGCTGGTAATTTAAAATAGGGTGAGGTCCTACGTAATTTTTTTTTACACACTATGATGCCAGGTTAGTTGCTACACACTAATATGCATGACAACCAAGCACAGACACCATCCAGATTGTTGAAATGCAGATTGCAACAGCCTATCACAGATGCTCTTACAGAGCATGAGCGCTTGTGATTGGCTGCTGCTGGTCAGTAAAGTGAATATGCATTAAGCTTCATGGGTGTGACCAGAAGTAAGTGAGAGAGGATCCGAAAGCAAGCAAGCAAGCAGCAAGCGACTGGTAAGATGATATGTGTGTGTCTGTGTGTATTTTTCAGCTTTTGGACACTTTTGAAGGTGTTTTTTATGTGTTTCATGTTGCCAGCCATTGATTTCAATAGAATGCAGAAGGTTTGGTGAACTGTTCGTTGAACAATTGGCGAACACCCCCATTCGACGAACAAAGCCGAATTTGAACACTCAGGTGTTTGCTCATTTCTAGCCTGTGGTTCTTTGTACATAGAAGAACCACATGAAATAAATGCAATTAAACTGGAAACCAATTAAAAGTACTAAATATGTGAACACGCACAATATGCTATATGCAGAAGTAACAAATATTAAACTGTTAACATAGCACAGCTGTCGTAGGCATACTACTATTGTAATATTATATAATTAATTTATATTTTGTTATAAATTTATAAATAACTTAGCAAATATTCCAGAATAAAAAAAAGAGCTGCACTCACCATGGTGATCTTAAATCTTTATTATGGTGCAACTATACAGGCATGTAGGAAGATGCGGGCTATGTTCCGTGGGTGGACTACAATTCTTTTGCTCACAGGTGAAGCTCTTTTATTCTTTCTGGAATATTTGCAAACACTGATCTATACAGAGGTTTGCACTGTTAAGTGGTAGAAAATTGCTATGGCTTAACACTCCTGGGAAGTGAGTCCCCACACTCCCTAGTTGAAGGGCATGTTCACATCTGACTTCATGAATATTGCTTATAAATAAATGTGTTATTGTGAGAAATAGATGATGGCAATCATTTGTCCAACATTTGGTGCTGGGTTCATACTGCTGCACATTATATTGCCATGATCAATATTGAGTTGAAAAGGTTCTAATGTAATGGAATGTGTGCTAATAAAATGTTATCACATGTGTATTTTATTTGCTGTTATTGTTCAGCATCTCTGATTGTAAAATGACATTGACTTTAAGAGCAGAGTCCTCACTGTTATGCATTATGTGTTTTGTTTAAGTATATAGTTTCAATATAACTCATTGTTTTTTTTCTGGCCAGTTTTTAATAGTATTATTTTTTTATACCATGTGTGTGCCAGACATGATTTTGTCATGAACCTGGTGTTAGAGTTCATACATTTTATTTACTTTAATATGCAGTTTTTCATGATTCTGCAACAGAGCCTACTTCTCTTTCCTTTCTAGCTTTCTAGCTTCTCTTAAAATTGTTTTGTTAAGCTTTAAGCAAGATTAATATGAAATTGTGCTGTAGATTTACCCTGTCCTTTTTACCTATTGGTACAGCTGCATAACTTTATACAGCTCTTACTGGTAAACTTACGCATTTACCAATTCTTGTGATTTACTATGGAAAGCATAATGATTAATAGTCTTCTAATATACTAAAATATTAAGTTAAAAAAAAATACATTGGAAAATGAATTTAACTTTATAATATGTAAACATACTAGAAAGGCAGAGTAAATCCAAAGCTTCTTTCCAGAAATTCAATGAATATTAGACTTTAATTTGTTGGTTTCCACACGCATGGATTTCTTTCGTGTCTTTATAACCAAAACAAGTTGGAATTTAATTTCCAAGATGTAGAATACAAGAAGGTTTGTCAAAAGCATAAAGAAACTATAAGTGCTTCTTCCAAAGCTATAAATGTAAAAATTAAGATGACATGCCAGCCAATAGTAAGAACTGAAGAGACATCACTTGACTGAGATCACATGGGGACATTCTAAAACCTGCTTGTCCTGGTGAACAAATGTTACCAACAAAGCGGCCAACCCCGCTCCTCCTCCCAGCGCTAACCATTCTCTCCAGGAGTCTGGCAGATGGGGTGTCTCAAAATGTCTTACGGTCATAAGGGGCTTTGAAATTAATTTCCGAGATGTAAGAACGAGAACACTTCTATCGACACCATAAAGAAAGCATCAATGTTCAAATGAGGCAATAATTGAATCCCGGTGCCTTCGAAAGCAAGAACAGGCAACATAAAACAGTGTTCTTAACTATTCATTTAATGCCAAAAATCTATCTGTAAAAGAAACATTTTTTCCTAATATTGCAACTTTACGGTTTCTGCTTGTGTTTAACTATTCATCCTATCCCTGGCGTTAGAAGTTTAATGCAAAGCAAAGCTATGAGTTCTGGGATCGTCTATAAATGAAGCGTTAAAGATTCTTAGTAATAAATAACAGAGGTATTTCAACGTTTGTTATGGTATGTGTTATTCTGTGCAATATTAGATTAATGTTTCGCATGTTAAATACTGAACCTATAAAAAAAAGATACATCATTTTCAAGGGATTGAAGTATGAGCCATATGTGGATAAAGCCAAGTTACATTATAAAGAAGATTCCGTGTTGTTTAGGACTGAGAAGTGGAATTATGGGGTGTGTTGGGTGAATTAGAAAAGAGAGTGGTCTTCATTAGTGTTTTTTCTATGTGGTACAGTGGAGACACATGTTTATATAGAAGGTGACTTGCTTGGCTTCTGTCCCATTGCTTGAGTCCAGCTGGCAGACATAGTTGCATTTCAAAGCTCCTGAGGCATGCTTAAATCTCCCAGAATTCACTTAACTATGGATTGGCACCATAGCAATACACCATAGATCACTAATGTAAGTCACATACAATAGCAGAAGCAGTGTGTTATTTAGGGACATTGGTGAAAAAAACTATTTCCTTATGAATCACTTTCTAACCAATATGCAAAATGTGTGGTTGTAAAACAGGCTAAACTGGACAAGTTTTCATTCACAATATATTGTACATTAAAAAATTGTAGCATCTGCTACTGCTGAACCCTGAAACTTATGGGGTAATGTTAAGAATTGCTCTCCCCTCTCAGAATCGTTTTTCTTATTATGCACTGCTGCTTCCTATTTTTTTTTAACTAATGTAGTCTTGTGTTTGAAAGCGAATTGTTCAATGCTTTAAGGAGGATTTCCACTACTAATGTGACCCCCTTTCTTGTCATAACTCTTCCTGACTAACACATTCCAAATATACTTCTGCTGCCTACCCTGCTCCTGTAAGCTGATCTCTCTGAGGCTCGTAAATACCTTTATTGTTTTGGTTGTAGCTTTGATCCTTCCAGTTTGGACACTGGATTCAAACCAACTGAGCCTGCTGCAGGTCACTAGTGGGAGCTAGGCTGCCTTTCTGTGAGTGCCAGCAGTCTGGGTATACATGCCCAGATGACACTTCACTCTCCTCTCAGCCCCCACCAGTGACGTGCCCTGCTCAGTTGGTCCAAATCCGGTCTCCAGACCACAATGATCAAAACTACAACAGTAAATGTATTAAATATCCTCAGAGAGATAAGCTTACGGGAGCAGGGTAGGTAGCAGAAGTATATTGGGAAAGTGTTAGGTAGGAATAGTTAGGACAACTTAAAGGGGGTGAAATTAGTAGTGGAATACTTTTTTAAGTTCAAAACATGTTGGAGTTTTAGTAGACATGGGCATACAACTTTTTATAATGTTTTAGCAATAAACATGAAGCATTTATTTTTAAGAACTGGACAATCCTTTTTTTCATTCTACTATTGTTGCAAACTGACAGAATCCTTGCATTTGGCCAGGGTTCTTACATCTGTTTTTCTATGAAAGGCAGTAAATACCAACTACTTACAATTTTACTGTTATTGAAGTCTTGTATTTGTTTACACCAGATTTTAAATATCTGATCAGAGCATTCTCAAACTAAATACTTACTCTTCTGATGATACAGTATAATTGAGAGATAGGCGATGCACCTCCAACTTGTATATTAGTTTATAAAACAGATTGTTGTTTCATTAGTTACATTTACCATATTTAGGATAAATGCATTTTTGACCTATGTATACTGAATGTTTTTATTTTCAGACCTTTGGTATATTTGTGTCTGTTACTCCATAGAGTACCACCTTGGTTCTGTATGATGTAAAAGACGTCTTACAGTTAAAATCTCTTGCAATCGACTCTTCTAAGATCAAGTAATCCTCCTTAAACTGTTCATAATTCAAAAATGAAATGTACATGCAATATGCATACTCCCATCCAAAGTCCAATTAGAGGGACATGGCCTTGTTAATGCAAGCCATGCTCCTCTAGTCAGAATGTGACTGGGAGTATGCATATCACATACACACGGCCCCATGACCGCTGTTCCAGGCTCCTAAACCTGTGAATACGCACAGGGCATAGTACTTGCAATGTGAGGATTGATAAATCTGTTGTTACATGGAGTGACTGTAGACTTATGGATTTAGACCAGACAATCCTTTTAATTCTTCTTTTTTCTCAGTGCTATGTAGAAACAGGAAGTAAATTTTCCATAAATGAGTCATCCCCATCTTTAACACCTTAGCCTGCTGCTTCCCTCCTCCCTCATCCCATTTACTATTGCAGTGATGACTGATGGAGACAAAAGAGACTTTCTGTTTCTACATAGAGTGGTATCATAGACCTAATGGGAAAGAGAAGAATTAACTGGGTAGAAAAGCAAAATGAACAATTTTAAGTGCAATATTATTTGATGTTTGCAATATATTAAGAGGATAAACATTTTGGTGGTAGTGCTTCTTAAAGGCTAGACAGTTGAAGGTCTACTGTGTTCCCAATGGATGCATAACTATGGTACATTTGATCCTTAAGTTATGAATGTGTTAGTTAGTTCTGAATGTTTCTTAAATATAAATCCTATGCAGAAAAATATAGGGAGATGGCACATTTACTTTTTAAAACATTATTCCTTTAAATAGTGATCCTTTCACAATTGCTACTACTTATTCCCTACAACAACTAAGGACACAGAGGTGCCCAAAATGCATCAGTGAAAACTGAGATATTATGTGGATTTTAATCTTTTCTAAATCTAATGATTTTCTATGAATCACTAAATAACACTTTTAAGAAAGCGGGGATGTGCTGTTTTCCTCTATTGTTCGGAAGATACACGACCATTCAAAAGTTTGGGGTCACCCAGACAATTTTGTGTTTTCTATGAAAACTCATACTTTTATTTATCAAATGACTTGCAAAATGAATAGAAAATATAGATCAGACATTGACAAGTTTAGAAATAATGATTTTTAATTGAAATAATAATTTTCTCCTTAAAACTTTGCTTTCATCAAAGAATGCTCCCTTTGCAGCAATTACAGCATTGCAGACCTTTGGCAGGTACGATTTAATGAAGCTGCCATATGAACAGCTGTGAGGCTTCGATTTCTCAAACTAGAGACTCTAATGTACTTGTCTTGTTGCTCAGTTGTGCAGCGGGACCTTCCACTCCTGTTTCTACTCTGGTTGGAGTCTGTTTGTGCTCTCCTCTGAAGGGAGTAGTACACACCGTTGTAGGAAATCTTCAGTTTCTTGGCAATTTCCCACATGGAATAGCCTTCATTTCTAAGAACAAGAATAGACTGTTGAGTTTCACATGAAATTTCTCTTTTTCTGGCCATTTTGAGAGTTTCATAGAAGAAACAAATGTAATGCTCCAGATTCTTAACTACATAGCTCAAAGTAAGGTCAATTTTATAGCTTCTCTAATCAGCCAATCTGTTTTCAGCTGTGCTAACATATTGTGCAAGGGTTTTCTAGGGTTTTCTAAACATCCATTAGCCTTCTTACACAGTTAGCAAACACAATGTACCATTAAAACACTGGAGTGGTGGTTGTTGGAAATTGGCCTCTATACACCTATGTACTGTAGACATTACATTAAAAACCAGACATTTGCAGCTAGAATAGTCATTTACACATATTAACAATGTATAGAGTGTATTTCTGATTCATTTAGTGTTAGCTTCATTGAAAAAAAATGTGCTTTTTTTTCAAAAATAAGGAAATTTCTAAATGACCCCAAACTTTTGAATAGTAGTGTAAACTATTTAGAAAAGTGCACCCATGCATTTAAAAAAATCATTTGGAAAAACACAGACATGGTAAGATCACAATCAACGTACTTTAAATCGTGGTCATTGTAAAAGAAAAAAAATGGTATC
Source organism: Allobates femoralis (assembly GCA_033576535.1). Lineage (NCBI taxonomy): Eukaryota > Metazoa > Chordata > Amphibia > Anura > Aromobatidae > Allobates > Allobates femoralis. The sequence goes on from JARQOC010000003.1 coordinate 384,361,846, forward strand.
CCTATATAATGTATGAGTAAAACTATTAAAGGGAACCTGTCAGGTGGTTTATGTCCCCCCCAGCTATCACTATCTGATACCTGTAGCTTTATAATACTATTCTAATCATCCTTGTCTGAGCTCATAGTGTAATGTAAAAGGTGAAAAAAAGCATTTTACACTTACATTTCAGTCTACACCTTGGAGGACGGAGACTGTCTGGCAGGATAATATTAACTCAATATTAACTTGCATGGCTAAAGGACCTGTGTGATGTAACGATATGTGTGACCATAGTGGGCGGAGCTAAACGGGCAAACTCATATTTGTTATAGGGACTTAGCTCCGCTTATTGTAGTATTGTATGGTTATGACATCACATCAGGTCTCCCAACATGTTCTAGTACAAGGCTGAAATGTTAACATAACCTGCCAAACAGTCTCCAGTCTCCAAGCTGGGGACTGACTGCCTCATTACATAAGGAAATGTAAGTGTATAAATGCTTTTTTTTCACCTTTCACATTACACTATGAGCTCAGAAGGGATGATTAGACTGGTATTATAAAGCTGCAGCTACATACAGTGATAGCTGGGGGGCATAAACTAGCTGATAGGTTCCCTTTAAGTTGCCAATTTATGTACCTGAAGTATTATTGAAAAGAATATTAAAGTTCCTGCAGACCACATTAGATATGGAAACTTAAAACTAAGAGATGACATTACACATTGGTGTGCAATCACATTTTCTAACATATAACACTATGTTGATAGAAGTAAAATCTAAACAAAATTAGTAAATTTGAATAAAACCAAAAGGTCTACACATTCAAAAATAAAAAATACACCAGAAAATATATGGTGATTTAGATTTGCAGGATATAGATGTAACAAACTAACCAAAAGTCAACAAAATCCAGAAACACAACTTACTTATGCAAAGTCAATAAATGAACAAATGGCTATACTTAATAACTTTTATATTAGATCTTCTATTGGGTAAACTAAGATGATATAAAAATCCTAGTAGAAATTGGAAAAAGGTCTAGGATCCAATAAAGCTAAAATGAATCATCTTTTACCACCACTATGTATCATTTAACTTATAGTAGTTGAAGTACAATGCTATGAGGAGACATCACTTACCATTCAAATTTAAAGCATAGGTAATGGATCAACACATCTGCATATATAAATCTTTGATTACAATTTATAAGATAATTTAGACATAGTACAGTATTTATTTTCTAGAAGCATATCCATGCTACACCTGCAACAAAACCATTTGGCTTAAAAAAAAATCAAACAAAAAATGTCCTTGATTTAATTCTAAACATATAAATTTCAAACCAATGGATAATATGTGGAAGGACTTTAAAGCACCAGTGCAGATTTTTTTTCACTGCCTACTGGTGCTTTAAATGTAAGCCCTCGGCTCCCAGTCATATATTATCTGTCCGGCATTTTCATTCTTTTACTGACCCCGCTCATCATCTTCTGTCTGTAGCTTCTGAGAGGCGAAAGCTCAGTAAATACGTCACAGGTGCTCCAAACATCTCCGTGAGAGCCAGGAAGAGACCACAACTAGGATGCTATAGAGATGTTTTGAAACGTAATTTCTGATGCACTCCATAAAACACTGGAGCTGCCAGCTAGTCACTTTTTACCGCAGACTAACTGGAGTGCCATTGAAATAAGGTGAAGGTGGTGGAAGGGGATTATAACAATAGGGGCAGAGGACTTAGATGGTACAATAAGGAAACACTGTACTGGGGCTTTAAATTATCTCCTTGTCAATGTTCTTATCAAACCTCATTGAACTTAAAAGGCCAAGAATGGCATTCATGAAACTTGAATGACTAGGGATGAAATATATGACAGTATCGAATTGTCCGGGCACATATCTATATATGCAGGCTAATCCATGTGGCCATCAATCAGCCAAGAGAACTAAGGCTCAGCTCATGTAGTGTTTGTTATTAACATTTTACATATATGTCGACATTTTCACTTGTCACAAACTTACAGGCATACTCGTATGTGCCAAGATTGTCCTGGCATGTGTTTGGTTAGTGTTTGGCAGTTATATTTTTGTGTGTTTGCAGTTTATTTATAGTGTGTTTGGCAGTTATACTTTTTATGGCTGTATTGAAGTCAACACAACAATACTTTTGCATTTCACAAAACAAATGTATGGATTTATGGATGGCAGACATGTGCAATAGCCATTCACAGACACTCTTCAAGTACCAGATATGATGCGAGCAGTGCCTACTGAGGTAAACAAAGGTATATAATCATTAAATCAATATATAGGATTTTTTTTGAAAACGTGTTGTTCAAGGCGTTAAGCTTGTAATTATAATTATCAATACTTGCAACTTTTCATCAGCAAAATGTTACATTGTAAATATCAGTGATTGGATTGGTAATTATCTCTCCATGGCATAACTAATATCATGTACAATTTAAGGTCTTATAAGCAATAGAAAATTGGGCTCTTCTTATACGTCTTTGAAGAAAGCATTAAATGTAAAGCATTTTTAGGGCTTGGTAACATATATATCTGAAGTAAAGCTGATAAAAAGCAATGGAATGGATGGTAGTTGTCCTGACCCCATAATGAATCATTATCTTCAATCTGAGATGTTCCAGATAGAGATGATAAAGAATTTGAAGGGGTTGCAAGGTAAATTGTAATACACATGGTGTGTGAAGCCATATTTTTAAGAAGCTTTGAAAATGATGTTAGTCTAAGGGATAAATTTGGTGAGATTAATTATACAGATTTTGGGGGAAATAGTAAAACTATACAGTATATTAATGAGCTAATATCGGAGAAGGCCTATAAGAAGTTTGTAATTTTTTTCGTTTATTGAAATATTAGAGTGCTATTTTGTATTTATTATCAGTGTTTAGGGTGTGTGGACCTGATGGAAACCCGTTCACTACTTCAGTCTGAATAATGACTTACTGTCTATAAAAACATCTGCCTTCCAGGTTAATACCCAGATACAGGTATTTTCTGCTTAAAGAGGACCTGTCACCCCCCCTGGTGCTATGCTAACTGCATGCAGCACTGAATGGAGTGTGTCTGCTGCATTCAGGGAAGGGATTCCCTCATGTCTCTAGCTCCCCTGTAAGTTGTTAAAAAGACTTTATAAAGTGTACAGATTAGGAGTCCAGAGGGACTTACTCAGTAATGAGTCATTGCTGTTCCCTGGTGTCCTCCCCGCCTCAAACCCTCTCATTCAGTTAGCATAGCACCAGGGTGGTGACAGGTCCTCTTTAAATGAGGCTACTTTGATTATAATTTACAGGCTTGTGAGTTTCGCTGACAATGTTACTCTGGTTTATAGCATATCTACCCTAGTTGTGCATGGTATTGCAGGGCTGTGCTGTGGAGAGGTTTGAGCCTACAGATGTTACTTACTTTTATGAAAATAGGTGTATATAAACTCCACATTACAATGAACCCTAGGATAAATAAACATATCATTATCAGTTGATGGGTTACTGATCCTTGGCAGATTGTTGGCTCTGTATATAGACTATTGCTACAATTGGAGTAATTTCAATTCCATACTGAATTTAGAAGGGAGCAGTATTTTACTATTCAACATTTTACAAAAGTATAAAAAGAGAGGTAAAATCCAGGGATCCCAACATATTGTTACCCTTCTATAGATCACTTGTAAGACCACAACTTGAATATGGGATCCAGTTTTGGGTTCCACATTTATAAAAGGATATTCAGATGGAAGAGTCAGTTCAAGGCAGGCAACTAGATTACTACAGGGAATGGAAGGCCTCCCATAAGATGAGGGATTTGAAAAGTTGGGATTGTTTAATTTAGAAAGAAGACATCTCAGAGGAGATCTCATTTTTGTGTATAAATATATGTGTGTTCAATTTAAAGGACTGCCACATGACTTATTCCTTCCACAGGCAATACTAAAGACCAGGGGGCACTCACCGTGGGTGGAAGAAAGGCGATTCCGGAGGCTAAATAGGAAAGGGTTCTTTACAGTTCGAGTAGTCAAACTGTGGAATGCTGACCGCAAGAGGTAGAAATAGCAGAAACTATAAGAACTTTTAAAAAAAGGTTTGGATGATTTCCTCAGTGCACATGGCATTTTGGATTATAGATGATTTAGTGAAGAATGAACATTGCTGGAAAAAGTTGATCTCTATGGACCTAGGTATTTTTTCAACTTATGTAACTATATGTAATTAATTGATATTTGTTGAGGGTCCTAAATTCTATAACTCTCTACAAGCCTATGTAATTATGTTCACTTAGCATAGAAATATGTTATGGGCAAAATTCTACAAGTCCCTAATTAGGACCTATAGTGTTATATTTCTAACATTCAATCAACTGACTACACATAAATTACTCATTTATTTAGTTTGAAGGGTTGTCATAAATAATTGCAGCATCAACCTAACTGCGTGTAATTAAACCCAAACTGAAAGCATTAACTCATAATTCACTTTGGTTGAAATGATCTTGATGTCATGGATCTGTGCAGAATAAAGCCTTACTGCCATGACTACTGTCTGTTTTTGCTGGAAATTGAAACCAATGTTTGTGATACCAAAAAGAAAAAAATCTGAAATTAATCTTCAAAGAAATCACAGGAATAATTCCATAATTGCTTAATGTGTAACTGACATTTTAATGACATATTAACGTTGCGGAAACAATTCTCTTTTGTTTAAACCTGCAATATTTAATTCATTGATTTCTGGGCATATATACACTGTTTAAGTTATTCCCATATACATTTATTTTTAAAATAATTAGTATTATGTGTTATTTGCTTTAGATTTGCCATTTTTAATATAACGTTATTGACAAGAGTCATGACTTTAATGCACAAATTCATAAATATTATGCACATGACAATCACTGTGAAAAAAAACAAATGTTGTGTTTGTTGTTAATATTGAATACATATTGAAAACACTGTTTATTTGCTGTGTAAGCAACATAATGTATCATACAATGAGAACTCTTCAAAGGACCGCCTTATAGAAGACAACCTGACATCCCATCCTATGTCCACACCAGATTTCCTGTGATATATTTTCAGTTTTGCTACATACATGTGCATCTCAATGAATTAAAATACCATCAAAAAGGTCATTTTTTTTGTACAGTAATTCAATACAAAAAGTGCAACGCATATATTATATAGAGTATTACAAACAGGGTGATCTATTTCAAGTTTTTATTTCTGTAAATGTTGATGATTATGGCTTACAGCCAATAAAAACTCAAAGGTCATTATCGCAGAAAATTAAAGTAGGGAGGATGAAGGGTGAAAATTAATCAAACACATTAATACGGTACTAGTGCACTTGCCAAATTTAAAGCAGTACTAGCCTTTTCTGCTGCCTGGTACAAAGTATACACTGGTTCTTTTTCTACAATGTTTTTGGGGTCATAGCTTGGTTTGTGCTATCAACATCCAGAAATATGTAACCAAAACCCAAAATGCCAAAAAAGCCTGTTGTTAAGGGACAGGGACGTGGGCATGGTGTTGTCAGTGGTGCGTGACAAGGCACTGAGTCTGTGACAGGTCAGAAGACGCTTGTTGCATCCACTATGTTCCTGGCAAAATTTCCCAGTCTGGAATGTAAAGTTATGTAAGCCAGAAGAGTGAGAACAGATTCTGTCTTGGATGGCAGACAAGGGCTCTACACATTTCTCAAGCATCACCAAATCTTGCACTACCACAGTCTACTGTCAATACACAGAAGGCTAAATCAAAGGGTTATATCAGCTCACCATATGGATCTGGCATGCACTAGGCAACTCATTTCAGACAGTGTATGTCCTTTTTCAAGCCCGAGGGTGTATGTTACAACACATGCTTAAATGTATGAGAGACTGAACATGTTCATTTCAACAGCAAGAGTAAATGGGGAGAGGTGGATCCAACAGAGGTGGGGGTAAATATGCACAATCTGGGCCATTTTCAATAAACCAGCACATCAAAAAGAGCTATCTGTGCCTGTAACAATGGCAAGGATGGAGAAGTTGAACCACATGATCAAGGGGTACTTAAATGACCGTACCTACACCTACTCCTTCCATTAGAAACCAGTTTCCTTCCTGCACAGCCCCTAGGGCTAATTTTTGTAAACATAATGCACATTGTGCAGTGGATAAACCAGGACAGTACTCCTACTCCAGCCTACTATTTGTGATTGGAGGCCATTGTGATGGTGTATCCACTTTCCCTGCATCGACTATGACACAGCCCATAGAGCTAATTTTTGGGAACACAATGCACATTGTGCAGTGGACAAATCAGGACAGTACTCCTATTCCAGCCTAACTACTATTTGTCATTGGATGCCCTTGTGATGGTGTATTCACTTTCCCTGCATCAACTATGACACAGCCCATAGGGCTAATTTTTGGAAACACAATACACATTGAGCAGTGGATAAACCAGGACAGTACTCCTACTCGAGCCTAACTTCTATTTGTTATTGGAGGCCCTTGTGATGGTGTCTCCCTGTTTCAACCATAAGTCAGCTCATAGGGCTAATTTTTGTAAACCATGCACATTGAGCAGTGGATAAATAAAAACAATACTCGTACTCCAGCCTAACTACTATATTTCATTGGATGCCCTTGTGATGGAGTCTCAGCATTCCCTGCATCAACCATGACACAACCCATAGGAATAATTTTTGGAAACACAATGCATATTATGTAATGGACAAATCAGGACAGGACAGTAGTCCTACCAAACTAATATTTGTCATTGAAGGCCCTTGTGATGCCCGGCAGGCCTGTGGGGTACTTGGTAACCAGGCCGGTCGGTTTAGTGGTAGATCACGGTAGCGGTGACCTGGCTCCGTTACCCTGGGCATGCAATAAAGGGGGTGGGGGTTTATTTGGAAGGGATAAGTTTGTGATGCCACCTGTGGTATTCGGCCAGGGATGACCGATGGTGCATGATGTGACTGCTGGGGGGATGGTAGTGCAGCCATGATGGTATAGCTCCCCAAGGTGGAGCTAGGCCCTAGGGATGGGTAACAGTCTATTGAGGTGCATATGGTGAGGGAGGCCACAGTGTGAAAAAAAGGAGGCAAACACAGTTTGTGCAGTTCTTTACCTTTACTTGATGATCAGTCAAGTTCACCCAGCCAGGTGTTGTGTTCGTCCAACCTTCAGCAAGGTATTTTCCTAGATGATTAGGGTCACTCTGCTAAGACACCATTCATAGCCTTTCCTGGTTGCTTTTCCCCTGTGCTGTATACTCTCCCTCCCTCCCAGCTCCTTCATGGACAGGGTCCCAGGCTGATGGCTGCGGGCCATGTTGGGCGACTACGTCGGTATGTCCCCTGACCCTAGTACTTGCCACTGTCTCAGAGATTATCCACGGGTGGTAGCCACTGCTCTTGCAGACACGATGACCTCCGGTTTTATTGGCTGAGGCATGCAGCACTCCCACCAGATCGGGGCCAGTCCCCTCAGGCAACCTGTCCCTCTGCCCAACTCGTGTTTGGCCAGATTCAAGGCACATGGGTGGATTCGCCCACTCCTCGTGTCCCCTAGGATGCTCTCAGTCCTGCATCTACTCCAGATGCTCACCTCAATGTTCTCCCTTCCTCTCCCTTGGGGGTTCTCCCTTCAACTCTAACCTCTTTTGCTAACCTCTCCTCCAGTCAGGAGATAGGGCCCTCCCTAAAAAGGGTCTGCCTAAACCCCCCAGCCTGGATTCAGGATGGTATTGTGTGCAAGTTTACGTCTTAGTTTTGTGACCCCCGTCTCACCTGGGAACGGTGACACCACACCTGTTGAGTAGGTGCAGCATCACTGTGGCGACCAGTCTGCAGGGGTGCACACACCCTTGTCACGGGTTGTCCCAGATTGTGACTGAAATAGGGGATACATACAGTGGGTACAGAAAGTATTGAGACCCCTTTAAATTTTTTGCTCTTTGTTTCATTGCAGCCATTTGGTAAATTCAAAAAAGATAATTTTTTTCTCATTAATGTACACTCTGCACCCCATCTTGACTTAAAAAAACTGAAATGTAGTAATTTTTGCAAATTTATTAAAAAAGAAAAACTGAAATATCAGATGGTCATAAGTATTCAGACCCTTTGCTCAGTATTGAGTAGAAGCACCCTTTTAGGCTAGTACAGCCATGAATCTTCTTGGGAATGTTGCAGCAAGGGTTTCACATCTGGATTTGGAGATCCTCTGCCATGTTTTGTTACAGATCCTGTCCAGTTCCGTCAGGTTGGATGGTGAATATTGGTGGACAGCCATTTTCAGGTCTCTCTAGAGATGCTCAATTGGTTTAGATCAGGGGTTTAAAAAAAAGGATAATCTGCTGCAACACTAAACACTTTAATGTGCCCATTGAGATGAGTGCAATGAGTGGCCAGGCTGCACAGCTAATACAGGTATAATGAAAAAGGAATATAGCAATCACTGCTCTAGAATAAAATGCAAATAGGAAGACTTAGCTTCAGCAGTGGCCACTGCAGAGTGCCCGATGACCAACGCCAAGGTGCTTCCGTCTCATTGGGTCATAACACTATGACTAACGGAGTTGTGTAATGTGAATGGGTTTATATGCCTCTATTTGTAATTAAAACCATGAAAAGTATGTGTTGGACTCCAACAAGATGGAGGTCTCAGCTGGCTACAGGGCGGGGAAAGGGGGAAGGGAAGAGGGAGCTCAGTCTGACACTCTGGAAGAGGTTTTCATCCAGGATAACTCTGTGCTTGGTCGCACTCATGTTTCTTTCAATGCAACCACTCGCCCTGTCCCTGCAGCTGCAAAAGACTCCTCCACAGCATGATGCTGCCACCACCATGTTTCACTGTTGGGCTTGTATTGGGCAGGTGATGAGCAGTGCCTGGTTTTCTCCACACATACCGCTTAGAATTATCACCAAAAAGTTTTATCTTTGTCTGATCAGACCAGGGAACCTTATTTCTAATAGTCTGGGAGTCATTCATGTGCTTTTAGCAAACTCTGTGCGTTTTCATATGTCTTGCACTGGAGAGAGACTTTCGTCAGGCCACTCTGCCATAAAGGGCCGAGTGGTGGAGGGCTGCAGTGATAGTTAGCATTGTGGAACTTTTTCCCATCTCCCTACTGCATATCTGGAGATTAGCCATAATGATCTTAGGGTTCTAATTTACCTCTCTCACCAAGGCTCTTCTCCCACTATTGCTCCGTTTGTCTGGATGGCCAGGTCTAGGAAGACTTCTGGTGGTCTCAAACTTCTTCCATTTAAGGATTATGGACGCTACTGTGCGCTTAGGGACCTTGAGTACTGCAGAAATTCTTTTGTAACCTTGGCCAGATTTGTGCCTTGCCACAGTTCTGCCTCTGAGTTCCTTGGGCAGTTCCTTTGACCTCATGATTCTCATTTGATCTGACATGCACTGTGAGCTGTGAAGTCTTATATAGACAGGTGTGTGCTTTTCCAAATCAAGTTCTATCAGTGTAATTAAACACAGCTGGACTTCAATGAAGGAGTAGAACCATCTCAAGGTGGATCACAAGGAAATAGACAGCATGTGACTTAAGTATGAGTGTCTAAGCAAAGGGTCTGAATACTTATGACCATATGCTATTTCAGTTTTTCTTTTTGAATAAATTTGCAAATATTTCTACATTTTGTTTTTTTTTCAGTCAAGATAGGGTGCAGAGTGTATATTAATGAGACAAATAGTGAACTTTTTTGAATTCACCAAATGGCTGCTGCAATGAAACAAAGAGTGAAACATTTAAAGGGGTCTGAATGCTTTCCATACCCACTGTATACACTAGTCACTTGGTTTCAAACCTAAACTGTAGGTCACTAGGGATGTCCCTTTTAGCATTTTCATTAACATGCAATGTAGCTGAAGCTTTCAGCTGAGCGGAAGCCTCCAAAATCTACATTGGATTTTGCAGATATGTTGCAATAGAAGTTTTGTAAATTCTATACATTTGCTTGAAGAGTTTCTCAATTTGATGTGTTACCACATAAAAACTGAGGGATACGTTGAACCATGTGTGCAAGGATGTTATAATGTAATAGTAACAGAGGATCAATCTATTATAACATCACTCAGAATTTGGAAATGAAACAAAACAAGAGATAGCACTCTACATCTGTTCAGCTATAACCCCCTGGTGTGAACAGGTAATTGAACTGGTACATCTGTTGGAAAGCAGACACAAAGTCTGGACTCTGTATATACCAGAATATGAGAAGTTACAAATGTGACTTCTCTATTCAAAAGAATTACAAGGAGCTTTTCTAAAACCACAGTGCAGTTAAGAATACTTGTTTTTTTGTGCCAAGCATAGGTCCTACAGCTATGGGTAAACACATTTTTTATATTGTAATTCCAAGGAAATAGACATGTATATCCTTACATACTGTAACTGTGCAATCCATGCATTAGCAGCAAATTACTAATGGTCTGATGTATAGGGTTACATAGGAAATATAGCATATGTATGGAATACTAAAATCATTATAGGAAATATGACATTAATATTTTCCACTTGGAACCTTAAAGGGGCAGATATCCTGAAGACCAGGGATCCCATAATTTGTGGAATGTGAGTCACATCCCATTGACCAGCCCCATCTGAGGTCATGTATGTGGGAGTAACTGATATCTAATAAATGAGGTATATCCACAACTTACATAGTTTCAGGCGATCCCTAAAAACACATCTTTTTAGGGCGCCCTACCATGATCCCTAGTCAGTCATCTAGACATAGCCTATCTGCTCCACCAGTCTCAAGTGGATCACAAATAATGGTTGGTGGCCACTTATACTGCTCCTGTCTGTTACCCATCTCCTCAAATTGACTATACCATCATTGTAAATTAGCACCTGTACTTTATGTCACCCAACCTCATTGTTAGATTGTAAGCTCTTATGAGCAGGGCTATCATTATTTTGCTCTAATTATTGTATTGTATTTATGCTTTGTATTGTATTCTATTGTTTTTTGGATTGTATTGCATTTTCTGATAACTGTTTTTGATGATTGTTTAAATATAAACCTCTGAATTGTGAAGCGCTGTGGAATATGTTGGCACTATATAAATAAAGATTATTTTTATTATTTATTAATAAATATAGAGTATGAGTTTATGCTATTGTTCAGTCTGGAAGACACAGATCTCCCTAGCATTGTTTCATATTTCCTGACAGGAGCGCTTCCCTACAAAAGAATTGTGCCATCATGGCCATCACAGGTCACAGGTTTATCCTTTTTTTTTAATGCAACTATGGATTCTGTATAGTTTTGTCCTAGTTGCAATATCTTTTGTATATTTTTGTAAACACTGCCTATTTTTGGATAAAATATATAAAATTTAATAGATTTGTTCCTCTTGCTCTATAAACCTCATCCCTGAAGCCTCTTGAGCAGTGATGGGCGAACCCAAACTGTAAAGTGTTTGGGCACAGATCTTAAAAATGGACTTCCCTGGGAAATATGTGGTACAGTTCGGGTTTGGGGGAGCTGTAAAAATAAAGAAAATAATTATTAAAGAGCATTATATTTACTCCGTCCCGCCATCCCTTCTACTTCAGAAGCCTCCTCTGCACTGCAGAGGAGGAAAAACAGCCAATCACAGACGCTGTCACAGAAAATAGGCGTCTGTGATTGGCTGTTGGAATAATCTTGAAACTGCCCATACATTCTAGATGCCAGAACAAGAGACGATCAAAGCTCTACAAAATGGAACTGTCATGCAAAACATCACAATGGCTTTTAAACAGGATAGGGCTCAAGATATAATAAACCAACTGTGAGTGAAGTGGCAGTGGTCTTTCAGAATGATGATGGTGAGCCCCCCTTTCATAGAGACATCTTAATTCATTTAAAACCTGATCCACGAAAACCTCTGACTCCAAAAATACAAAGAATAAGCATTCTGCATAGCAATTTAGATGCCCTGATGTATCCTATCTTTTTCTCTTATGGAGAACAAGGCTGGCATGATGCTCTAAGGCTGCCTTCACACTTGCAGATGGATCTGCAGCGTTTTGCAGATGCATCTGCAAGTGTGAGCATGCTGACCGCGGCCCCTATGTTTATAATAGGGCGCACGCGGTGTGAAAGCTCTCATTCACTCCTATATGTGTACTGTCAGCAGGCGTATGCCTGCTTACAGATCACACTCTCCGCCCGCAGCATGGACGCTACATCTCGCGTCCATAGTGCGGACGGGAGTGTGTGATCTGTCAGCAGGCATACGCCTGCTGACAGTACACATATAGGAGTGAATGAGAGCTTTCACACCGCGTGCGCCCTATTATAAACATAGGGGCCGCGGTCAGCATGCTCACACTTGCAGATGCATCTGCAAAACGCTGCAGATCCATCTGCAAGTGTGAAGCCAGCCTAAAACACCAAGGACATAGTAAACAAAGGATTACCCAACTACAGTTTACAGCTATGTATTAAGAAAGGATTATAATCTACTACTAAATGCAGGCAAACTAACACAACAATATTTGGTTGATGCATATGTCAAAATCGAGGCTAATCGACTACATTACATTAGAATGCATCAAAAAGATCTAAAAGTAGAAGATTATTGCCTACTTCTAGAACATTTACTCAACAAATCTATTCAAATGGGCATCACAATTGGAAAAACTGTAATTTTACCATAATCTATTGAGGGCAGTTCACGAAATATGTAACAGGATGCTATGGCTATCGTTACCAAATATGGTCACCCTGATCTCTTTGTCACCATGACGTGCAACCCTAAGTGGAGAGACATTACTGAAAATTTACAACAGTGGCGACGTGTTGAACATCGCCCAGACTTGGTTGAACAGGTCTTTAAAATTAAACTTGAATTCCTGTTATCTGATATTAACAATGCATTATTTGGACAGGTCTGTGCTATTGTGCATGTCATCAAGTTCCAAAAGCGTGGTCTGCCACATGCACATATTTTAATTATACTTGACAACATTCAAAAATCAGATCTAAAGAAGAGATAGACAAAATTGTGTGGGCTGAAATTCCCGACAAGACAACATACCCTCAGCTCCACAACATTGTTCTGACAAACATGACACTGTACCATAGGATTTCCAAAAAAATTACAACAAAATACCACTAAAGAAATGGATGGCTATCCAATTTACTGCAGAAACATTGGGACAACATACCAACATAATTCTAAAACAATCGAAAAAACATGGGTTATACCAAAGGATTTCCAAAAAAATTACAACAAAATGCCACTAAAGAAATGGATGGCTATCCAATTTACTGCAGAAACATTGGGACAGCATACCAACATAATTCTAAAACAATCGACAATACATGGGTTCTTCCATATAACCCATTTTTGCTAAAAAAATACAACTGCCATATTAATGTGGAAATTTGTGCTAGCATCCAAAGTGTCAAGTATTTATTTAAATATGTATATAAAGGACATGACAAGGCTAATATTGAAATGGGTCATAAAAACCTTCTATATGATAAAATCAACCAATTTGTCGATTCACGATACATCAGTGCTCCTGAAGCTGCATGGAGGAATCTTTGCTTTTTCTATGCATAAACAATCTCATGCCATTATTCACCTAGCAGTACATCTACTTAACTCTCAGCCACTATATTTTCATCAAGATGATTCCATTGACAACATACAACAAAAACTAATTTAAAATTCAACACTCATGGCATACTTTTACCTTAATAGGATCAACCCTAATGCATACCAATTAGAGATGAGCGAGTATGCTTGTCACTACTTGGTACTCGCACGAATATCACAGTACTCGGGCTACTCGGCGAGTACCGAGTAATCTCGCAATACTCTTGCTATGCTCGGGGTCCACCTCCCTGCATGTTGGCGCTCTTTTCAGAGCCAGCCCACATGCAGGGATTGGCTGACAGACACTGTAATGCCACAGCCATGTTGGTTGTGGCATTACAGTGATTGGCTGGCCGCACAGCGTGATCAGGTCTTTATAAGGCCTGACCGCGCTGTGCTCGTCACTCTGCGCCATTAGACAGTCAGTGTAGGGAGAGCTGCTGCTGATTGAGGGACAGATTTGTGGCCTTTCAGCTAGTGTAGGCACAGGGCTGCCAGTCTATTGCCTTCTGAGGACTAATAGAGCAGTATACAGGCAGGCAGGGAGGCAGGGTATCTACCAAACTTCGCTGTGTCAGTATACCAGCCTGCATCGCATCTTGGGCTGGTTTCCAGGCTCATCCATTTAGGGATTTATTTAGCTCACTATAGGCAGGAGTAGGTTTTAGCTCAAATTAGGGTACACCAAAAGCCTTGTGCTAAAAACCAACTCTTCTCTGCACTAATTTAGCATCTAATTGCTGCTACTATAGGTTGCAGCGTTAATTAGGGTACACCAAAAGCCTAGTGCTAAAAACCTACCTTGTCTGCACTAAATGTGCATCTAATGCTGTACTTTAGGTTGCAGCGTTAATTAGGGTACACCAAAAGCCTCGTGCTAAAAACCTGCTCTTGTCTGCACTAAATGTGCATCTAAGTGCTGTACTTTAGGTTGCAGCGTTAATTAGGGTACACCAAAAGCCTCGTGCTAAAAACCTACTCTTGTCTGCACTAAATTTGCATCTAAGTGCTGCTACTCTAGGTTGCAGCGTTAATTAGGGTACACCAAAAGCCTCGTGCTAAAAACCTACTCTTGTCTGCACTAAATTTGCATCTAAGTGCTGCTACAGTAGTTGCAGCGTTAATTAGGTACACCAAAAGCCGTGCTAAAAACCTACTCTTGTCTGCACTATTGCATCTAAGTGCTGCTACTGACTGTTGCAGCGTAAATTAGGATACGCCAAAAGACACTACTCTATTGTAGTCAGCTTTGTGGCTGACTGTCACCTGCAGGGCCTTAATTATACAAACTTAGGTCGTGCTAAAAACCTACTCTTTCTGCACTAAATGTGCATCTAAGTGCTGTTACTTTAGGTTGCAGCGTAATTAGGGTACATCAAAAGCCTCGTGCTAAAAACCTACTCTTGTCTGCACTAAATGTGCATCTAAGTGCTGTTACTTTAGGTTGCAGCGTTAATTAGGGTACACCAAAAGCCTTGTGCTAAAAAAAAATCTTCTCTGCACTAATTTTGCATCTCAGTGCTGCTACAGTCTGTTGCAGCGTAAATTAGGATACGCCAAAAGACACGCTCTTGTAGTCAGTGTTTGTGTCTGACTAGTCCACCTGCAGGGCCTTAATTTCAAAACTTAGGGTTGTGCTAAAAACCTACTCTTTTCTGCACTAATTTTGCATCTAAGTGCTGCTCCTCTACGTTGTAGCATAAATTAGGATACACCAAAAGCCTCGTGCTAAAAACCTACTCTTTTCTCACTAATTTTGCATCTAAGTGCTGCTCCTCTTGGTTGCAGCGTAAATTAAGGTACACCAAAAGCCTTACGTTTCTAAAAACCTTACTACTTGTCTGCACTAAATTTGCATCTAAGTGCTGTTACTCTACGTTGCAGCGTAAATTAGGATACGCCAAAATACACGCTATTGTAGTCAGCGTTTTTGTCTGACTAGTCCACCTGCAGGGCCTTAATTTCAAAACTTAGGGTCGTGCTAAAAACCTACTCTTGTCTGCATTCATTTAAAATTTCTGTGCGGCAGCAGTGACTTAGCAGCTCCAAGTAGTGTACGCCAAAACACGGTATACGCGTCAGCGTTTGTGTCTGACCGTTCAAACTGCCGGGATTAAAACACTCTAATCTGTAATTTCACTGTCCAGCTACAAACCAAGTCTTGTCTGCATTCATTTACCATTTTTGTGTGGCAGGAGGGGGTTGTAGCTACAATTTGTATCCGCAAAAACACTCAGTATACTTGTGTCAGCGTTTGTGTCTGACCAGTATAGCTGCTGTAATTTAATCTTCAATCTCAGTATCCAGGTCAAAAACAACTGGTCAGCATTTTCAGTTGACAGGCGGGTGCTTTTATCTGTAATGATTCCACCTGCGGCAATAAAAACACGCTCTGACAAAACGCTAATGGCAGGGCAGGACTTCAAAGGCTTAGAGGGATAATTCCTGTCACGTGTCCAGTTTGGATACCCAATAATTAGAAGGCACAGAGTTATCTAGGAGCACTTTCGTACGATCGGCAAGGTACTCCTTCAGCATCTTTACAAACTTTGCAGTCCTTGTGACAGTACCCTGCACCTGAGGGCCTGTGCTATGGGAGGGGCTAAGAAAACTCTCCCAGATCTTTGAGAGTTTTCCCCTACCTCTGCTGGATTTGATTTGTGCCTCTCTCGGCCGGACACCTTGGTTGTCCACCAAACCGCGACCTCTGCCGCAAGCATTTTCAGAAGTGAATTTTTTGACTAATTCTGCAACTAGGGCCTTTTGGTACTGCAGCATTTCTGTAGACCTCTCCGCCTCGGGAATTATTATTATTATTTATTCATTTATATAGCGCTATTAATTACATAGCATTTTGCATACATGAGTAATGCTGTCTCTCTTGGAGCTCACAATCTAAATATCCTATCAGTATGTCTTTACAATGTGGGAGGAAACCGGAGTACCCGCAGGAAACCCACGCAAGCACGGGGAGAACATACAAACTCCTTGCAGATGTTGTCCTTTGTGTCCTTGGTGGGAATTGAACCCAGGACCTCAAGCCAAAGTGCTGCAAAGGCTGCAGTGCTAACCACTTGAGCCACCGTATAAGAGAAATTAAGTTCTCCTTGTAGCGTTGATCTAAAAGTGTCACCAACCAGTAATGAGTGTCCGCCAAGATGTTGATAACGCGAGGGTCACAAGACAGGCAGCATCATATAAAGTCAGCCATGTGCGCCAGACTGTTAACAGGCAAGACTTCAGGTCCTCAACAACAGGATGATTGACCATGCTGTCTTCCTCTTCCTCCTCCTCCTCTCCCCTGTCCTCTGGCCATCCGACAGTAAGATGGTTGTGCATGTATTACCGTCAATTCCGCATGAAAGTAGCTCCATTTCTTTATCCTCCTTGTAATAGTCCTCCAATGCACGTTGGGATAAGATGAGGCTGGGCTGTGTGTAATCACCCCGTACGGTTTATTGCTCCAACTCATCGTGCTCCGCCTGCAATGCATCGTTTTTGATTTTGATCAGACAGCATTTTAGAAGACAGAGAAGCGGGATGGTGACGCTAATTATGGCATCATCGCCCCTCACCATCTTCGTGATGTCCTCAAAGTTTTGGTGGACGGTACATATGTCGGACATCCATGTCCACTCCTGAGGTCTTATGTGTGGAGTTTGAACCATATACCGACGGCCTAGTTGATGCTGGTACTCAACAACTGCCCTCTTCTGCTCACAAATCCTGACCAACATGTGCTGTGTGGAATTCCAATGCGTGGGGACATCACACACCAGTCTGTGATACGGAATCTGCAAACGCTGCTGAAAGCTGGCAAAGGCGGCTGAAGCAGTAGGTGACTTTCTAAAAAGGGGCACACAGGCGGCGTACTTTTACGAACAGATCAGACAGCTCCGGGTAGTATTTAAGAAACCGCTGAACCACGAGGTTGACCACATGGTTGACCACTCCCTTTTTCTCCAGATCCTGGAATCCCTTGGCATCACCCACCTTGCCCTCTCTTGGATCTCCTCATACCTAGCGGACCGGACTCCCACACCTCCCCTCACCCCTACCCCCTTTCTGTCGGAGTCCCCCAAGGTTCGGCTCCTTTTTCTCCATATACAGTCTCGGCCTAGGGCAGCTCATTGAGTCCCACAGCGTCCAGTGCCACCTCTACGCCGACGACACCCAAATCTACCTGTCCGGCCCTGACATCACCTCCCTACTCTCCAAAATCCTACAATGCCTTTCCGCCATCTCATCCTTCTTCTCTGCTCACTTCCTTAAACTCAACATGGACAAAACTGAATTCATAGTCTTCCCCCCAAGAAATTCCCCCCCACTTCCCAACCTATCCATCTGCGTCAACGACTGCGCCCTCTCCCCAGTCCCCCAAGCCAAGTGCCTCGGGGTAATCCTTGACTCCTCCCTATCCTTAAAGCCCCACATCGAGGCCCTCACCACATTCCTCCGGCTCCAGCTCAAGAGCATCTCACGGATCAGGTCCTTCCTCACCCACGACACCGCTAAAACACTCATTCATGCTCTTATCTCCCGCCTTGACTACTGCAACCTCCTTCTCAATGGCCTCACGGCTAACTCCCTTACACCTCTCCAGTCTATCCTCAATTCCGCTGCCCAACTAATGTACCTGTCCTCCTGCTACTCCCCTGTCTCCCCCCTCTCACAAGCCCTTCACTGGCTCTCCACCTCCAAGAGATCCCAATTCAAAACACTAACCATGGCGTACAAAGCCATACACAACCTGGCCCCACCATACATCTCCGACCTGGTCTCCCGATATCTACCCTCACGCAACCTCCGCTCCTCCCAAGAACTCCTCCTCTGCTCCCCCCTCATTACCTCTTCGCACAACCGAGTCCAGGACTTCTCCTGGGCATCGGCCTTACTCTGGAAGTCCCTGCCCGAACACATCAGACACTCTCCTACCCTGACAAGCTTCAAGTGTCACCTGAAGACTCACCTATTCCGTCAAGCCTACCACCTGCCATGAGACCCAGGCGACCGCCCCATACCTGACATTCCCCCATCCTACTGTATCCCAACCTGCCCCCCGTAGACTGTGAGCCCTCGTGGACAGGGTCCCTGCCCCTCCTGTACCTGTACGTCCTGATCGCCTAGCTTTAGTGTACTTGTTCTTGTCTCCCTTATCCTCATGTAAAGCGCCATGGAGCCTAATGGCGCTATATAAATAAATGATAATAATAATAAAATGGGCCACGCATGGAACATGTGTCAGCTCGCCTCGCCTCAGAGCCGCCACCAGGTTCCGGGCATTGTCACACACGACCATGCCTAGCTGTAGGTTCAGCAGTGTGAGCCAGTGATCTGCCTGCTGTTTCAGTGCTTTCCACAACTCTTCAGGATTGTGGGGTTTGTCACCTATGCATATTAGCTTCAGCACAGCCTGTTGCCGGTTAGCCAAGGCAGTGCTGCAGTGCTTCCAGCTTTGGACTGGTGTAGAGGGTGAAGTGAAGGAGGAGGAGGGAGAGGATCATGAAGTTCCGGAGCTGTACACTGTGGGTGAAACCCTGACTGAGTTAGGGCCTGCAATCCTTGGTGTTGGAAGGACGTGTTCCGTCCCAAGCTCAGACTGGGTCCCGGCTTCCAGAATATTAACCCAGTGTGCCGTCAGAGAGATGTACCGGCCCTGCCCGCAAGCACTTCTCCACGTGTCCATGGTTAGGTGGACTTTGCCTGAAACTGCGTTGTTAAGGGCACGTATGATGTTTTAGGACACGTGCTTATGTAATGCGGGGACGGCACACCAGGAAAAATAGTGTCGGCTAGGGATCGAGTAACGTGGGACATCCCCACCATCAGGTTAAGGAATGCTTCCGTCTCCACCAGCCTAAAAGGCAACATTTCCAGCGCAAGCAGTCGCGAAATGTGTGCATTTAGAACTGTGGCATGTGCGACGTTGGCAGCGTATTTGCGCCTGCGTTCCAAAGATTGGGGTATGGATAACTGAACGCTGCGCTGGGACAAGGACGTGGCTGATGATGGTGCTACTTCTGCTTGTGCAAGTACAGGTGAGGGACAGGAGGCATCTTCACCAGCAGTATGGACAGGGGATTGGCTTGCATGCACAACAGTGGAAGACGCAGCGGTGTCACCCGCAGACAATGCTCCTGTACTCTGCTGTATATTCCACAAAGTCGGGTGCTTTGCTGCCATGTGCCTGATCATGCTGGTGGTGGTCAGGCTGCTAGTTTTGCTACCCCTGCTGATGCTGGCATGGCAGGTGTTGCAAATGGCCTTTTTCGAATTATCTGCAGACACCTTAAAAAACAGCCAGACTCAGGAAGACCTAGCAGTTGTACTGGCAATATCACTCGTGTTGTTGTTCCAGAGAACGTTTGCCTGCCATCTGCCTGCGGACACCACCCTGCGTCTTCCGGCCTGTTGTGATGCTACGCCTAACTCCCCCTGTGCACTGCTGTCCTCACTCTGCATGTCCTCCTGCCAGGTTGGGTCAGTTACTGGATCATCCACCACGTCATCTTCCACTTCCGCACCCTAGTCCTCCTCCTGACTTTGTGGCAATTGTGTCTCATCATCGTCCACCTCTTGTTGAGACACGTTCCCACCGTTGCCTTCGTGAGACCGTGGCTGCTCAAATATTTGGGCATCGGTACATACGATCTCCTCATGACCCACTTCAACTGGACCTGGTGAGAGGCCAGAATCTATGAATGGATAAGTGAACAGCTCTTCAGAGTGTCCAAGTGTGGGATCAGTTATGTCCGGGTCCGGGCACTCGGCATGGTGGGAGGAAGGAGGATCAGAGTGTGGAATGTGCGGTCCAGTCTCACGGCTACTCACACTTGACCGTGTGGAAGACAGGCTGCTTGTGGTGGTGCCAAACTGACTGGAAGCATCATCCGCTATCCAACTAACAACCTGTTTACACTGGGCTTGGTTTAATAGTGGTGTACTGCTGCGGTCCCCTACAAATTGGGACAAGAAAGGTCGAGCGAGATAATGTTGACGTTTGTCATGGCGCAATTCGAACTTGCACATGGCCTCAGCCACTGCATGCACCACCATCACGTCCAGTACCTTGGACTTACCACCGGCCTTGCGCATTTTCAATGGTGTGCTGCCTGTATACAGCTAAATGAAGGTGTCCAAAAGATGTTTTTTAGCTGGACACTGAGATGACAGATTAGAGATTACATTACAGCAGGTATACCGGTCAGTCACAAACGCTGAGATGGGTATACTGAGTGTTTTGACGTATACAAATTGGAGCTACAACCCATTCCTGCCTCAAAAAAGGGTAAATGAAGGCGGACAGGCTGACTCTGATCAAGATGTACAAGGGTTGTATTGGGCCCGACTTCACCACACCACCACCAAATGATAGCATAATTTAAATTTTGTGCCGGTAAATTGCCATGCACCTCCGCACACCCACACACGGGTACACACTTCATGACTTTGGTTACTTGCTGTTCTGCTCCTCCTTCTCCTCATCCGCCACCATCATATGATCAGTGTGACCGTGGTTCATGATGCCACGAAAACATAATTTTTTTTACATCATGTTTATGATGATGATGACCCTCACCGTTCAAATGTTAGGCAGTACTTTCATGTATACCCCCAGGGTAGATGTTTAGGGCCATGAAAACAGAATGGGCATTACAAGTACAGGAGACCCCCTCCTTTGTAATGGGAACAATATTTAGAGGCTCTCCTCCATGTTTATTTCAAGGGGCATTGAAGGGCCTCACAATTTTTGGCTTCCCTGCCTAGGGCAATACTAAAAAAGACCCACTTGCTTACAATGGGCACATTTTTTGAAAAAGCCCTCATGTACGCCTCTATCCAGGGGCATATTGGTGTCTCCAATTTTTGGCTTCCCTGCCTAGGGCAATACTAAAAAAGACACACTTGCTTACAATGGGCACTTTTTTTTTAAAAGGCCCTCATGCACGCCTCTATGCAGGGGCTTCTTGGTGCCTCCAAACCTTTGGCTTCCCTGCCTAGGGAAATACTACAGAAGATACACTTGCTTACAATGGCCACATTTTTTAAAAAGGCCCTCATGCACGCCTCTATCCAGGGGCATATTGGTGTCTCCAATTTCTGGCTTCCCTGCCTAGAGCAATACTAAAAAAGACACACTTGCTTACAATGGGCACATTATTTAAAGAGGCCTTCATTTACGTCTCTTCCCAGGAGCATGGGAGTGCCACACAATTTTTTTTTTTTAAATCATTCATGTAATCCAAAAAACTAACATACCCACTTGTGAGACAGAGTTGGTGTATGAGCCCTTAATATTTTTTCCATGAAAATCCGTTTTGGTTTCATTTTGTAACGTTTTCTTGACAGTCCGTAAAAGTGGCGTAATAGTCTGACAACATTGTTGACATCAGTGACCTTGGGGTCTGAAATGCTTCCAGGGGTCTTCCCCATGCTGTTCCCATGTCATTTCAGCACTGTTCTGATAGTTTTATGACATTTTTAGGGTTTTTCCATGCTGTCGGGGGTCATGTCAGAAAAATACTCGGGTCTCCCATAGGATAACATTGGGCTCGGTGCTCGTGCCGAGTACACGAGTATCTTGGGATGCTTGGCCCGAGCTTCGAGCACCCGAGCATTTTAGTACTCGCTCATTACTAATACCAATATTATTACAGAGAAATTCCAGAACACTGTTTTTGGAAACATGGCATATGGGAACCCAGAAAGCATAGAGGCCACACTGTAATAGGAAGAATGCATAAAGTTAGTCTGAAAGACCAAGAACACTATTATTTTCGTTTGTTGTTATTACATGTAAAAGGAGCAACAAGTTTTCAGTACCTTAAATCTGTCAATGGTATTACACATGAAACCTTTCAAGATGCTGCCTTAATACTCAGATTACTAATGGATGATAGTGTCTGGAGAAATGCCACCTTTCAGAACATGCCTACTAGTGATAAGCGAGCACTAAAATGCTCGGGTGCTCGATGCTCGGGCCGAGCATCTCGAGATGCTCAGGTACTCGACCCGAGCACCGAGCCCAATGTTATCCCATGGGCCACCCGAGCATTTTTCCGGTATTACCCCCGTCAGCCTGGATAAACCCTGAAAATGTCACAAAAGTATAACAACAGTGCTCAAATGACATGGAAACAGCATGGGGAAGACCCCTTTCAGTATTTACTGACTCTCAGGTCACTGCTGTGAACAATGTTGTCTGAGTATTACGCTACTTTTACAGACTCACAATAAAACGTCCAAAAATGAAACCAAAATGCATTTTCCTGGGGAAAATGCTAAGGGCTCATACTCATTTGTGAGACAGTGTTGCTGTATGATAGTTTTTTGGATTACATGAAAGATTTAAAAAAAAAAAAATGCGTGGCACTCCGATGCCCCTGGGAAGAGACATGGATGAGGGCCTCTTTAAATAATGTGCCAATTAATAGAAAGTAGGTCTTTTCTGGTATTCCCCTAGGCAGGGCTGACAAAAAATGGGAGGCACTATGATGGCCCTGGAAAGAGACATGGAGGAGAGCCTCTTTAGATATTGTTCCCATTACAAAGGAACAGGTCTCCTATACTTGTAATGCCCATACAATAAGTATGGACTAAAACATTTACCCATGGAGGGTATACATAAACCTACTGTCTAACTTTTTAACAGTTAGGGGCATCATAAACAACATGTAAATAAAATATCTTTTTGTGGCATTATGGACCACGGTCGCCCTGAAGATATGGTGGTAGCGGATGACGAGAACGAGGAGGAGTACAGCAAATAGCCCGAATCAGGAAGTGTGTACCCATGTGTGGGTGTGACGAGGGGCGTGGAAATATTAATCACCAATACATACAATGGCTTCAACTTTACATTACGCTGCTATCATTTGGTAGTGTGCTGAAGTCAGGCCCAATCCAACCCTTGTTTATCTTGATCAGAGTCAGTCTGTCAGCATTATCAGTTGACAGGCGGGTACGTTTATCAGTAATGATTCCACCGGCGGCATTAAAAACCCGCTCTGACAAAACGCTAGCGGCAGGGCAGGCCAGGACTTCCAAGGCGTAGAGAGCCAATTCATGCCACGTGTTCGGCTTCGATACCCAAAAATTATAAGGCACAGAGGAATCCCAGAGCACTTTTGTATGGTCGCCAAGGCACTCCTTCACCATCTTTACAAACTTTGCAGTCCTTGTGACAGTACCCCGCACCTTAGGACCTGTGCTATCGGAGGGGCTGAGAAAACTCTCCCATATCTCTGAGAGCGTTCCTCTACCTCTTCTGGCTTGGAGTTGTGGCTCTGTGTCCCAGATGCCTTGGTTGGCTACCAAACTGTGACCCCTGCCGCCAGCGTTTTCTGAAGGGAATTTTTTGACTAATTCCCCAACAAGGGTCTTCTGGTACTGCAGCATTTTTGTAGACCTCTCTGCTGGTGGAATAAGAGAAATAAAATTCTCCTTGTAGCATGGGTCTAAAAGTGTCACCAACCAGTAATGAGTGTCTGCCAAGATGTTGATAACGCGAGGGTCACGGGACAGGCAGCGTAACATAAAGTCAGCTATGCACGCTAGACTGGTAACAGGCAAGACTTCAGGGTCATCAACAACAGAATGACTGACTATGCTGGCCTCATCCTCCTCCCCCTCCGCATCCCTGTCCTCTGGCAATCAACACTGGACCAACGGTATGACGGTTGTGCAGGTAGTACCGTCAAATCCGCATGAAACTAGCTCCTGTTCTTCTAACTCCTCTTCCTCATCCTCCTCCTCATCATTGTTTCCCAATGCACGTTGAAATAAGATGAGGCTGGGTTGTGTGTAATCACCCATTATGGTTCCTTGCTCCATCTCTTTGTGCTCCGCCTGCAATGCATTGTCTTTGATTTTGAGCAGAGAGCATTTTAGAATACAGAGAAGCGGGATGGTGACGCTAATGATGGTGTTGTCGCAGCTCACTATCTTGGTAGAGTCCTCAAAGTTTTGAAGGACTGTACATATGTCAGACATCCATGTCCACTCCAGAGGTCTTATGTGCAGAGTTTGAACCGAATACCGATGGCCTAGTTTATGCTGATAGTCAACAACTGCCCTCTTCTGCTCACAAATCCTGACCAACATCTGCATGGTGGAATTCCAACACATGGGGACATCACACATCAGTCTGTGAGCCGGAAGCTGCAAACGCTGCGGAAACCCGGCAAGGGTGGCTGAAGCAGTAGGTGACTTTCTAAAATGAGCACACAGGTGGTGTACTTTGAAGAGCAGATCCGACAGCTCCGGGTAGGATTTAAGAAATGGCTGAACCACCAGGTTGAGCACATGGGCCAAGCATGGCACATGTGTGAGCTTGCCTCGCCTCAGAGCCTCCACCAGGTTCCGGCCATTGTCACACTCAACCATGCCTGGCTCTAGGTTCAGCGGTGTGAGCCAATGATCTGCCTGCTCTTTCAGAGCTGTCCACAACTCATCAGCATTGTGGGGTTTGTCACCTACGCATATTAGCTTCAGCACAGCCTGTTGCCGCTTGGCCAAGGCAGTGCTGCAGACCTTCCAGCTTGGGACTGTTGTGGAGGCTGAAGAGGAGTAGGCTGAGGAGGATGATGTTCCGGAGCTGTAGACTGTGGGGGCAACCCTGACTGAGTTAGGGCCCGCAGGCCTTGGCGTCAGAAGGATGCGTTCTGTCCGAAGGTCCGACTGGTTCCCGGCTTCCACTATATTAACCCAGTGTGCCATCAGCGAGATGTAGCGTCCTGCCCACAAGCACTTGTACACGTGCACTTTGCCGGAAACAGCGTTGCTAAGTGCACGGCTAATGTTTTGGGACACGTACTTGTGTAATGCGGGGACAGCACACCAGGAGAAATAGTGGCGGCTGGGGACTGAGTAACGAGGGACGACCGCAGCTATCAGGTTGCGGAATGCTTCCATCTCCACTAGCCTAAAAGGCAACATTTTCAGCACATGCAGTCAAGAAATGTGCGCAATTAGGAGTGTGGCATGTGGGGTATTGGCAGCGTATTTGCGCTTGCGTTCCAATGACTGGGGTATTAATATCTGAACGCTGCGCTGGGACAAGGACATGGTTGATGATGGTGGCATTTCTGATTGTGCAACGACAGGTTCAGGACAGGAGGCATCTTCACATGCACTATGGACAGGGGATTGGCTTGCAGGCACAACAGTGTCACCCGCAGACACTGCTCCTTGACCATGTGGTACGTCCAAGAAAGTCAGGTGCTTTGCTGCCATGTGCCTGATCATGCTGATGTTGGTCAGGCTGCTACTTTTGCTACCCCTGCTGATGCTGGCATGACAGGTGTTGCAAATTGCCTTTTTTGAATTCTCTCCAGACTCCCTAAAAAGCTGCCAGACTCGGGAAGACCTAACTGTTGTACTGGCAACTTGTGTCGTGTTGCTGTTACCAGGAACGGTTGCCCGCCTTTTGTCTGCGGACACCACTCTATTTATTCCAGCCTGTTGTAATGCTATGCCACCCTCCTCCTGTTCGTAGCTGTTCTCGCTCTGCATGTCCTCCTGCCAGGTTGGGTCAGTTACTGGATCATCCACAACGTCATCTTCTACTTCCGCACCTTGGTCCTCCTCCTGACTGTCTGACAATTGTATCACATCATTGTCCACCTCTTGTTGTGACACATTCCCACCGTCGCCTTCGTGCGACTGTGGCTGCTCAAATATTAGGGCATCGCTACATACGATCTCCTCAGGCCTCAGTTCAAGTGGAGCAGGCGAGGGGCCCGAATCCATGAAGGGGATACTGAACAGCTCTTTAGAGTGTCCAAGTGTGGGATCACACTCAGCATGGTGGGAGGAAGGAGGATCAGGGTGACGAATATGAGGTCCAGTCTCATGGCTACTGTCACTTGACCGTGTGGAAGACAGGGTGTTTGTGGTCGTGCCTAAGTGACTGGAAGCATTATCTGCTATCTGACTAACAACCTGTTGACACTGCTCTTGATTTAAAAGTGGTGTATTGCTGCGGCCCCCTAGAAATTGGGACAGGAAGATCGAGCGAGATCATGTTGGCGTTTCTAGTGGCCCAGTTTGAGTTTGCCCACGGCCTCGGCCTCTGCATGCACCACCAAGTCCACTTCCTGGTCCCTTGCCACCGGCCTTGCGCATTTTGAATGGTGGTGTG
The DNA here is from genome assembly GCA_033576535.1 of Allobates femoralis. NCBI lineage: Eukaryota > Metazoa > Chordata > Amphibia > Anura > Aromobatidae > Allobates > Allobates femoralis. The sequence goes on from JARQOC010000003.1 coordinate 384,388,594, forward strand.
CTATACTGTATATACTTCCTGTATACAACTAACTGAAGGATTCCAATGAATGTTTTTTTGGATGGATTGATGAAATTAGATATTACAGGCTAGACACCTGCTACAAATGCTGCGTACAGGTAGACAGCATCTTGTGAGGTATAGACAATTGGCCTATATTACCCCTCCTGACTATACAGATTTAAATTAATCCTTAATAGGACTGTTTTGGGATGGAGAGATGAAAACTTAGATATTACAGGCTGCATACCTGCTACAATTGCTGCGTACAGGTAGACAGCGTGCTGTGAGGTCTAGAAAATGGAGCTATATACCCCTCTTGCCTATAGAGATTTAAATTGATCCTTACAAGGACTGTTTTAGGATGTATAGAGGAGATTTAAAGCCAGCACACCAGCCACAAATGTGATGCTGGCTGGTATACTGGCACACCTAACTTTCCTATATACCCTGCCTCCCTGCCTGCTAGTATACTGCTAATTAGTCCTCAGAAGGACTGTTTGTCTTAGATTAGCAGCCCTGCCCCTACACTAGCTGAAAGGCACGAACTCTGTCCCTGAATCAGCAGCAGCTCTCCCTACACTGACTGTCTATGGCGCAGAGTGATGAGCATAGTGTGGTCAGGTCTTACAAAGACCTAATGACACTGTACGACCTGCCAATCACTGTAATGCCACAACCAACATGGCTGTGGCATTACAATGTCTAGTATCCAATCCCTACATGTGGGCTGGCTCTGTAAAGAGCGCCAACATGCAGGGAGGTGGACCCGAGCATGAGCACGAGTATCGCGCCATTACTCAGTGCTCGCCGAGCATCCCGAGTACCGTGATACTTGTGTGAGTACCGAGTAGTGGCGAGCATGCTTGCTCATCACTAATGCCTACACAACTTCGGGAGATGTTTGCTTACATCTGTATTTTTGGATCATCTACAAATCCAGTGGAATTGTGGAATGAATTTAAACAACATTTCTTACAAGACTACTGTCACAAATACCACAACAACACTGAACTGTGCCTCAACTGTGAAAGCTATGCTATGAAAGATGTTCAAGATGTGCTAATGATGCATGGCAAGTCTTATTTGGATTTCAATTTACCACTCCCTGCAACAAATATATGCCAGCCTCAAGAAGATTATGATAAAGACTATGAATTAGCTACTGCTACTGAGATGAAAAAACTCTTAATCCTGAGCAACTGTTGGCTTTCAACACCATTTTAGACTCTCTACAAGACAACATGTTGACACCTAAGTGCTTCTTTGTTGATGGTCCAGGTGGAAGTGGAGAAACCTACTTATATCATCTACTTATACATTATGTCAGAGGACAAGGACATGTGGTCTCACCTGCCGCCACTACAGGAATAGCTGCAAAGTTGCTACCAGGAGGACGAACTATTCACTCTTTGTATGGCATTCCAATCAATGAAACATCAGTTTCCAGGATTATGAGGGCACTTGAAAAAACATTAAAACTGACACTAAGGCCCCATTCACACACTGCTTTTCCGGCAGCGGGTGATGTCAGTACACCCACGCCGCATGCACAATGCGGTGCTTGAAGCCCGCAGAGCGGTGCGGGTGTATTGACATCACCCACTGCCGGAAATGACGCGATTCGTGTCATTAGAGCCCCATTACAGCCTTTACAGCACCAAGAAGAGGAGGGAGGCGCTGATTACAATATTCATTGCAGATCACGCTTATTAAGGCATGCTATTAGGACAAAAGTAGCCGGCCTGGGTGACTAATGCATATAGCCACCGCTCATTAACATCCATAATGAGTAAGTAATATAACGTTTTTCTACAGTTTTACTGGGAGCTTTTCTGAGCAAAAAGGAGAGTGGGATTATTGATCAGGGGGCGCTCTCGTCCGCAGGCCCAGCCGCCTTTACAAAGACAGCGTGGACCAGGGCTCATCCCCAACTGAACGCCCGAGCTCCTTAACCGTGGGCGGAACACTACTCAGACAACACAGGGTCAGGGAATCACAATATTAAGGCTTTATTGGATCCCCAAACAGTTAACAGCATATAACGCATAACCAAGCAAAACACAACATGTAACAGGCAACAGAGTCTCACCCTTCCGCTGGCTCACCAGGGTTTAGAATGTAGCACGGCAAAGTCTGTAGCCAGGTGACTGTATCGTCCCAACCTGGGTTGCTTCCTTGTCCTTATGCAGTCGAATCCGATAATCCGATACTGAAGTCCTTGTGGTTCTTTTAGTCCGTGTTCTGAGCCCCTTGGTCGGCACCGAAATGCCTAGGCCTGGGGTTATGGCTAGCTAATCGGATCCGAAGACCCTCGATTAGCTGCCTGTATCCAATCCAGTGACCTCTAGCCGGGACCGAAAATCCCTAGACTGAGGCCACTAGACAGAATCTAACTCCAATCTTCAATCCCCAATCTGCTGGTCAAAGTGAACAGTCCTCCTTATATACCCTCAGCCCTCATTGTAGGATATTGGGGACGTCATGATTGGTGCAATAACACAGTCTTTTCATTGGCTGAACTCCAATCCTCATTTAACATATTTTAGTCCTATTGCAATCCAAATGCTGATCCAATTGCTAGCAGTGATACAATGGAAGGTTAGCATGAGACAATCAGTCTGCAAACCATGACAATAACACCATAGTGGCTGGGGCCTCAATCCACATTCACAGGGTAATAGACAATGGACGATTAGCATAATTAAGCTCTCTGGCCTTCAATGACAAACAGGTTAGATAATTACATTACCAAGCTAAACTTTAACCACAGAAATCTATGACAATACTGTAAGAAATTCTCTTTGACCATTACAAGTTTACAAACCAAAATGCAATATGATATGTCTGGATGAATAAGAAATCCTCCTACATTATATATTAAAGGGTCCATTTCGTCACATTCCTCCCCCTTCTTATTTAGCCAGACAGGATAGGCTTCCGATCATCCTTTTCCACCTGTCGGGACAGCCCATCCGCATTTCCATGGTTCTTGCCTTGTTTATGTGAGATAGAGAAATTGTAAGATTGTAACGCCAAACTCCACCTAAGCAATCGTCCATTGTCCCCAGCAGTGCGATTTAGCCAACTCAATGGATTGTGGTCAGTGATGACTGTGAACTCATTGCCATAGAGGTAGGGCTGCAATTTTTTTAGAGACCAGACTATGGCCAGGCATTCTTTTTCTATGGTGGCGTAGGCCCTCTCTCGATCCAACAGTTTCCGGGAGAGATAAGCTATCGGATGTTCCTCGCCGTCAGCCCCCACTTGGCTAAGTACCGCTCCTAGTCCTGTGTCTGATGCATCTGTTTGGACAATGAACCTACGTCGGAAGTCAGGAGCAGTCAGAACTGGGCTCTGGGCTAGCCGTTCTTTCAACTGGAGGAATGCAGCTTCACATTCTGGGGTCCAGATAAGGTTGCGGGCATATTTTTTGGTTGTGAGGTCAGTGAGTGGTTTTGCTACGGTGCTGTAATTGGGGATAAATTTTCTATAATAATTTGCGGTGCCCAAAAACGCGCGGACCTGTTTTTGGTTGACAGGGCGCGGCCACTGGGTAATTGCTTCTACTTTTGCCAGTTCTGGACGAATGCACCCACTTCCCACTCGATGACCCAGATATAGCACCTCGGCCATCCCCATTTGGCATTTGTCAGGTCGGATGGTGAGCTGGGCTTTGGCTACCCTTTGCAGAACCTGGGACACATGCTGAAGATGCTCTTCCCAGGTGTCGCTGAAGATAGCGATGTCATCCAAATAGGCCTGGGCATACCCCTGACATCCCTCTAGTAAATGGTCCACCATCCTCTGGAAGGTAGCTGGGGCATTCTTCATCCCAAAAGGCATGCTGGTGAACTCATATAGGCCAAAAGGGGTTATGAAAGCGGATTTCTCTTGAGCCTCTTTTGTGAGTGGGATCTGCCAGTATCCCTTGCTCAAATCGAGGGTGGATATAAACCGAGATCCCCCCAACCGATCTAGTAGTTCATCCACCCGGGGCATGGGGTAGGCATCCGTAACTGTGATCTCATTGAGCCGTCTATAGTCCACACAGAAACGAGTACTTTTGTCCTTTTTTGGCACCAGCACAACACTGGCAGCCCATGGGCTTTGGGAAGGAACTATGACTCCCATATTTAACATGTCATCCACCTCGGCCTTCATCATTGCCAATACCGGGGGTGTCACTCGGTATGCGGGTTGGCGTAGCGGAGTGGATGCCCCTGTGTTGACATGATGCCGGACCAGAGGCGTTCGACCAGGTAAACTCGTGAACAGGGATTCATATGGTCTGAGTATGTCTGATAACTGTTGCTTCTGTGATGGACAAAGCTGTTCCCCGAGTGATACATCTTTTACCCCCATTTCCCTTTTGGAGTCCACTAATAGGTCTGGGATCTGGTCTGTATCAGGGTCATCTAAATCGGGACAACAAACTACTAAGTTGGTGACCTCTCTTTCCTCATAAACTTTTAGCCTGTTAACATGGTAGGTACGCTCACGAACACCTGCTCGATCCAGAGCCACAGTGTAGTCAGTATTGCCACATTTCTTGGTAATAGTAAATGGACCCGCCCACATGGCTTGAAGCTTGTTTTTGCGTACCGGTACAAGTACCAGGACCTTCTGTCCACAGGCAAATTCTCTGAGTCGGGCAGCGCGGTCATAACATCGTTTTTGCCTTTCCTGAGCCACTTCTAAGTTCCCATGGGCTAATGCCATGAGGTGCCTCATCCTTTCCCTAAACTTTTGAACATAGTCCAATATGGGAACCTCTTCTGTGGGGAAGGTGCCCTCCCAACTTTCTCGTACCAGCTCTAAGGGCCCCGTACTTTTCGGCCATACAGCAATTCGAAGGGGGAGAACCCAGTGGAGTCCTGTGGCACCTCCCGGTACGCAAAAAGGAGCTGCTGCAGGTTTTTCTCCCAGTCCCCCCCCTCGGCCTCTACATAACGGCTAATGAGCTGGTTCAGGGTTCCATTGAAGCGCTCACACAATCCATTCGTTTCAGGATGGTAGGGCGTTGTGCGCATGGGGCGGACTCCATGTTTCTCCCAGAGGGTCTGAATCAGTTCGCTTTGGAACTGTGCCCCCTGGTCAGTTAATACTTCCTGTGGAAACCCCACCCGGCTAAAGATGTCCAGTAAAGCTTGAGCCACATGCTCTGCATCTATGGAAGTCAAGGCAGTGGCTTCTGGGTAGCAGGTGGCGAAGTCTACCAGGGTGAGGATGAATCTCTTTCCGCTGCGGCTGGGGATGGCTAACGGGCCTACTAAATCAATGGCAACTCTCTGGAACGGTTCCCCAATCAAAGGCATGGGTTGGAGTGGGGCACGACATGGGGCTCCGCCCATACGTTGACACACTGGACAAGAGGCTCTGTATTTCTTTACTTCTTGAGTGACCCTTGGCCAAAAAAAAACTACGCAACAGGCGAGTCCGGGTCTTTCTGGTCCCCATGTGCCCAGCTGCAGGAACATCATGAGCTAAGCGCAATAGTTGGGATCGATATTGCTGGGGTACTACAAGCTGATGTACACGGGTCCAAGGTTTTTCTGGGCAGGATGCGGGCTTCTCTCGATATAAGAGGCCTCTTTCCCATCTATACACCTCCCCCTGATTTCCTCCCCCAGGTTGGGCAGCCGCACTACGGATAAGCTCTAGGGTGGGGTCTGTCAGTTGGGCTTCCCTGAACTCCTTACGATCTATCTCCCCCCAGTCAATGGCCACAGTTTGGTTTGATGTACTCACATTGGTCGGCTCAGAAAAGGAGGCTGAAGATCGAAGAGGAGAGTTATCCTCAGATGGGTTGGTAGAAAGATCTGCACAAGGGTGATGCTTGGCTTGGCTGCGGGTGATGGCGGAGACAAACTGGCTGGATAATCCTTGTCCTAGGTCATTTCCCAAAAGAGCAGGGGTTGGGAGGCCGTCCACGAGCCCCACTTCAACCTCTGCCTGAGCCTGTATTCCACCGACCTTGACCGTCTGGATGTGGCGATTGAGGTGGGCCTGTGTACGGTGTCCATCCTGCCGTATGGTGTGGACAGGGTAGATCACTTCCTCAGCTACTGGCGTATCTTGGGGGTAGTATCCTCCAGGCATCGCTGGTTCATCTCTGCATATGTTGACTGAGTGGGCTGGCAGACGGGCTCCAGGCATAGGGCCCCGATTTTGAGGACACTCTTTGGCTATGTGTCCAAGGCGCCCACACGTATAACAGCGCCGTGGTTTAGGCAAGTCACGGGCCCTGTTGGTAAACTTTTGCCCTGTTGGGGTTTCTGCGGCATAGCGAGTTAGTCCAGCACGGGAGTCTGGAGGTTGCTGGTATCCATGGTTGATGAACCTCCTGGGATCGGTGGGCCAATTGGGTCTCCAGCTGGGTCGGTTGGCTGTAAATTCGTCAGCCAATCGGGCTGCTTGCTCTGGGGTGTCGGGCTTCCGGTCCGCCACCCATTCTCGTATTTCTGGATCCATCTTCTCCATAAGCTGTTCAAGTACTATCATATTCCGGTGGGCAGCAGCGGAGTGGGCAGCACGACCATCGAGCCAGCGGTTACAGTGTCGTCGGAGTTGACTGCCGAATTCGACATAGGAGACACCCTGGCGAGACATAGTCCGGAACTTAATGCGATATCTCTCCGGGGTTATGGTAGAAAGGGCCAACAAAGTGTCCTTAATAATTCCATAGTCCAAGCAATCCTGAGGCCCAAGTGATCGGACAGCCTCCTGGGCCCGACCAGGCAAACTTGACCACAGATATTTGGGCCACTCAGCTGTATGCACCTGGTGCATTCTCATCATCATTTCAAAGTTTTGCAAGTGTTCATCGATCTCAGTGTTGGATTCATTCATCACTGGCACGTCACTGTAGCGAAGGTGAATTCCTTGGTGGCGGTCTATCGTGGGGGTGGGCGCTGGTGGTAAGGAAATTGGAGCTCCCAACACTACTTGCAGAACACCAGCCATTTCTTCTCTTGAAGCTTCAGGCCCCAAAGCAGCCAAGCTCTCCTTGATTTGGACTGCTGTGGACCTGGTGATTTCACGATATTCACTGGATCCATGATGTGGTACACAATTTACATCCTCTGGTACCACGTCGGCGGGGTCCTCATCATCCTCACCATCATTCTGGGTGTCCCAATGGACCAATTTCTGAATCAAAGCCGACCGAGTGTCAGCGTTCCTATATTCAATATTTCTCCTCTGGCACAGATCCTGTAGCATCCATTTACTGCTGCTGCCGTATCTCCTCTCCGGCCCTTGTCCCATGGCTGAGCTGGTGGGGTTGGACATGGCAACGTCCGAAACCTGAATGCCTCACCTATGGCCTGCTGGGTATGCTTATATGCCTCCCTGGTTGTTGAGCCCTTGGACGGTGTCCACGAACACCAGTCCCCTGCAGCTCCCCTGGATAAACCAGGCTGAGTAGTATCCCACTGCTGCCACCAATTGTGGAGACCCGGGGGTCAGGGGGCGCTCTCGTCCGCAGGCCCAGCCGCCTTTACAAAGACAGCGTGGACCAGGGCTCATCCCCAACTGAACGCCCGAGCTCCTTAACCGTGGGCGGAACACTACTCAGACAACACAGGGTCAGGGAATCACAATATTAAGGCTTTATTGGATCCCCAAACAGTTAACAGCATATAACGCATAACCAAGCAAAACACAACATGTAACAGGCAACAGAGTCTCACCCTTCCGCTGGCTCACCAGGGTTTAGAATGTAGCACGGCAAAGTCTGTAGCCAGGTGACTGTATCGTCCCAACCTGGGTTGCTTCCTTGTCCTTATGCAGTCGAATCCGATAATCCGATACTGAAGTCCTTGTGGTTCTTTTAGTCCGTGTTCTGAGCCCCTTGATCGGCACCGAAATGCCTAGGCCTGGGGTTATGGCTAGCTAATCGGATCCGAAGACCCTCGATTAGCTGCCTGTATCCAATCCAGTGACCTCTAGCTGGGACCGAAAATCCCTAGACTGAGGCCACTAGACAGAATCTAACTCCAATCTTCAATCCCCAATCTGCTGGTCAAAGTGAACAGTCCTCCTTATATACCCTCAGCCCTCATTGTAGGATATTGGGGACGTCATGATTGGTGCAATAACACAGTCTTTTCATTGGCTGAACTCCAATCCTCATTTAACATATTTTAGTCCTATTGCAATCCAAATGCTGATCCAATTGCTAGCAGTGATACAATGGAAGGTTAGCATGAGACAATCAGTCTGCAAACCATGACAATAACACCATAGTGGCTGGGGCCTCAATCCACATTTACAGGGTAATAGACAATGGACGATTAGCATAATTAAGCTCTCTGGCCTTCAATGACAAACAGGTTAGATAATTACATTACCAAGCTAAACTTTAACCACAAAAATCTATGACAATACAGTAAGAAATTCTCTTTGACCATTACAAGTTTACAAACCAAAATGCAATATGATATGTCTGGATGAATAAGAAATCCTCCTACATTATATATTAAAGGGTCCATTTCGTCACACATGTGGTCTCACCTGCCGCCACTACAGGAATAGCTGCAAAGTTGCTACCAGGAGGACGAACTATTCACTCTTTGTATGGCATTCCAATCAATGAAACATCAGTTTCCAGGATTATGAGGGCACTTGAAAAAACATTAAAACTGACACTAAGGCCCCATTCACACACTGCTTTTCCGGCAGCGGGTGATGTCAGTACACCCACGCCGCTTGCACAATGCGGTGCTTGAAGCCCGCAGAGCGGTGCGGGTGTATTGACATCACCCACTGCCGGAAATGACGCGATTCGTGTCATTAGAGCCCCATTACAGCCTTTACAGCACCAAGAAGAGGAGGGAGGCGCTGATTACAATATTCATTGCAGATCACGCTTATTAAGGCATGCTATTAGGACAAAAGTAGCCGGCCTGGGTGACTAATGCATATAGCCACCGCTCATTAACATCCATAATGAGTAAGTAATATAACGTTTTTCTACAGTTTTACTGGGAGCTTTTCTGAGCAAAAAGGAGAGTGGGATTATTGATAATATGCTCCAGGGACATGTTTGGATAGCTTAATAGGCATTTTGGGGGTGATAGGATCCCTTTAAAAAATACTACACTTTTTATACTTGATGAGTGCACAATGGCACAAAACTATTCTTTGAATGTCATTGATAGATTTCTTTGTGATCTTATGACAACACATGTTGATGACAAAAATAATGTTCCCTTTGGTGGTAAAGTTTTCATACTTGGAGGAGATTTCCGACAATGACTTCCTCTACTTACACATGCTACCAGAACTGAAATTGTGGATTGCTGTCTTAAATATTGTCAACTCTGGAAACACTTCACAAGACGTCCGCTATACAACAACATGAGATCCAGGGATCCAGAATACAGCACTTGGTTACTAAGTAGGCAATGGTCAGTTCTCAAATGTATACAACCTTGGAGAGAAAGTTATTGAAATTCCACCAGACATGCTGTCCTCTGCCTGTTTAACTACAGACATATTTGGCCGAAACATTCATATTAATGTTAATGACACTGAAAGTAATATGTATGCAGCATCCCATGCAATACTCTTTTCAAAAAATGAAGATGTTTAAATTCTAAACTCTCAAATTATGGACCGAATGAGTGGTCAGTATGTCTTATAGGCTAGGGTCACACTTGGCAAGCCGTATTTCTGCATTTTCAAAACCTATTTCCGATTTTGGAAATTGCCATTTTTTCATCTAAAACATGCTATCCGTTAATGCATGCGTTAACGCATGGTACGTATATGTACAATGCGTTAACGGATGCGTTTCCCATAGGGCCCCATGTTAAAAAAACACTATGCGTTTTTTTACTGCACCCAAAAACGCTGCTAGCAGTGTATATGTGTATATATATATATATATATATACACATACATACAGTATATGTAAATAATATATTTACACCAATCTACCTAATACATAAAAATAGAATATAATAACATTTCTATGGATTGTCTTTCTGTTACTATTATATAAAAGTAAGAAGCTTTGCCATTATTTTTAACATGTTAATTAATTGTATCCTTTGACTTCCTGTCTGTTTTTTTTGGTCCACTTTGGGAACAGACAATCACACACACATCAAACTGCACAAAACAATGCACCACCCACCTCCAATTATAGTCACAACAGCTTACAAGAGATCGCATAGGATAAACAGACACACAGTACACAGGGGAGACACCACATAGTGAACACTGGTCAAGAAACACAACAGCAGATACCAAAATACAGCACAAAACAAGGAAGACAAAGTGCACAGAGGTGAAAGAGGTCAAATGACCCAACACATACAATACAAAAATGCAGAAGGATGACATAGAACAGATATGTTGGAAAGTGCAAATGTTGTGAGACATGTCCGGTGCTTCTGTCAGCACCACTAAGCATACTGTGAGGTAGCGACGTTGGTTGGCACGACAGAAGGCAGGGACCCAGGCACAGTTCACACAGCACACAGTTAAGGCTGCCTTCACACTTGCAGATGCATCTGCAGCGTTTTGCAGATGCATCTGCAAGTATCAGCATGCAGACCGCGGCCGCTATGTTTATAATAGGGCGCACCGCGGTCTGAAAGCTCTCATTCATTCCTGTATGTGAAGCGTCCGCAGGCGGATGCCTGCTTACAGATCACACTCTCCCGCCCGCACCATGGACGCAAGATGTCGCGTCCATGGTGCGGCCGGGAGAGTGTGATCTGTAAGCAGGCATCCGCCTGCGGACGCTTCACATACAGGAATGAATGAGAGCTTTCAGACCGCGGCCGCGGTCTGCATGCTGATACTTGCAGATGCATCTGCAAAACGCTGCAGATGCATCTGCAAGTGTGAAGCCAGCCTTAATGGCACAGTTCGGGTTATTCACAGACCTCCCGGGTACACTTCATACAGTCCAAATATAGCCGATATAGTCACACTGTCCCTTCTCATGGGTTCTCCCTTGGCTAGGCCATGTTATCTCAGCACACGGCCTCTGTTCTCTCTTTACCAGCTGCTCACTAGCCTCATCTGTCTTTCCCCAGACCGAAGCTCCACACAGAGCGCCACTCCCTGTATTCCAGCCCAGCTTTTAACCCTGTGTCTACCTCTGGGGAATCCTCAAAGAACCCGGAGCGGAGTGCTTCCTATATGTGGAGGGAGCACAACCTGGGAGACACATACCGGCCATCACAGATCACCCCGGTCACTGTCTCACAATACACAGATGTTTATTTCACCGCACTCCCGGTGCGATAGCATCAGGCCTATTTCTAGCATATATCCTATAGTAGAGTCTGAGACTGCTGTACATACATTACATAGGAGACACTAAGACTGTTGTACATACATTAGACAGGAGACTTTGGGACTGCTGTACATACATCACAGGAGACGTTGAGGTTGCAGTTTGTACATCACAGGAGAAATGGTGGCTGCAGTATATACATCACAGGAGGGGCTGGGGAATATCTATCACAGCAGACGCACTGAGGGCATATACATTACAGAAGACACTGGGGGCATATACATTACTGGAGATGCTAGGGGCTTATACATTATAGGAGGGGCTGGAGAAATAGATATCACAAGAGATGTTGAGTGCATATACTGTACATCACAGGAAATGCTGGGGACATATACATTACTAGAGACGCTGGGTGAATATATTTCACAGGAGGGGCTGTGGTCATATACATCACAAAAGGGGATGGGGCATACACATCACTGGGGAGGCTGAGGCTGCGGCATTTACACCACTTGGGAGGCTGGATACATTGAGATCACTGGGGAGGTTGAGCTAGGGACACAAAGATCACTGGGTAAACTAAAGCTGGGGAATAGAGATCACTGGGTGGCTGGGGTCATATACATCACAGAAGACACTGGAGGTATATATCACAGCAGACACTGGGGCTTATTCATTACAGGAGACGCTGGCGGCACATATGTCGTGGTTGCGTGGGCTGAGGTACTTGGTTCCTGGGCAAGCGGCCTGTCGGGTATCACGGTGAAGATTGCCCAGCTCCATGGCGCTGACCAGACAAGTAAAAGGGGGAATTTACAGGGTATAATAGTTTATGGTTTAATGTGATGCCAGCTGAGAGATCTAGACAGGGATGACCAGCTCTGTGGGTAGTTACCCTAGTGGATAAATAGTGAGGCAGCAAGGTGGATTACTCCTCTCAGCAGGAGCAAGACCCCGGAATGATGATGGCTGTAGGCCGCTGGAGGCCGGCCACCCCGCCTCCTGCCTTGATGTCACAGCTTATCCCTGCCCTGCTCCATGTTATTAATGGAGCAGGGTGGGGAAAGGCGGTGACATCACCGCAGGAGAAGGGGCAGCTGAGCAGCACTGAGGAATATACAGTAATCCCTGGCTCTGCGTCTGCGTTCTACGTCTCATACAGCAGGCAAGCAGGCGAGGGAGAACATGACTGGCAGGAGGAGGCAGCGGAGGGAGGATATTATATCCAGGGGGCATGAAATTGCCCTCTGAAGAGCGTTGGCTCCAGCCTCTAGCCACCTCCTATTTGGCTCCACATTGTAAGTTTTTCCATTCAATTTTCTCAGGGTACAGGGGGGCTTAAGGGATGGGGGACCCTTGCCTGAATGCAGCAGACATGCTGCATTCAGTGGTGCTATTAAATCAGCATGCATGGGGGGGTGACAGGTCCTCTTTAATGTAGGGAGCTCCAATCACCGCTGGACATAATACCACTACCAGTTAGGGAGGCAATATAACTGTGGTGACTGGACTGCAGGGGAGCCATATTCTCCCTAGTGAATCACTGTACTGTAAATGCAGGTTATTGGCAAAGAACCCATATTTTCATAATGACCAAATAACATTTAAGATCTTTCCTTTTGGAAGGCACTTGAATGAAACAAATAACTTTGCATAAGAAATATAAAAACATTATAAAATACGTTGAACAGTGCATCAGTGGATCACCGCCCCAAATCACTTTTTAGTTTTAGGCATCGTCCCTTCGACCATGCTGGCGGTTTTTGAGGTTTCCTAGGAAGTGCAGAGATGCAACATGACTCCTGCATGTTAAGGTAAATAAAAGAAAGTGAAAAAGTCCCCGAAAGGTTTATTGAGTCCAGTGCTCCGCAAAGTACATTAATCCTCCTTTGGGTATACTTAGTTCAGGCTTATAACTACTTACAATAGTCTTTGTAGGCAACTAAAACATATTGGTTACTGGATCTCATATTAGTCTATGTGGGCACAAACCTTTTCAACATATTAGACAATGTTACATTAAAGCATATGTTCACATAAGTACAGTTCTATGAAAGTGTTCTTTGTGTCATATCTATAGCATCAAGAGATTTGTCCCTGTGTGCTACACTGCGATCTGTGCACTATGGGAATATTGGGCAGCTTGCACTCAATAAGAATGCTGGGCAGCTTTCTGTTACTCTTTGAGCTTAGCATAGGTATGACAGGCTCACTGCTGACAGCTGGCAAGTTCTCTTGATCTGAAGCAGGCAAAGCATCTGTTGCTAGGGTTAACTGCTCTTCTTCAGGAGATTTCAATGTTTCTGATATTTCTGGCGTTGACAGCTGTGGGAAGTTAGAACTGGCATTACCACTGCATTGTAGACTTGTGTCCAGGACTGGGTAAATTAACCTAGGACTGTGTACAAACCTTTGTTTCAGTCTTTTCCAATTGCCAAGGAACCTCTTGACTTCCATACTTCTCTCACAATTGGACCGGGCACAATTTCAGGAGGTCTCTGGATACAGTAGCGCACGTTTTTCCCCTGTCCTTGGTGACGAGGCACACTTTGCTGTTCTCAAAGTTAGATGGCAGGATTGTGTAGGGTTCAGCTTCCCACTGATCATCTAACTTATGTGCTCTTCATGTCCTTTTCAACATGTGCTCTCCTGGTGACAAGGGAGTGGCAAGAGGCATATTGATTGTAGCCTTTCTCTTGTTTTTGCTGGGCTTGCAACAGACTTTCTTCTACACACTGCTGGACTTTGCGGTACTGTAGTTGTCTCTCAGTATTCCAGTCTATGTCCGGCTGGCTAGGTAACATAGTAACATAGTTTTTAAGGTTGAAGGAAGACTTTAAGTCCATCTAGTTCAACCCATAGCCTAACATGTTGATCCAGAGGAAGGAAAAAAAAAACCCATGTGGCAACACTAGCTCCACATTGAGGGAAAAAATTCCTTCCTGACTCCAGATATGGCAATCAGACTAGTTCCCTGGATTAACGCCCTAACAAGAATCTAGTATGTATAACTGATAATATTATAGTTTTCAAGAAAGGCATCCAGGACCTTCTTAAATGTTAGTAGTGAGTCACTCATTACAACATCATGTGGCAGAGAGTTCCATAGTCTCACTGCTCTTACAGTAAAGAATCCGCGTCTGTGATTATGATTAAACCTTCTTTCCTCCAGACGTAGAGGATGCCCCCTTGTCCCAGTCTCAGGCCTAAGAGTAAAGAGATCATTAGATAGGTCTCTGTACTGTCCCCTCATATATTTATACATTATTATAAGATCACCCCTAAGCCTTTTTTCCAAGCTAAATAACCCCAAGTTTAATAACCTGTCTTGGTATTGCAGACCCCTCAGTCCTCTAATAACCTTGGTCGCTCTTCTCTGGACCCGTTCTAGTTCAGCTATGTCTTTCTTATACACCGGAGACCAGAATTGTGCACAGTATTCTAAGTGTGGTCGCACTAGTGACTTGTATAGAGGTAAAATTATGTTCTCCTCATGATCATCTATGCCTCTTTTAATGCATCCCATTATTTTATTTGCCTTTGCAGCAGCTGCCTGACACTGGCCACTAAATGTGAGTTTGTCATCTACCCATACACCCAGGTCTTTTTCTGTGACAGTTTTGCCCAGTGTTTTACAATTAAGCACATAATTATACCTTTTCTTTCCTCTGCCCAAGTGCATAACCTTACATTTATCTCCATTAAAGCTCATTTGCCATTTATCAGTCCAAGCGTCTAGTTTACATAAATCCTCCTGTAATATAAAATTGTCCTCTGTATTGATTACCCTGCAAAGTTTAGTGTCATCTGCAAATATTGAGATTATACTCTGTATGCCCCCTACAAGGTCATTAATAAATATATTAAAAAGAAGCGGACCCAATTCTGACCCCAGTGGTACCCCACTGTTAACTGTGACCCATTCTGAGTGTGTTCCATTAAAGGGGTTGTCCGGGCTTATGTTTTATTTCATATTTATATCTAGGCTGCAAAATGTTGACAATCTGCAATATACATGTTGTCAACATTTTGCAGGGTTTCCTAGATATAACACATTTACTGCTGGCAGAGAATGTCCAGGGGGTGTGATTGTGCATGCTGGTCGTTTACACCTACTCTAGCACAATCACACCCCCTCCCCTATTCCTAGTATGGCCAGCCACCCCCAGGCCATACATGCCCGCCCCCTGCCCACTAAACACTATGGAATGAAACCACCCCCAGGGCTCCTACTGGCCGCCCCAGCCCCTAACATCACCACCCACCCTCTGCAAAACAGCGGTCTCCAGTGCACTGATACAAGGTGCCGAAATCGCTGCGGTGAAAGCGATTCCGGCACACTGTGTCAGTGCAGCAGGGGACCCGCTGCATATGTGTGCTGCTCACCCTCCGTCTTGTGCAGCCGGTGGTCCTCCGCCCTGCCCTGGTCCCGGTCATGTGCAGCCGGGGTCCACACTCTGCAGCCGGGGTCCACACTCTGCAGCCGGGGTCCACACTCTGCAGCCGTATCTGTGCTGTGTGGAGCGGTGCCCGTCGCCTGCTTTCTCCAGACCTCCAGTACCATAGAGCTGGTGGAGCGGTATAGAGAGGACCGCTCCACCAGCTCTATGGTACTGGAGGTCTGGAGAAAGCAGGCGACGGGCACCGCTCCACACAGCACAGATACGGCTGCAGAGTGTGGACCCCGGCTGCAGAGTGTGGACCCCGGCTGCAGAGTGTGGACCCCGGCTGCACATGACCGGGACCAGGGCAGGGCGGAGGACCACCGGCTGCACAAGATAGAGGGTGAACAGCACACATATGCAGCGGGTCCCCTGCTGCACTGACACAGTGTGCCGGAATCGCTTTCACAGCAGCGGTTTCGGCACCTTGTATCAGTGCACTGGGGACCGCTGTTTTGCAGAGGGTGGGTGGTGATGTTAGGGGCTGGGGTGGCCAGTAGGAGCCCTGGGGGTGGTTTCATTCCATAATGTTTAGTGGGCAGGGGGCGGGCATGTATGGCCTGGGGGTGGCTGGCCATACTAGGAATAGGGGAGGGGGTGTGATTGTGCTAGTGTAGGTGTAAACGACCAGCATGCACAATCACACCCCCTGGACATTCTCTGCCAGCAGTAAATGTGTTATATCTAGGAAACCCTGCAAAATATTGACAACATTTATATTGCAGATTGTCAACATTTTGCAGCCTAGATATAAATATGAAATAAAACATAAGCCCGGACAACCCCTTTAATGACCACCCTTTGTTTCCTATCGCTAAGCCAGTTTTTAACCGACTTACACATATTTTCCCCTATCCCCATTGCTCTCAATTTATGTATCAACCTTTTGTGTGGCACCGTATCAAAAGCTTTTGAAAAATCCATATACACCACATCCACTGCATTTCTTTGGTCCAGTCCAGAACTTACTTCTGCACAGACGCTTATCAGATTAGTTTAACAGGAGCGGTCCCTCGTAAAACCATGTTGATATTGTGTCATGAGGTTATTTTTCTTCAGATACTCCAGTATACCATCTCTTAGAAAACCCTCTAGGATTTTACCCACAGTAGAGGTTAAGCTTACTGCCTATAATTTCCAAGTTCAGTTTTTGTTCCCTTTTTGAATATTAGCACCACATTTGCTATACGCCAGTCCTGTGGTACAGACCCTGTTATTATGGAATCTTTAAAGATTAAAAATAATGGTCTATCTATGACAGTACTTAATTCCTGCAGCACTCCGGGCCCGGGGATTTGTCAATTTAGTGATTTTTAGACGATGCTGTACTTCCTGCTGGGTTAAGCAGGTGACATTTAACCCTCCGTCACATACAATAATCCTGACAGGCACATCTCTTTTACTTTGTCGGGAGTTTTGAAATGTTTGTATTTCAGAGTTATTAGTTTTATGTTAAGTAAATGGAGTTTTTTTGCACCTGATTATGTGTAGTCTCTTTTATTACATCCCTATGAAGGTACTGATCACTTTTAGAGCACTGAAAATGCAAACATTAGATATTATAGGTATTTTTCTAGCCTGCGCCTGACAGTCACATTGTATGTGAACTCGTTGGAACCGATATTGTATGTGACGGAGGGTTAATTGAAAGTTTTTGTTATCACTGATCATATTGTCTGTCATGGGATTTTCTTGTGTAAATACTGTTGAGAAAAAGTCATTTAGCATATTGGCTTTTTCCTCATCCTCATCCACCATTTTACCCACATTATTTTTAAAGGGGCCAACACAATCATTTTTTAGTTTCTTACAGGGGCGGAACTACACTGGTGCAGCTGGTGTAGCTGCACCAGGGCCCCGACCGACTAGGGGTCCCCTTCAAGCCTGGAGGGGGGCCCCCAGCCGACCCCCGCAAGCCACCGTCAGATGAGAGGAGGGTCATGCAAGGGAAGCAGAGAGCTTCCTGCTTCCCTTGCCTTATCCCGCCCCTCCTCTCTTCTGCCCCTCCGGCCCGTAGGACGGCTGCAAACAGCCGGCGCGGCTCACCAGGTAGGAGACCACCGTGCCGGGGCCCCCAGCAGCGTCTACCCCCCCCTCCATTGGGCCGCGCCGACGGGCAGCAGCCATTCCCACCCTCGAAACCCCCCCCCGGGCCGCGCCAACAGCCAGTAGCATTCCCCCCACCCCCCCTCCTGCACCAGGGCCCACCGGGGTCACGGTCCGCCCCTGGTTTCTTACTATTTATGTAGTTAAAAAATATTTTGGGATTATGTTTACTTTCTCTGGCAATGAGTCTCTCTGTCTCAACCTTTGCTGCCTTGATTTGCTTTTTACAAATGTTATTTAATTTTCTGTATTTATTTAATGCCTCATCACTACCTACTTGCTTTAATTCCCTAAATACTTTCTTTTTGTCATTTATTGCGCCCCTTACAGCCTTATTTAGCTATAGTGGTTTCCTCCTATTTCTAGCATGCTTATTCCCATAGGGTATATATTGTGCACAGGCCCTATTCAGGATACTAATAAATGTCTCCCATTTGCTTTGTGTACTTTTATGTCACAGGACATCATCCCAGTTTATTGCACTAAGATCATCTCTCAACCGTTGGAAATGTGCCTTCCTGAAGTTTAGTGTCCTTGTAGCCCCTCTACTACACATCTTATTAAAGGATACTTATAGGTATAGGTATTGTATCTGGTGTTAGGATGCCCATTTCCAGGTTGATGGGGAGTTTGTTTATCTGGTCTCAAATGCATCAAGTAAGCTGGGGCAAAGCCAGTCGATTTTGTAGGGATGTGGTTGTACATTTCGACTAGATCTGGTAACTTCTCAGGCTATTGGTTGTGCTCTTTAGTCTTTAGTAAGTCATTCACCAGCTGATTCATCTTTTCACTTAGGCTGTTACCGTGCGGATGGTATGGTATTGGCTGGATATTTTTACAGCCGTATAAGGTGCAGAATTGTTAGAAGACCTCTGCTTTGAAAGCCGGATCTCTGTCTGTCAAGACTTGGTCGGAATAACCGTGAAGTATGCAGAAGTACTCTTAAAATGCCTTGGCAGCTGTTCTTGCCATCTGGTCTTTCACTGGAACAACTACTAGGAAGCGTGAGTAGTGCTCCACTATTGTTAAGGCATAGTTATATCCTGACTGACATAGGGACAATTCCACGTGGTCGAGAGCCAATATTAATCAAGTGGTTGCTTGCTGATGATGGGCTGCAAGGGGGCCCTTTGGCTGTTGCAATCTTTTCTTCTGAAGTTACATGGCTCACACTCTCTACACTACTCTGCAATGGACTTTCTCATAACCGTCCAGCATGCATGACGACTTCTGACTTCTTCTATCCGAAGTGTTCTGCCTGGTAGTGGTAGGCTTCAAGGACCATTGGTACATTCTTTCTTGGGACAACGATCTGCCACACCAGCTCATGCGTGCGTGGGTTAGTAGTCCTTCGGCACAGTTTTCCTTCATAGAAGAACAGCTTCTTCCTCTCTTTCCAGAGCTGTAGGACTTCTGGTGGTGCATAAGGAGTTGGAGATGAGTTGGCTGCATCAAGCAGTTCCTTCATCATGTGGATGGCTGGATCACTGTTTTGTGTCTCTGCCCAACCATGATGAGGTAATAGATTGAGGGAAACCTTTTGGACTGCTGAATGCCTCTTATTCACGCAGTGGGCGCATTGGGAAGCACACTGGCGAAGGAATGCCGGCATCTCTAGCTCTTCAAAGCCTGTCAGCTCTTCTTCTGAGTCAAGAGGGTTCAGTATGCGGGATAAGGCATCGGCATTGGCATTTTTGTTACCAGCTCGATATTTGATGACGAATTCGTAGTTGGACATGCAAGCCATCCACTGTTGCTCTAAGGCATCAAGCTTTGCAGTCTCCAGTTGCGTTAGTTTGTTGTTGTCTGTGTAGATGGTGAACTTTTTAGAGGCGAGGTACTCCTTCAACCTCCCAGTCACTGCCCAGATGATAGCCCGGAATTCCAAATTGAAGGAGCTGTAGTTAGCAGGATTTCTCTTGGTAGGGCAAAGCTTCCTACTGGCATAGGCAATAACTCTCTCCTTGCCCTGCTGTACTTGAGATAGGAAAGCACCTAGACTGACGTTGCTGGCATCAGTCTAGAGGATAAATGGCTGACCATGGTCTGGGTAAGCCAAGATCTCTTCTCCGGCGAGAGCTTGCGTAAGGTTGTTGAAAGACTCTTTCAATTTGGCGTTGCACTCAATTGGGGAACTCTTTGTTGTGGCATTTTTGGAGTGACCCACTAGGAGGTGTTGTAGGGGAGCAGCCATTTTTGTGAAGTCTTTGATGAAGTGTCTGTAGTAGCCGACTAACCCCAACAATTGTCCAACCTCATGGACATTAGTGGGTACTTGCCAGTCTTTGATGACCATCACCTTGTCTGGATCTGGTACTACTCCTTCTGCACTTACAACGTGGCCTAAGTACTGTACTTTGGACTTCAGGACATGACACTTCGATGGTTTCACCTTCAAGCCGAAGTTGGACAATGCTTTAAAGACTTCTGCCAGGTGTTTCAGGTGATCTTCATTTGTCCTGGAATAAATAATCACATTGTCCAGATACAACAGCACAGTCTCAGAGTTCTTGTGCTCGAAGCAGCACTCCATTAGTCTCTGGAATATTCCAGGTGCATTGCACAACCCGATTGCCATACAGTTGAATTCACTTAGCCCCACTGGTGTGGTGAAAGCAGTTTTCTCTTTGTGAGCCTCTGCAACAGGAACCTGCCAATTACCGCTGGTTAAGTCTAGAGTCGAGAAATACTTGGCTGATTTTAATGCTGCTAGTGGCTTTTCTATGTGTGGCAAGCAGTAAGCGTCTTTGCGAGTGATTTTGTTAATTTGCCTACACTCTGCACACATGCGAATGGTACTATCTTTCTTTTTGACCAATACCAAGGGAGCTGCCCAAGGGCTGAAGCTGTCCCTAATTACCCCATGACTCTTTCAACCGTTTTAGCATACTTTTGGCACACTGGTAATGAGCAGAAGGGACAGGTTAATTCCTCTCTTTTATGGGTGAGTGATCTTCTATAGGGATGTGATGTTGGATCACCTTGACCTACCCAAAATCCAGGGGGTTCTTACTGAAAACCCTCTCATACTCCTGGACAACTCGATTTTTCTGGTGTGAAGGAGTGGAGTCAATTGCAATGTGCATTTTCTGACACCAGTCTTCCAACTGACCTGAGGAGCCGTTGTCCTCCGTCGACTCTGATGGATGGAAAGGTCCTACTGCCTGGATAGCATTGTTATTAACAGTAAAGAATTTGGCTACAGTAGCATACCTGGGCAAGTTAGCTTCTTTTTCCCCACAATTCAGTACCCGGACTGGCACTCTTCCCTTTCTGACACCTACCAGCCCTCTAGCGGTCATGACAGTGGGTTTGCTGTCAGAGTAGACTGGCTCCATCAAGCCCTGGTAGTCGCAGCCTCTAATACCTATGGCTGCTCTACACCATATTATAGTCTCACTCCTGAGGGGGAAAGCAAAATGGGGTAGGGGTTGCTCATCCTCATGCTCCCAATCTCAACACCGGTCAGCTCTACCTGCTGTCATTGCATGAGGGCTCTTATATCCTTGTGCAGGGCTCGCTGTTTGCTGGGGTTGGCTGTTTCAGCTACTTGTTGCAGGAGTACAATGATTTCACTAAGACAGTTTTCTTTGACATTTGTACCCAGGGTGACCATAGGGTTACATTCACGTTTGTCAATATCAACCACTATCAAACCCTCAGATTGGAGTTCCACCCTCCCCACCTTAATGGTAATCTCTTTGTACCCCACCTGAGGCAAGGGCTGACAATTACTTGCTATTACAGTTAAGTTTCCATCACGGCGGCGTGTAAAGTCAGTATCAGCCCAATATCATTTATACAGTATGTAAGGCATAGTAGTTACCTGAGAATCGGCGTTCAAGAGGGCATTTGAAGGGATACCATCGCTCACAATGGGTAGAATTGGCCGTCCTTTGACATACTTGCCTCTCCAGTTGGTTGGACCAGGCTGTCTTACTCTTGGGGATTGGTCTGCTGCCCCAGGGGTTGCTTGTTTAAAGGACATCCTCTTTTAGTCTTCAATAAGTGTTTATTAAAGTATATAAAATTATGAACAAACATTACAATACAATACAACACAAGAATGAGCACAGGTATGAGTACCAGTATGATTATGATTATAAGCATAAGTATAAGTATAATGCTTCCCTAAATAGAAAAGTCAAATCAAAGATGACTGTCCACGAGTATCAACTGAATTCCTACACATGTTTCGAGGAGAAGATAAACAAACAAACCATGAATAATCTTCACTTATAATTCAATGCCGGTGTAATTTCAGTGTCCAAGTTATCCAGGAACTCGGGTGGCTGAGAGGCGAGGTGGGGGGGAAGATTAATAACTTCGGGGGGCATAAGGGAAGGTTAGGGAATCAGAATCTTCCGGGATAACAGGGGGAGCAAGGTGGGTGGGGGGGGGGGGGGGGGGGAGGGGAAGAGAAATAGATATAAAGAGAACGAGAAAGAAAGAAAGAAGAAAGGAAAGGCGAGAAGAGAGAAATAAAGAAATGAAGAGAGAACCATGTATTGATAGAAATCTGCTGCTCGACTTAGAAAGGAATTTGGAGAGCCATTGGGTGAGCTGCCCATAAGTCCCATGCCTCTGAAACATAACGTCTCGAGCCAACGTCCAGAGCGAGGTAGTACTCGTGGCAAAATATTGAGTTTAGTCGTTCTACCAGATCTGCCATGGAGGGGGGGGAGTCAAGTTTCCATTTTGCTGCTATGCAAGATCTAGCTACCGTGAGTATATATGTGAGAAGGTGACGCGGGGACTGGTGGGAAGTCCTCACATCCAATGTGAAGGACCGCCAGTTGTGGTGTCAGTGAGATCTTGATCCCAGTAAGGGATTCCAGGAGACTTGTTACCGTCTGCCAAAACGGGTTCAGCCTGGAGCATCCCCACCACATGTGGGCCAGATCTCCTCTTTTACCACACTGTCTCCAGCACATGGGAGAGGCGCCTAGACCAAATTTCGCCAATCTGGAGGGGGGGGTGTACCAACGCAGGTGAATTTTTTTCAGGAGTTCCACATGGTTGATACATCTGGTAGCCCTCATCGTGCATTGCACGGCTCCCTCCCACTCCTCCAGAGAGGCTGAGAAATTCAGGTCACGTTCCCACCTTTCCATATAGGGGGTCTTAGATGGAGAGACCTCGTCCACCAATCCCCCATACAGCAGTGACAGGCCTTTGGGCCTCTCGGTTTCCATGGAAACAAAGTGTAGCAGCGGGGACTTTCTCACTTGGGAAAAACTATGTTTGCAACGTTTGGAACTAAGGAAGTGCGTGACTTGATAAAACTGGAGAAATGTATGTTCTAGAGTTGGGTGAGCTTCTACAAATTCTGAGAAGGACATCAGAACATTTTGACGGAAGAGATCACTTAGATTTCCCAGGTTGTGTGCCTTCCAGCGTGCGAGACTCAGGGAGGAGATGTGGAGTTGGAATGCAGATAAGGGGATCTCAGAGGTTGGTAGTTTAGTCCAACTATCTGTGAGACTTCCCCATTCCGTAAGAAGTGCCGTCATTGACTGCAAGAGATCAGTCCTGTCCACCTCTCCCAGAGACTCAGCTGTAAGGAGAAGTTTCAGAGAGTTTCCAGGGGCCATGTGAGTTTCTATTTGTCTCCATCCTGAGTCTACTCCCCCTCTCCACACTCTCTAGCCGCTTCTAGGATCACAGCTTTCAGGTACATACTGGCGTTTGGGACCCCCATTCCTTTACCTGCCAGTTGAAGGTACATAGTGCTTCTCTTTACCCTATGTGGCTTTTTGGCCCAGATAAAGCTGTTAATTACAGACTGGAGACGAGCGATGTCCTTTGGTGAATACGCGATTGGAAGACATCTAAATAGGTAGATGATTTTTGGGAGCCAAAGCATCCGCACGGCCTGCACTCTTGCCATCCAAGACAAGGTGGTTACAGGAAAGGTCTCAAGTGCCCCACGCAGGTCCCCCAGAAGTTTAGTTACATTACGGGAGGCTATCTCCGCTGAAGGGCAGAGACAGATCCCCAAATATTGAATGCCCTGAGGACACCATTTAAATGGGTATGACCGCGCTAGACATTCAGCCATTTCCTTTGGCACGTGGACCGGAAAAATCATCGACTTAGTCGAGTTCAACCTGTAGTATGAGGTTCGAGCGAACAGGTCAAGCTGTCCAACTATCCTGGGAAGCGAGGATGTCGGATCAGTGACGGAAATAATGACATCATCGGCATATAGGCCCACCACATGTGTCCTGTCACCCACCCGAATTCCAGAGATCAAGGGATCCGCCCTAAGGGAAACCGCTAGGGGCTCCATTAACAGGGCAAAAATCAGGGGGGAGAGGGGACAACCCTGTCTAGTCCCGTTTGAGATTTGAAAAGAACGGGACAAAAAGCCTGCAGAAAAGACTTTAGCACATGGGTGGGAGTATAAGCCGAGGATTGCCGATAAGATGGGGCCCGAAAAGCCGAGGGAGCAGAGAACTTCCCGAAGGTATCCCCAGTGTATCCTGTCAAACGCCTTTTCCGCGTCAAGGGACAGGAACACACAGGGGACCCCCCGTCTCTCACCCACCTCCATCAAATTTAACATTCTACGAGTTCCGTCTCTAGCTTGCCTGTTCATCACGAACCCCACCTGATCAGGATGGACCAGTGAAGGGATCACCGTCGACAGTCTGACCGCCAGCACTTTCGCGAACACCTTCAGGTCCACGTTCAACAAAGAAATGGGGCGGTAATTTTCGGGGCGGTCCAACGCCTTACCCTGCTTGGGGATGGTTGTGATGGTGGCCTCCAAGGCCTGGCCGGGGATAGATCCCTGTAATTGCCAAAGGGAGAACAAGCGATGCAGGTAAGGCGTGAGGACCGGGCGAAAAGTCTTGTAGTACTCATTCGCCAGCCCGTCAGGGCCCGGAGCTGAGTTGGATTTTAATGATGTGATCACTTTGTCAATTTCAGATTGGGAGAGAGGCTCATTTAATTTATTAAGATTGTCAGTTGAGAGAGTGGGCAGATCCAGGTTCCTCAGGAAACTCCTGATCTCAGGAAGTGTCGGTTGGGGGGTGTCTATATCGTCTCTAAGATTATACAGCTTCTCGTAATAAGAGGCGAACACTTCCACCATCCCAGGTGGATCTCTGACCACTCTCCCATCTGAACGTCTCATTGATGAGATCATAGTCCTCGCGTTCCTCTTTTTTAAGCGACGGGCCAGCAGCGTACCTGCCCTATCCCCCATCGCATAATATTTTGTTTTCAGTTTTCGTAAGGACTTTTCAAATTGTTGAAGGAGAAGAGCTCTCAGCTTGGTGCGAAGGGCTAAAATTTGGGACAATAGAGAGGATGACGGGCTCTTTTTATGAGCTGATTCCAAGACTCCTATCTCCTCTATCCATTCTTTTCTCAACCCTTCTCGACGTCTTTTTATCTGCGAGGCTTTCTGTAGGAGAAGGCCCCGGATGACCGCCTTGTGGGCATACCACAGCGTGTCATCCGAAACCTCCCCATCATCGTTCAGGGAAAAGTAGTCTCGTAGTTTAGCATCCAGCTCTTCCACCACACCAAAGTCTGATAGAATGCTCGGGTTTAATCTCCAGCGACGGGGAGCACCATATCCCGAACCCACCGCAATCTCCAGTGTTATAGGTGCGTGATCCGACCAGGTGATGACCCCCACCTCAGAGGACCGACAGGCCTCCAAGGCGGCGTCGTTCACCAAGAAGAGATCAATACGCGAGTAGGAGCCATGCGCATGCGAAAAGAAGGAGTAGTCCCTCTCCTCGGCATGTTGGTATCTCCATACATCATGGACATGGTGCTCCCGGCACACGGGACCCAGAGTTCTCCCCCCCGAGAGGCGGAGGAGGAGGAGTCCAGACGGTTTTCCATTATTATGTTAAAGTCACCGCAGATAACAAGTTTACCAGAGGAAATCTCTCCAAGCTTACTCAAAAGGGACCTCACGAATTTGAGTTGTCCTGTGTTTGGGGCGTATACATTCGCCAATGTGTAAGCCTCACCTGCAATTTCACATCGTAAAATTAAGTACCTCCCCGCAGGGTCTACATTACACTCCACTAGTTGGAATTGAACGGAACCCCTTACTAGGATGCTTACCCCCGCCTTCTTGGCAACATGGCATGCGTGGAACATATGGGGAAAAGAAGCATTCTGGAGTCTATGTGTGTCCCCTGTCAACAGGTGCGTCTCTTGAATACATATAATTTCTGCTTTTGACGCATTAATCTCCCTCCACAGGAAGGAACGTTTGGCTGGGGAGTTTAGGCCTTTGGCATTAAGGGACAGAAGTCTGAGAGACATGGTGAATGAAAGAAAGAGGAGAAAAAGATAAGATGAGAGAAGAAGAGAGCAAGGAGGGAGAGGGTGAGGAAAGAAGGAGGAGAAAGAGGGACAATAGGGGGGGGGGGAAGGGAAGGAGGAGGGAGGGATGTTATGAGCTTGAAGGGTGAATAAGGTGCGACCTGATTAGAAGACCCGGAGGGGGGGGGGGGGGGATTGTTAGGGTGGGGGTAGGATCACACAGTAGCAATTAAGCTATACACAACAAACATGTAACAGGTATGTAAACCGCACCTTCTCACCGGACCGGTATGGCCAAGGGAGAAGGAAGAGGGGGGGGGAGGGGGGAGGGGGTTGGAATCCCCCTCCACCTCCAATTCTGTGGGGGAGAACCAGTGACCAGCCAGGGCCCAACCCAGACGAGTCAGGGCCAGGTTCCGACCGTCACGGTCACCCACCAGACCACACAGATCAGAAAGAACTAATAGGGTGGTCTGAAAATAGTAATAAAAAAGAAGTCTAATATAAAGAACCAGTCATCCAGAGCCACTGGAAAGTTGTTGGAACAGGATTGGGCCCTCATGATGCCTCGTCTGCGGTCCCTTCTACACCTTCTCTTTCCTTCGGATCACGACGCGGAGAGGGGCGAGCACTAGGAGATAATAGTCCCCATACTTTAAGTGTCTTCCTCAATGCCGTGGGGGAGGGAAACGAATGCCTTTTTCCCTTGTATTTAAAGTTTACTGCCGTCGGGGAGCCCCAGCTGTAGAAAATTCCTTTATCTCTCAAAATCTTGCAGCTGGAAGCAAAGTCTCTCCTACGGGCCAGAGTCCCCGGGGAGAGATCAGGGTACACCTGTATTCCCGAGTAGGGCTCCGGTAGGGGGGGACCGTTCCTCATACGACCCAGCAGCCGGTCTCGGATCCCGGATCTCCGCAGGAATACCAAGATATCTCTCGGAACCTCAGGGGGGAGTCTCGCCGGTTTAGGGATTCGGAAGGCCTTTTCAATGTCCAAGTGGTCTTGGGGTAACTCAGGGAGGGCCGCCGTCAGAAAAGCTCTGGCCATCTCTGAAGCATCTCCCTCCTCTGAAAGCCCCCGGAGTTTTAGGTTGTTTTTTCTGAGCTGGTCCTCCAAATGGCACATGTTGGAGGAGACAATCCCCACCTCTCTGTCCAGCTCAGCGTGGCTGTCTGCAAGGCTGTTGTGTGCGGAGGCGAAGTCAGTCATTTTCGCCTCTAGGTGCTCCGTTCTTCCAGCCAGTATTCCCATGTCCTCCCTCAGAGTGCCCACCTGCCCCTTCATATCTTCTAGGATAGACAGTCTCTGTGCAGCAAGTAGAGCTTTAATCACCCCCTGAGTCACTGGGGCTCTGTCATCGCTCTCGTCATTTCCCATATCCTCCATAACATGCTGTGACCGCTGTGCAGCCGGGGAGGAAGGAGGCGGGCGTTCCGGCGCCATTTTGTGGGGAGAAGCGCGCTGTTTATCCGGCTCAAAGTAAGCCGTTACCTTGGTCTCGGTAAGCCGTTTGCGGGATGAGGTCCGCGGCATGCTGGGGGTCTTGCAGAGCGGGATCGCCAGGTTTGTGGATCCGCTGAAGTGTCAGAGGGGCCGGGAAGTGCCGTTATAGTGGCTCTGTTTGAGGAGCTCAGTTAAGATGCGTCCGTCGCCATCAGCAGCTGGACACGCCCCCCAGGACATCCTCTTTTGATGTGACCAACCTGGTCACAGCATCGGCAGATGGGTCATCTGGATGGGTCGATGCAGTCTGTCGGCCTCCTCTTTGCATAGGTCGGTGGTCTCCTCCTCTGTTGTTGCCATGGCAGGTCATCCGGGCTCGATACTAGCTGAATCCTCTCTGTAGGAGTAGACACCTGTAGAGACTGGACAGTTTTAAGCAATGCAGCCATACCCTTAGTGAGTTACTGTATTTGCATGTGGCTAGGATTTGACTATCCTCTGGGCGGCACCAGTGAGCTGGTCGGTCAGTATGTTGACTTTCTGTCCTTCGATCAATGGATAAACATTGAACAAGCTGCACATTTTTTCTTTCAAGTCAATCAGGATATGGGATTCCCTCATATGTTCTGGCAACCAGGCGGCACCCGGTACATAAGGTATAGACAGAGGTAGTATGGGGGCCGCAGCAGATGCTACAGGGGGGGTCACTGGTATTGGGCATCTTCCCCCCCCCAGTTAATGACACGCCGCACCCAGGGCTGTGGGGTACTCGGCTCTCGGGCTCTCTCTTTTCTTCTAGTCAGGGAATTCACGGGTGGCTATCCGAAAGCCATGGCCCTGGGGATCAACTGAAAATGGAGAATATTATTTACAGGGGATTATTTACAAGTTGTCTTGTCGTGACGCCACCTGCTGAGTCTGGTGATGTTCACCTACATAGTGGGGTGCCACACTCCCCTCTGGTTAAGCATGCTCGTCCCCGAGCATCACACTCGCCCTTCGGGAAGTGAAAAACATTTTTATGTTTTTGCAATCATCAACATCAACGGGTAAGCTATATGCAATCAAGAATATTTAGGTTTCTTCCGGGGAGGCGCATATCTTAAAACGTTGCATATAAAACACATTATTCACTCTGGCCCAACGGGACCGACTTCGCATGCGGGCCCAGCGGTAACCTCTAGTCCTACACAGTCCAGTGTGCATTATCACCGCTGGGCCGCTCTTCACATTATCACACGTAACGGGGGTCAATTTTCAATATAGAAAAGTTCTCAAGGGTCTCCAGGGACACACTCTTCATTTACAGGGTTGCAGCAAGATAAAAAGGGGTATATACAATGGAAAAGCAATGTCTCTCAACGGGAGTCCATTATTCATCGTTCATTAGTCTGTTTTTGATATTCTTATGGCGAACCACTCAAGTGGGGCAGGATATCTCTCGTAGGTAACCTGTTTGCCTCTAAATAGATCACGTCGGGGGTGTCCTTGCCTTAGAAACGATTCAACATCCCTCCAGGTGAAAAAGACATCATCTAGCAGTCCTGGTTCTCTTATAAAACCCCATCCATCCTTATGGTACACCAATATAACTGTATTCAGTTTACTCAGTTCTATGTGTAGTGGGGGCTGTGCACGGGCTTCATCTCTGAGTCTTTTGGTAGTACGCTCTCCTGATACCATTCCTCCCTTTCCCTGTGCCTGACTACCGGGCTCCTCTCTTCTGGGGCTGACCAGGTGCTTGGCAGGGGTTGGTATGGGGGTGGTGATGGGCTATGTCTATGGTGTTTGGGAATTGCGCACACACATACCTCTGTAGCGCTTGCTATGGTGGGTGGGTCCTTGGTGGTACTGTTGCCAGGTCGTCCACCAGGCCGCTTCTGGGGTGCTTGTTCCCGAGGCTCCAGCCAATTCCTCGCAGTCGTCGTCGTCATCGTTGCGCTCTTCAGGCTCCTCGTATAGCTCCTCTACATCCACATCTAGCAGGATCTGCCCTGCTGCAGATACAAATGCAGTCTCCAGGCGGGGACTACTGCTGGCTTCGAGCGGTGATGGTGCTGGTGTCAGAGGCTTGGTCTGCGTCCCAAAATCCTGGGTCTCTGCTGGTGGTGGAAGGGAGGCTTTGTACTCTTCTATGGCTCTGACAGCGACTTCTGCTTCCTGCACCTCGCGCGGGCCGTCCTCCGAGCCGATAGCTCGTACATCCTCTCCGCACTCCATCTCCGGCACACCCACAGCTGCCGGATCGCCTCGCTCAGCGCGGGCCTGCTCCTCCAGCTCGCGGACGACATCTCTCCATCGAGGTGCTGCCATGCTGCCAGGTACGTAGAAGTCTAATGGCGTCTGTCCTTCTCTTCCGGTTTCTACAGCGATGGGCGGGCATTCCCCTGGAACTTCTTGTGGGCCGGACCCCCTGATTGATTGATAGCACTCAGGGCGGCCACACTTTTTTGCGCCTCTTGCCAGGCCCTCCTTCTTCTAGGGGCTGATGCACTCCCCGGGCCTGCACATGTTGTTTACTCCATGGCGTCGGCGCCATCTTGGGTCCCCACGCGGCAATGGCATGAATCCATCTCGGCACCGGGCAAAGTCAGGAAAGTCAATAAAAGTCAATTTTAAGTCCAATTCAAAGCACACAGTACCCGGTGGTACAGGGCACGAGATCTTGTTCGTGACGCCAGAAGTTGATGCGCCGCACCCAGGGCTGTGGGGTACTCGGCTCTCGGGCTCTCTCTCTTCTTCTAGTCAGGAAATTCACAGGTGGCCATCCGAAAGCCGTGGCCCTGGGGGTCAACTGAAAATGGAGATTATTATTTACAGGGAATTATTTACAAGTTGTCTTTGTCGTGACGCCACCTGTTGAGTCTGGTGATGTTCACCAGCGCCGCCACAGTCCTCCAGTGGTCGGTGGCATTGCGGCTTGGATGGAATAGTCCCCGCACGCGGACTGGACCACCGGGGCAGTGATGCTGTAATGAAAACAGTTTATATTTGAAAGGATGCAGCAAAGTCAAAGCTTCACTTCACCGGGTAACTTTACATGAACTCTTACAGTTCAACAGTTCATTAAATGGAATACTGGCGAATGCTCTGGGCTGCAATTGGGATTTCTGGCTGCAGATGGAACCCTCCTTTATGTTCCTTTCTTTTCCTTCTATTCTGTTCCCAGTGTGAAGCCTAATCTCCTGTAGATGATCTGGCCTCCTGCTGCTTCTAGTTCTGTCTCCTCTCCCTTTTGTACCCGTCGGGTTAACCTTCTTTTGAATGCCGCAGCTGCCACTGCGCTTCTGGCTTTTCTCTTGTGGGATCTTTGGGAGTCAGGGCCATATTTATAATATCCCTGTTTAGCGGATTCTCTGTGAGACTTGGAGTACTCACAGGTGCGGGCTCCGGTACCCAAGTTTCTTCCTATGGGGCAAACTCTATCCGTTACTCACTTCCCCACTCAAGTTAACTCTGAAATCCTGAGTTTCCTTGCTTTCTTTGTTACTTGTTTGGGATCTGTTCTTTCAGGGCCCCTCAGCCGAGATGGCCCTCTCTTTCTTCACAGGCTGGCTGCCTGGTCCTTCCACACTTCCTCCTCCTTCAACTCCTGACTGACTCTCCCAGACTGAGCTCTCCGGTTCCCTCTAGAGGTCGCTAAGAACCTCCTGGGGTTCCTCCCACCACTATCCCTAGTGTGTGAGTGCAACTCTAGGGCTCCATCTTGTGACCATTGTCCCAAATGCAGTGGAGTACTACACCGCTTTTCTGGGTGCAGTACCCATTTTGTGGCACCTACATAGTGGGGCGCCACATTAACCCTTACAAGGGTGTGACTCACCGCTCCAGAGGCTGCAGTTCATTGCTCCTCCGTGGCCCTCTCCAGTGGGTTCCGGGGTACTTGGGTCTCGAGCAGTGAGCTAGCAATGCTCCACCCACTGGGAACTCCGCTGCTCCATGCATGGTCGGTAACCAGAACTGCTCTGCTGGTCACTGTACAGCTGTTCTCTTGCTGCACAGCTTCCCATACTTGCATTGCATTCACAGGGGCTGCAGCAGCTTGGAAAGCTATTCAGGGGGAGGTCAATCACACACACACAGTGAAGAGGGCTCATGTAGCTAAGACGTTTGGATGGATGGATCACACACTGCACCCTAAACTCGCTCTAGGATTATGCCGAGAGCAGGACACCAGTGTGACTCTGGTGTCCTGCTCTCGGCATAATCCTAGAGCGAGCTTACAAAGCTCTAGCTCCAGACATGTTCTCTCTCCTTCTTTTTGTGCTTCCTCTTCCTTCACTACTCGCTACTTTAACCCCTCCCCCCAAGTCAGGAGAAGGAGCCAACTTAAAAACTAAGTGTTTGTGCTTCCTCTGGGAAACCTATGGGTTTACACAATGTAAGAAGCTTAGCTCAGGACATGATACCACCACTGGTTAGGGAGGCAATACCACTGTGGCAACTGGACCGCAGGGCGCCACACATAGATCACAGGAGGGTTTGAGGCCATATACATCACAGCAGATTCTGGTGGATTATATATCACATGAAATACTGGTGGCATATACAACAGAGGAGATGCTGAGTGAATATACATCACAGGAGGGGCTGAAGGCATATACATCACAGAAGGAGTTGAAGGTATATACATCACTGGGGAAGCTGAAGTACGGGCATATATATCACTTGGTAGGCTGGAGCATATACATCACAGGAGATGATGGGCATATATACCACAGGAGACACTGGGCACACATAGATTACAGGAAATTCTGGCAGCATATACATCACATGAGGGGCTGAAGCATATACATCACAGAAGATGCTAGGGGTATATACATCAGAGGAGATGCTGGAGCAGTGTTTATTAAACTGAAAGGACTTGATTTGGAAAGGCACACACCTGTGTATATAAGACCTCACCGCTCACAGTGCATGTCAGACCAAATAAGAATCATGAAGTCAAAAGAACTGCTCAAGGAGCTCAGAAACAGAATTGTGGCAAGGCACAGATCTGTTTTATATAGAGGGTAGGAATAGTATCTCTGTATCATACCTTTTAGAAATTATAGAGTAATCCTCACTTGAATGATTATTTATAAATACAGCTTTATTGTACAAATATTAAAAGGATCCAAAAACAACAAGACAAACAAGGGAATACAAAATCGACCAAACAATTAATTTGAAACCTAGTTTGCCCTAACAAAACCTTGCCTGACAATGGAGGATTTTCACCATAAGGTTAGGGTGCTCCCACACCACGGCGGTTATCCCTATCATGTACCCCTAAGTTCTGGCCAGGCACATCTTTAGATATGATCTCCAGGAGTCAACTGTCATGCGCTTAGATGGTGCTGACATTGCTGGATGCTGCTGTGTATGCTGTTTGTTTTTCAGAGCTGCATGAGGTATTGGTGTGAAGGTTTTTGCCTCCTGTGTTGTGCTCCAGAGATGCATTCACTATTATGTTTAGCTGCTGATTG
This sequence comes from Allobates femoralis, assembly GCA_033576535.1. Classification (NCBI taxonomy): domain Eukaryota; kingdom Metazoa; phylum Chordata; class Amphibia; order Anura; family Aromobatidae; genus Allobates; species Allobates femoralis. The sequence continues at coordinate 384,421,608 of JARQOC010000003.1, forward strand.
AGGGGTTGATGTATGTCTCACCTGGAATTCCCTCCCCCTGGAAATAAATAGCATTCCCTCTCCTCTGTCAGATGCTGCTGATAGTTATTTGCTCTAAGTCTTGGTGCCGTGCTGTTGCTTAGTTGCTGGGCTGAAGTCTTTCCTTGGGATTAGCTGTGATTCCGGATCCGTGGGTGGAGGTAGGGGTCCTCAGTCTAGGACTATTCAACAGCTAGGGAATAAGGCAGAGACTTGGACCTCCTCACCATTAGAGGTACCTCAGAGAGCAGGGACCCCCAGGGTAAGGGTCAGATTAGCTCCTTCTAATCTCTTTGCCCATTACACCTACCTGTTACCTGATTCCCTTGCCTCCCAAGCGTGACATCAGCTTAACTCAAAGTGGGACTCCAGAGAATGGTAGACATTGTTAGTCGATCTGTGTACAGCAATGGGATTAAAATTCTCTGTAGACTTGATGCATTTCTCCCCTACATGTGGTGAGGGGTTCATCAGAAGAAGGGAGAAGTAATTGTTCGCCTTCTGAAAAAGATGAAGCAGATACATCAACCATATATATTATTGCAGTAACAGCTAGTCCAAACAATAGTGGATGGCAGTGTCCAGGCAAAACAAAGTAATGCAAAGTATAGCACCAAGGAATAAATTAAACATCACACCACAGGGGAGGAGAAGAACAATGAATCCAAGAGGACAGGAGATTTAGGGTTACTGTTGATCACAGGCAAATTTTTGAAAGGATCAAAAGTAATTATGCCATAAAATCAGTGCATGGAATCATTGTAGTCGAGGCATCTGCTTACAGGTCGCTGTAGATATGTCAAGCAACTGATATACCACAATGGGAGAAAATGCAATGCCCATATAACAGTCCACTTGGATCCAGACCTGCACCTCTACATGATCTCCTGTGCAGACATTGATCTTCTCTTCCCTGGGGTGTGATGTTTCATTTATTCCTTGGTGCTTTACTTTGCATTACTTTGTTTTGCCTGGACGCTGCCATCCACCATTGTTTAGACCAGAGGTCCCCAAATCCAGGCCTCAAGGGCCGCCAACAGTGCAGGTTTTCAGGATTTTCTTAGTATTGCATAGGGCTTGGAATCATTACCTGTGCAGATGATCACATTAGCACCTGTGCAATACTAAGGAAATCCTGAAAACCTGCACTGTTGGCGGCCCTTAAGGCCTGGAGTTGGGGACCTCTGGTTTAGACTAAGGGCCCCTTTACACTCTGAGACTTTACAGCGATCCCACTAGCGATCAGACCTGGCTGGGATCGCTGATGCGTCGCTACGTGGACGATGGTGAGATGTCAAACAGTCAGATCTCACCAGAGACGCAGTAATGATATGGCGGTTGTTGGGAGCCTGTCACTCTCGGTGTAGTATTGAGATAGTTGGTTGTTGACCCTGTCAAACACAGTGATGCATGCTGCCCAGCGGGAGACCGAAGACCAAAAAATGGTCCTGAACGATTGGTAAAGATCAGCGATCTCACAGCAGGGGCCTGCTCGCTGAAGCGTGTCACACGCAGCGAGGTCTCTGGTGGGGTCGCTGTTACGTAACAAAAACTGTGACGTTTCAGTGACATCGTTAGCGATGTTGCTGTGTGTGAAGTACCCTTAACTGTTACAGGAGTAATATATATGGTTGATGTATCTGCTTCATCTTTTTCAGAAGGCGAACAATTACTTCTCTCTTCTTCTGATGAACCACTTACCACATCTAGGGGAGAAACGCATCAAGTCTACAGAGAATATTAATCCCATTGCTGTACGCAGATTGACTAATGTGGCGCCTCACTGGTCAGGCATCACAAGTGGGGTACTGCACCCAAAGATGAGCATGTGGTTACCCCTGTCGCAAGTAGAATGCAGAACACTGTGGAAGGATTTGAACCCAAGACACACCCACCCATGCAACCGGGGGGAGGTCCCAAAAAGAGAGTTGGAGAGTGGAAAGTGTGAGAGGAGAAGGTAGAACACCCGGGGAGTCTTCAGGAGTGTCTTCCACGAAGAAAGACTGAGAACGGGAGCTTACCATACAGAGAAATGGGGCTTCAAAAGAGGGCTAGAGAAAGAAGTAGCCCAGACAGAAAGGTCCTTACTTGTTCACCCGAAGTACACGGGTCTGACAATGCGGCCTGGAGTGTTTACCCTCCAACAGTACTCGTCCCGTCTCCGAAGACGTTCTCAGGGTGTTCATCCCCTGGGACGTATTACTGCTCAAGAAGCAGACCACGAGAAGAGAGAGAAGGGACAGGACAAAGGTAGATCCAAGAAGGTACCACCAGAGACTTCCACAGATTCTGCATTCTGCTGTGACTACCCGGCCGGCCGTCCTGCGGGAAGTACTGTGAGCTGTATCACCATCTTGATCAGTTTTCTTTTACAAGTAAAGTACCTGGAAGAGTAAATTGCCTCTGTGTTTCTGTCCTGCATTCATTGACTTTGCTCAACGGTCTGCACCGTCCTGGCAACAGGTAACGCTGCCCCGGAGGCTTAGCTCTACCTGTAGGGAGCTGCTCCACCCTAGCCGCAATACCACCACCCTCTGGAGGACTGTGGCAGTGCTGGTGTCTAGTCACCAGGTACTACAAGTGGCGTCACGAGACAAAGACTTAACACCTTGTAAATATTAAAAACAACCCTTTCTTGTGGGCTGTCCCCCGGGGTCACGGATCTGGGCAGAACACCAGTGATATCCCCACCAAAGCAGAGGGCCCAGACATCCGAGTTCCTGTACCCTGGGGTGCTACACTAACAACGTCTACCATTCTAGCGAGTCCCACTTTGAGTTAGGTTGACTCCTGGAGATGATATCTAAAATTGTGCCAGGCCAGAACTTAGGGGTACATGATAGCAATAGCCACTTTGGTAACCTTTAGGTGAAAATCCTCCATTGTCAGGCAGGGTTTTGTTAGGGCAAACTAGGTCCCAAATTAGTTGTTTGGTCAATTTTGTGTTCCCTTGTTTGTCTTGTTGTTTTTGGATCCTTTTAATATTTGTACAATAAAACTGTTTTTATAAATAACACAGGTCAACAAAAAAATTTTTTTTTTCTGGTGCCCAAAATATTTTAATGAATTTGGGGTATTTTTGGGGTGCTGATTCTGAATATGCTATCAGTTTTGCCAGATTGGCTCAAGTTTTTGAGATTTTTGGTATATTATTTATAGCACTTGTTCGTAAATGCGACGCATCATCTCATTAATTTCTTTGGATTAGTACTTGAACTGAGCAGTTCTCAATATAGTTTTGTGTTAATTAGTGTTCTAAAAGTTTGTTCATAGCTTGGTTTTTGGCACTAACTTTATGTTGTTGTCTGTTGTCCAGTGAAAAGCATGAACTCATCAAGAAGAAGTTGTCTTAACGATCCAGACTCATTCTGTTACATTTGTGGTGAATATACACTGACAAAACATAGAAGAAACATAACAGACTTCGTTAAAAAAGTAGCAAAAAACGTCTTTATTGTTACACATTTTACGAAAAATCTCAAAAACTTGAGCCAATCTGGCAAAACTGATGACATATTCAGAATCAGCACCCCAAAGTTACCCTAAATTCAATGAAATATCTTTGGCACCAAAAATGCTGTTGACCAGTGTAATCATTCAAGTAAGGTATTACTCTTTAATTTCTAAAAGGCACAAATCTGGCCAAGTTTACAAAAGAACTTCTGCGGTACTCAAGGTCCCTAAGAGCACAGTGGACTCCATATCCTTACATGAAAGAAGTTTGGGACCACCAGAAGTCTTCCTATACCTCGCTGTCCAGTCAAACTGAGCAATCGTGGGCGCACAGCTTTGGTGAGAGAGGTAAAGAATAACCCCAAGAGCACTGTGGCTGAACTATAGAGATGCAGTAGAGAGATGGGAGAAAGTTCCACAAAGTCAACTATCACTGCAGCCCTCCACCAGTCGGGCATTTATGGCAGAGTGGACCAACGGAAGCCTCTCCTCAGTATAAGACATATGAAAGCCCGCATACAGTTTGATAAAAAACACATGAAGTTCTCCCAGACTATGGGAAACAAGATTCTCTGATCTGATAAGATGAAGATAGAACGTTTTGGTGTTAATTCTAAGCGATATGATTGGAGAAAACCAGGCACTGCTCATCACCTGCCCAGTACAATCCCAACAGTGAAACATGGTGGTGGCAACATCATGCTATGGGGTTTTTTTTCAGCTGCAGTGAGAGCACGACTGGTTGCAATTGAAGGAAACATGAATGTGGCCAAATACAGAGATATCCTTGATGAAAACCTCTTCCAGAGTGCTCTGGACCTCACATTTGGCCAAAGGTTCACCTTCCAACAAGCCAATGACCCTATGCACACAGCTAAAATAACAAAGTAGTGGCTTCAGAACAGCTCTGTGACCATTCTTGACTGGACTAGCTAGACCCCTGACCTAAACCCAATTGAACATCTCTAGAGAGACCTGAAAATGACTGTCCACCAACATTCACTATCCAACCTGACAGAACTGGAGAGGATCTGCAAGGAAAAATGGCAGAGGATCCCCAAATCCAGGTGTGAAAAACTTGTTGCATCATTCCTAAATAGACTCATGGCTGTACTAGCTCCAGTGGCGTAACTACCGAGGTCGCAGCAGTCGCAAGTGCGACCGGGCCCGGCGGCTCATGGGGCCCGGCGTCCGCCCTGTCTAGGTCTAGCAAAGAAGCAGCAGCAGTCTGTCAGCAAGAGTGAGCTGCTTCTCAGATAGTTTCACTTTCTCAATTCAACTACAAGTAAGGAGTTGCTGGGCTCTGCCTCCTTCAGACGCTGCGTGTGTATGATGTTTCTGCAGTCTGCACTGATTCCCAGCCTCGCAAGAGGAGAGAGAGAAGCAAAAGTGAAGATTTATGATGGACAAGCAGTAGCCAGCAGGTGAGGGGGGCCCCGGGCAGTGCCAGTGTGTGCCAGTTCCAGGCTGCCGCAAGCTACGGTGAGTGGCTGGCAGCAGGTGAAGGGGGCCCTGGGCAGTGCTAGTGCCAGGCTGCCACAAGCTTCGATGTATCACTGGCAGCAGGTGAGGGGGGCCCCAGGCAGTGCCAGTGTGTGCCAGTGCCAGGCTGCTGCAAGCTACAGTGTGTGACTGGCAGCAGGTGAGGGGAGCACCCCGGGCAGTGCCAGTGTGTGCTAGTGCCAGGCTGCCGCAAGCTATGGTGTGTGACTGGCAGCAGGTGAGGGGGGCCCCGTGCAGTGCCAGTGTGTGCCAGTGCCAGGCTGCCGCCAGCTAGGGTGTGTGATTGTGTGTGTGATCGTGCATGTGACTGTGTGTGAGTGTGTGTGTGAGACTGTGTGTGTCTATGTGTGTGCGTGATTGTGTGTGACTGTGTGTGTGTTTGACCGTGTGTGTGTGACCGTGTGTGTGACCGTGTGTGTGTGACTGTGTGTGTGAGACTGTGTGTATCTGTGTCTATGAGTACGTGATTGTTTGTGTGTGACTGTGTGTGTGTTTGACAGTGTGTGTGTGATCGTGTGTTTGTTTGACTGTGTGTTTGACTGTGTGTGACTGTGTATGTCTATGTCTGTGCGACTGTGTGTGGCGTGACTGTGTGTTTGACAGTGTGTGTGTGTGGGCTGTAAAGGGGCAGTGGGACTGGGTGTGGGGGGCTGTACAGTGGGCAGTGTGTCTGTGTGTGTGTGTGGGGGGGGCTGTACAGAGGGCAGTGTGACTGGGTGAGTGGGGCAGGTTGTACAGCGGGGCAGTGTGTCTGTGGGGAGGATGTATGCTATATGGAGGGCTATTAGGCTACATTATTGTGTTATACTATATGAAGGGCTGTGATGCTGCATTATATGATATGAAGGGCTGTGAAGCTGCATTATATAGTATGAAGGGCTGTGATGCTGCATTATATTATCTGGAGGGCTGTGACGCTGCATTATATTATATGAAGGGCTGTGATGCTGCATTATATTATATGAAGGACTGTGACACTGCATTATATTCTCTGGAGGGCTGGGACGCTGCATTATATTATCTGGTGGGCTCTGACGCTGCATTATATTATCTGGAGAGCTATGAGGCTGAATTATATTATATGAAGGGCTGTGATGCTGCATTATATTATCTGGAGAGCTATGAGGCTGCATTTTATTATCTGGAGGGCTATGAGGCTGCATTATATTATATGGAGGGCTATGAGGCGGCATTATATTATCTAAAGGGCTTATGAGGCTGTGTTATACTATAATGGAGGACCATATATACCAGGATAAGGGCATATTCCAGGAGGAGGACCATATATAGCAGGATAAGGGACATTAATACATAATGAAGGGGAAAGAGGTCAACTTGTGAGTCTTTATAGGATTTAATAAAAATGGGGGAACAAGAGGCGCAATAGTGCCCTATCAAAAGTGACACTGACAGTATGGGTAGTGTATATAGATTCCACTCACCTATTCCAGTTGTGTGACCCACAACTGGTTTGAAGGCATTAAAGTAATGTCAGCTGCTGCAGGACCTCCACCGACCACTCGCATGTGGAAAAACCGTCACAAAATTTTGGGAAGCAAGGTGTGTAACAGTCCGCGCTGCTGAGTCCACAGGAAACACAAGGAATGCAAGATATATCTTGTAGCAGTATTCGTCTTTATTTCCTACGCGTTTCAGTGCAGTTCCATGCACCTTCCTCAGGATATAGAACATTACATGGGGCCCGTACATCTGAACAATGTGCGCGTGCGGGGAAAGGGGGGGGGCCAGGTCCAAATTTCTCAAAGGGGCCCTTTGGACTCTAGTTACGTTACTAGCTAGCTCAAAAGGGTGCTTCTACTCAATACTGAACAAAGGGTCTGAATATTTATGATCATGTGATATTTCAGTTTTTCTTTTTTAATAAATTTGAAAAAATGTCTACATTTCTGTTTTTTTCTAAGTCAAGATGAGGTGCAGAGTGTAGATTAATGAGAAAAACATGAACTTTTTTGAATTTACCAAATGGTTGCAATGAAACAAAGAATGAAAAATGTAAAGGGGTCTGAATACTTTCCGTACCCACTGTATACATTACAGGAGGGGATGGAAGCATATATATCACAGGAGGAGGTGTGGGCATGTACATCACAGGATGGGATAGGCAAATACACATCACAGAAGGGGCTGAGGACATATACATTACTGGGGAGTCTGAATCTTGTGCACATATGTGGAGCCCACTGGGACGGGGTACTCGGTGCCGGACCGGGGTACTGCTGGGGGATGTCACGGCGGTCCTGGTCCGGACCGTGTCCCGGGCCCGCACAATAAAATGGGGGGGTTATTTACAGGGAATTTGTCACTCGTGACGCCACCCACTATATGCGGCCAGTAATGGGGCCGCCGCTGCTGCAGAACCTCCGGGGATGATGGAATAGCAGCTTGGATAGAATAGTTCCTGTGGGCAGAACTGGGTTCCCCGGGGCAGTGGTAGTAATAGTTAAAGTCTGTGAGGATAGTTATTGATGCTGCAGGAGAGTAGGGGTAGCAGTAGAGATGATGAGAGTAGAGGTAATCGCAGTATATGAGGGCAAGTGGGGCTTCAGTATAAGGATCACACACACTCACGGTTTCTGTTGTTTTCCAAGTCTTTACTTGCAGATGGTATAACACAATATTGTCCACGGAGTCTGTACCAGGTTGCTCCCACCCTAACCAGGTCCTTGGCTTCCTACTTAAGCGTTGTGTGGTGGCCCTGCTGCTGCTTGTAGCTGTACTGCTGGCCCTGTCTCTGCTCACGGGTACCAATATGCTGGGCAACTTGAGTCCTCTGTGTCACTGACCCCTCCGTGTTGCTTTGCTATGGTGCTGTGAAGATGGTGGACCTTCACTATGCCGGTGTTTACTGTCCTGTCTGTCTCAGGCACAGCCTCGGATCCGGTATCCGTCTTAAGCGCCTCCCCGGGGTCAAGTTTTTGGGGTAACTCTTTATCCTGGGTATGTTCCTCTGCTCCTCTGTCTCCTCTCCTCAGACCTCTCAGGACCTCCACTTCTACTTGGCTCTGCTCCTGCTCCAGACTCAACTCCAACTCTCCTCTGAACTAACTGTCACACTTGCTCTGTGGTAAACAACTTAGCTCCTCCCACTAGTGCAGGTGCCACCTAAGCTCCTCCCACTTTCTAATGTAGTGTTGTGTGGGGATTAAACCTGTGTTGATGTTTCTGTGGCACCTTAACCCTTGGGGTGCCACACATACATCACTAGTGAGCCTGTGGGCATAGAGATTACTGGGGGTCTGAGGCTGGGGCATAGAGATCACCGGGGGCACTAGGGATGCAGCTGCTTTCTTCATCATTCATCTGTGGGACGGGAGTCACCTAGCACTAACACTGCTTCCAAAGTACTCCTCACTCTGGCACTGGTCAGCGTGAGGACGTAATCCTTCAATGCATGTGTACTAAGCGTTCAGGTGTGAAAGCTGCGTGAACATGCTTGCAGTGCAAGTGGGAGTGTAAGGACCTGCCTGAGCACTGCGATCCGCATGAATCTCCCCTGGGGCCACAGAAAAGGTTATGGTGGGTTTACACACACCAATCATTGTATCCAATATCTGAACAGATCTCTGGTTGCAGTGAAATCATGGATACATTGCACCATTTTGTGGCTGTGTACAACATGGAGCAATCTGTCCATGATTTCACTGCAACAGAGATTGGTTCAGATATTGGATACAATGATTGGTGTGTGTAAACCCACCATTAGTGGTTCCCCATCCATGGTTTAAATGAAAAGAGTGCATAATTTTTTACCCTGAATATTTCAATGTGTATGTGTTTCATTGTTATAACAAGTCAATACTTTGTTAAAGTATAAAAAGCAAATTCACCTCTTATAAAAAAAATCTGGATATTGAAATATTCACATATTATAATCTGGTAAGGAAATCATATATATATATAAAAAAAAAGTAGTGGGGATATTCCCCTTCTTGTAATATTCCTCATATAGGTTTAAAGGGAACCAACCACCCCCAATGACCCCCCCGGACTATGAATATGTTTACCTACACCCAGCACATACATGTGCTACAATGTTTTTTGCTAAAAAAACAGTTTTTTAAAACTTAAGATAATGCTTTATAAAGTTTAAAACGAAGGGACGGGTGGGCGTTACTTACATGTGGCTAAAGCCGAGATTCTGCTGCCATTCATCCTCCTCTCTCCCCTCGCAGCAGTAACGGTCAGCCCTTTTTCCAGCGTCACAGCCTGGTGCACGGGATGTCATGCCCGTGCACACGTCATCAGCTACAGCCGGGTCGCGAGCACGCGCTCTGACTTCCATAGCTCAGCTGTGTATGTGCTGGGTGTAGGGAAACATATTCATAGTCCGGGGGGGTCATTGGGGGTGGTTGGTTCCCTTTAATATGAGTATAAGCTTTGTACTGATGGAATTATTGAGATACACACGATATTTGCTAGAGACGACTATATCTCTAACTTGTGGCAAATTGCATCTACTATATAATTGCCGTAGGCATTTTCGTGTCGGACCCCGAAAACGCCGTGGCTTTGGCACTTTGTGACGTCATCACGCGCGAGCAATGGCCGCGAAGCGGCCATTGCGAGTCGCTGGGCGAAAATAGAACCAGAGGCTCGGCCACAAAGCTAGCGATTTACCGCTGAGGTAGCGCGAGCAATGGCCGCGAGGCCATTGCGAGTCGCTACCTCAGCCGCCGCACCTGCCGCAAGTCCCCCTATACTTTCTATGGGGATCCATTGCGAGTCGCTGTGTAGCGCGAGCAATGGCCGCGAGGCCATTGCGAGTCGCTACCTCAGCCGCCGCACCTGCCGCAAGTCCCCCTATACTTTCTATGGGGATTACCGCAACCGCGCCGCAAGTGTAACGGTTATGTGGCGAACGTGGCAGATGCGGTTACACTTGCGGCGCGGTTGCGGTAATCCCCATAGAAAGTATAGGTGGACTTGCGGCAGGTGCGGCAAGTGTGGTTTTGCACTTGCGGCAAGTGCGGTCGCGAAAAAAACCGCAGTCAGCCGCGTTTTTTTTCGCGGCCGCACCTGCCGCAAGTGCAAAACCGCATTTGCCGCACCTGCCACAAGTCCCCCTATACTTTCTATGGGGATTACCGCAACTGCGCCGCAAGTGTAACGCTTATGCGGCAAACGCGGCAGATGCGGTTACACTTGCGGTGCGGTTGCGGTAATCTCCATAGAAAGTATAGGGGGACTTGCGGCAGGTGCGGCAAGTGCGGTTTTGCAGGTGCGGCAAGTGCGGTTTTGCACTTGCGGCAAGTGCGGCCGCGAAAATCTTAAAAAAAATTTAAAAATATTCTACAGCTCACAGCTATAAAATAAAAATGCTAATAATAATGATATTAATGCTATTAATGCTACTAATAATGCTATTCATGATATTAATAATGTTATTAATGCTATTAATGCTATTAATAATGCTATTAATGCTAATAATACTGCTAATAATGCTATTAATACTGCTATTAATGCTACCAATAATGCTATTAATGCTATTAATAATGTTATAAATGCTATTATTAATGCTATTAATGCTAATAATAATGCTGTTAATGCTAATAATAATGCTAATAATGCTATTAATATTGCTATTAATGCTACTACTAATGCTATTAATCATGTTATTAATGCTATTATTAATGCTATTAATGCTAATAATGCTATTAATGCTAATAATTATGCTATTAATGCTAATAATGCTAATAATAATGCTATTTGTGGTATTATTAATGCTATTAAGGCTAATAATCATGCTATTTATGCTATTCAAAATGCTATTAATGCTAATAATATTGCTATTAATGCTCTTTATGCTAATACTAATGCTATTAATGCAATTATTTATGCTATTAATTCTATTATTTATGCTATAATGCTATTAATAATGCTATTAATGCTAATATTAATGCTATTAAGGCTAATAATCATGCTATTAATGCTATTCTTAATGCTATTAATGCTAATAATATTGCTATTAATTTTATTAGTGCTATTATTTATGCTATTAATGCTATTATTTATGGTATTAATGCTATTCATAATGCTATTAATGCTATTAATAATGCGATTCTTGCAATTAATAATGCTATTAATGCTATTAATTATGCTATTAATTATGCTATTAATGGTATTATGCTAATATTAATGCTATTAATGGTAATATTAATGCTATTAATGCTATTACTGCTAATAATAATTCTATAAATGCTACTAATTATGCTATTAATGCTAATATTAATGCTAATAATGCTAATAATAATGCTATTAATGATATTATTAATACTATTAAGGGTAATAATCATGCTATTAATGCTATTAATAAATGCTAAATACTGCTATATATTAATAATGCTAGTAGTGCTAATAATAATGCTATTAATGCTAATAATTATGCTATTAATGGTAATATTAATGCTAATAATGCTAATAATAATGCTAATAATGCTATTATTAATGCTATTAAGGCTAATAATCATGCTATTTATGCTATTAATAATGCTATTAATGTTATTAATGCTAATATTAATGCTATTAATTCTATTATTAATGCTATTAATGCTATTAATAATGCTATTAATGCTAATAATAATGCTATTACTGCTAATAATAATGCTATTAATGCTAATAATTATGCTATTAATGCTAATATTAATGCTAATAATGCTAATAATAATCCTATTAATGCTATTATAATGCTATTAAGGCTAATAATCATGCTATTTATGCTATTCAAAATGCTATTAATGCTAATAATATTGCTATTAATGCTCTTTATGCTAATACTAATGCTATTAATGCGATATTTATGCTATAATTCTATTATTTATGCTATTAATTCTATTAATAATGCTATTAATGTTATTAATAATGTTATTAATGCTATTAATGCTAATATTAATGCTATTAAGGCTAATAATCATGCTATTAATGCTATTAATAATGCTATTAATGCTATTTTTAATTCTATTAATGCTATTAATAATGTTATTAATGCTAATAATGCTATTACTCCTCATAATAATGCTATTAACGCTATTATTAATGCTATTTATGGTAATAATGCTATTAATACTAATAATAATACTATTATTAGTACTATTATTGCTATTAATAATGCTATTAATGCTAATAATAATAATGCTGTTAATGCTAATAATTATGCTATTAATAGTAATAATAATGCTATTAATGCAAATAATATTGCTATTAATGCTATTGTTAATGCTATTAATGCTAATACTAATGCTATTAATGCTATTATTTATGCTATTAATGCTATCATTTATGCTATTAATGCTAATATTAATGCTATTAATGCACATACTAATGCTATTAATGCTATTCGTAATGCTATTACTCCTATTAATACTGCTCTTAATGCTATTAATACTGCTATTAATGCTATTAATACTGTTATTAATGCTCATAATACTGCTAATAATGCTATTAATACTGCTATTACTGCTAATAATAATGCTATTGCTAATATTATTGCTATTGATGATGCGATTATTATTTAAAAATCTTTAAAAAAAACAATAAACATATTCTAGACACCCGATGCATTTGCATCGGGCTCACAGCTAGTATGATGATAAAGAGAATGGATGATATTCCTAATTTTGTCCTTTTTCCATATAGAGTCCTTGGGACTAACCATACCAAACGTGACTCTGACATCATTGAATCTTGAAACCTCCTGATGACCCAATCACAAGGGAGAAGCGTGTCAAGGTGAATTGAAGACCTGAATGGGAGTGAATCTATAATGTTAAGTCATGAGATATGAGTAGATCAATTTGGATTGTATTCTGATATAAAAAATCCCTATCATGACTAATGACAGTAATTTACGTCTCCTATTCTAGTAAATCAGATGTGGGTAATTACTAGGGATGGTTATGGACTATCGAAGGATATGGAATACATATCATATCCTTAAGTTAAGGTTACACAACAAATTGAAGGATGTCTAATAAAGCTGTCTAAATCAAGGGGATCTATCCTATAAACTTATTATATGGCTAAAATATTGCAATCCATCTGGATTGGGGACCCCAGTGTACCTTAGAGTGTTGAAATAGTCTGCTGGCAGGCAGGGCATTGGAGCAGTATAAGATAGGGGCACGATATTGGAGGTCCTTAGGCTGAGGCACTAGACAATCGACTGGTACCTGTGTCTGTCCTTACATGTGTGTGTAGTGTTTATGATGTACTTGTGAAGGCCTTATTTTAAATTTGTTTAATAAAGTTTAAACATTTTATCATAATATTGGAGTCTGAGTGTTTATGACATGATATTGAAGAAACCCCTAATCCATAGAAACACATATTTAAATCTGCCCTGGGGCTACAGAAAAGGTCAGTGGTTCCCCACCCATGATTTAAATGAAAAGCGTGCATAATTCTTTTTCCCTTAATGCTTCGATGTGTATGTGTCTCATTGTTATCACAAGTCTTCATTTGTCCTGCATAACAAGAATACTTTGGTAAAGTATAAAAAGCAAATTCACCAAAGCAAATTCGCTACTTGCATGTGCCATTCTAGGTACATTAATAACCCCTGGCCAGAAAATAGAGCAGATATCTGTATTTTTGGTTTCCTCATACATTGTGTGATATTGAAAAATTCCACGTTGCTTACTGAACATTTGATTGTTTTACAAGAAACTAGACATGAAATAAATTCTTCTGGATTCCATAACTTAGACTTACATGTAATATTAATGAGATGTTTATATATTTATTACCTGATAATCCATGTTCAGCTGTAACACTCTTATCTCTCTTTCATTCAGATAAAGACATGGAGGATTGATAACATTTACTTGGCCCCTCCAGACTTTTTCTATTTAGCTAAACTTACCAGGCTGTGATCTAAATTTAGCAGAGGATTTGCTGCTTCCACAAATCCATCAGCAGCAGGTCATTAATGTAGCATGCCTGCATAGCAGGTTTAGGATATGTCACTTCTAAGTTGGTGATAAGGAGGAAGTGTGAGGCATTAGGCCCAATAAACACATGTCTAAAGAGAGCGGTCAACCAATAGTGGAGTTCCAGATGGGACTGGAATGGGTACAGTTATTATAGGAACAGACATGACAGGTGTTTGAAAGCAGGAGGCTACGCATGGGTTAAGTGGTGATTTTGCAAATTCACCAGAAAAGCATTTAGAGGGCATGGGTAGAGGATATGTCACATTGGGACGTAGTGAGTTAGGATTCAGTAGTTTGTTTTGGGCAGGTGGGGTTTCATAGGGTAGCTTTAAAAAAGAAGAGGACCCATGGACCAACGGTTGCCATTCAGGATCCAGGACAGGTCAACATCTGCCCACCCGCCCCTCTTTTATGTTGGTTGGTTTGTACACGTTTTTGGGTTTGAAGGATTTTTCTTTGGCTGTACTGGTCATAGCAGTCTGAGGTGAGGCAGTCAGGTTGAGGGAAGCCTTTGTTTATTGGGATCAGGGTCACATCAGAGGTATGATGACATTTCATTAGTAATAGTGGTTATTTCCCACTGGGACGATTCCTCTGGAACAGGAAATTGTTGCATGGTCAGCACAATGGTAATTAGTCAACCTTTAGTTTGAGCGGTGCAAATGAGGTTTATAGTATCCAGTACTGTCCAGTGTTAATGAGCCATCCAGGATCTCCTCAGGATACCAAAGGGAGTTTAATACGTTATGCATTTATTTTATAATGTTGTAGACACTTTTCAATACCTTAGTCATGTGAAATTTCCCTTTACATTAAGATCTTTTATAAAGTCAGTTTCTCACCATAACTGTATAAATGACAGACCTCTGTGGATATTAGCTGCACTTATGCCCTTTCTCACCTGCTTGAGCAACAGGGAAACATGCAGCAAAGGAGAAGAGGAAAAAAATCACGAGCGGTAGTGCATGGATTGCTTTAAAATAAAAACATCCCTTTGTTCATCTTTAAAAAGAATGAACCCCATGGGGAAGATGTTGTGCCCACAAGGGTCTGGGGTACTCAGATCTCAGGCGGTCGGGTGCAGGGATGTCACTGGTGGTCGTGCCCGAGCCTGTACCCTTCGGGTGACAGTAATAAGGGGCTATTTACAGGGATAAAAGTTAATGGATGAATGTCGTGATGCCACCTGTAGATCCTGTGATGGCACCGGTGCTGCTGGGGCCTCCAGGGTGATGGGTGGCAGCAAGGTGTTGTGGCTCCCTACAGGTGGTGTGGGGTCCCCGGGGCTGTAAGTGTAAAATGGTGGAGTAGGATAGCGCTGTAATGGATGCCCCCCACCCTTTCAGGTGAGGCTGTCGTCTTAATTGTCTGCCGCCAAATTGGATGCTTTGTCTGGGTGCGTGCACGTCACCGGAAAGAAACCACGCTGACACGTTTGTCAATGTAGAGCTTAATCACAAAGACCTTTATTAAAGGAGCAGCTAACAGTTTTATTACTTATCCTTAAAGGGAAGAGCAAAGGGGTGTTACTAGATATTGCGTCATTTTATGCTGAATATACATTTTATTCTGGAAAACATTTAATTATATTTCTGGTGTTATTAGTTTAACTAGCCTTGAAGTTGTACAGGACGTTCAGAACATGTTGATAAGAACTTCTATACGGATACCTCTAAATCAAAACATTTATACAGAATCAGAGACACAGAAAATTCTAGAGGAAAGTCCAAGGATTCACATAACCATGTTTTTGGAAGGGTTCTGAAATGGCTTCAAATAAATTATTAACTATTTATTTGCCATAACAGCGCAGTCTCTGCTGCTCTGGAATGTCACAGTTCACCTGGAAGAAACACAGACACTTGCTTGCTTTGCATGGGTCTTTACTCCGGTAATCTGCAGTTTACAGGGTAAGAAGGGTCAGGGAACCCATAAGGTGTACAGACCCCATGACTTTCGGGGAGGCAGGGAGTTAATAGGAAAAGGTAGGGGATTGGGGGATTTGGATGTAGCAGTAGTTGGCTATTGGTAAAGGGGGGGTGCTTAGGGCAGGAAGAGGGGGAGCAATAGGGGACTTTATAGGAGTGAGGGAGGAAGTGACCCCTCACTCCATTTCCAGGGAGCAGAGCAGTTTACAGGGTAGTGTAGGTAGTGTAAGATCTGACTTACCAACATGGCAGATCTTGCAGCTTTGAGAGCGCTGATCCAGGGTGCTGCAGCAGGGGCATGGGGCTCAGGCAGTGCAGGAGTACGTGAGGGCTGCCTGTGATTCCCCATCGGCACCAGCCCCTCCCACCCCCTCAGCCGCCGATCACGGCCACCTGAGCGCTATTCCCCGGAGACACAGGGGGGGAAGGCGGGCTCATTCAGGGAGCCCCGGTGGGGACCCTCGGCGGCAGCTTGGGTGCCCATCCGCCCAGGGGCCTGCACTGGCCGACACGAGGAATCCACGGCGGTGCCGCAATGCTCCGGAAGTGGGCGGGGCCAGACGACGGTTCACTTCCGGTCCGCGGTCCGGGAGAAATAACATGGCGGCGGCTCCTGGGCAGGCGAAGAGGGGGGGAGAGCTCCGAGCGGCCACAGGATGCCTTGCAAACACCCCGCAATCGGCGGGGGCAGGAGCGGCCTCCGGAAACGGAGGGGCCGACGACTCCTGGAGGGCAGGAGACACCTGGGCGCAGTCTACGGTCACGGCCGGTGACCAGGGAGAAGAGGCAGAACAGGGGGACCCCGGAACAGGGAAACAGGAAGACCCGGCTAGCAGCAGCAGCGGTGGCTCCCAGGTATGGCGGGAGTGGCACCCAGTGGGGCACTGCAGCAGGTGCAGGGTCCAGGGTTTCTATAACGGACCCTCCTGAAGGATTAGGGGGGGCTCCCAGCGTAGCCCGGCTATGGTGCAGCCCTCCTGCAGTCGGCAGGGTGGGCTTGAGACTGGGTCCCTCTTGAGGGCTCTGGTCAGAAGAGGCCAAGGGGGCAGTCGATGAGCAGCAGGACCCGGAGGACACAAGGACGGTCCTCCAAGAAACAGCATCCAGCCAGGGGGGCCGTGGCCGACACGGAGGCTAGGGGCGGCAGCAGTGGTCGGCTTGGCTCGGGGTCGGCCCCCCTGGGTGGCACAGACGAGAGCGAGGAAGAAGGAGAGCTATCGGACAGATCATCATCGCCGAGTCGGACGCCAGAGGACTCCGTTGCGGCTGCACCGCGGCAGCCTGGTGGGAATATTGCTATTGTTTGTAATTGTTTGTCAGGTGTAGCCGGGAATGTAGGGGGGGTGTCGGGGGCGCTGTTGCCGGGGGTATCCGTCGAGAGGGACGTAGTGGGTCAATTGTTAGGTCTGTTGCAGAGTTTACTGTCCGGCGGAGGAGGGGGTAGCCTGCCAGGATCTCCAGTAGGAGCCTGGGTGGGTCCAAGCGCCACCCCGGCTAGTAGTGGGGTGGTGGCTGCAGAGCAGCCGAGGGATGGTGATACTGTTACAGCAGCGACGGTGCCGGATGCGGCAGTTGATGTGTCTGGGGGGGAAAAGGAGAAGGAGGATGAAGTTGTGAGATTGGATGATAAGGCCAGGAGTGAGGTATACGTGTGTTTTGAGAGCCCGTTGGGGGCTCACCTTAAGAAAGAGGTGAGGGGAAAAATATGGAAAGGGGAGTATGTAGAAATTTTTTCGCTGCTCCCTCTTGAAAAATTTAATTTGGATAAGGTTAAGCCTAGTGACTCCAAGAAGGAGAAGGATTAGGAGGAGGAGAAGCAGCGTTATCGGCTTATTCCGAGGACGTTTGCGAATTGGTTGCAAGCCTTTGCTATTTTAGCGAGTGTTGTGGGGGAAAAGGAGCCGGAACAATGTTCCGCCGTGTTTGGTTACATGGACGCTATTGGGGAGGCTTATAGGGTGTATGGGGGCTTGTCTTGGTTACGGTATGACAAGCAATTTAGGCAGTGCAAGGCTTTGCGTCCAACTATGAGGTGGGACCACAAGAATATTTCCTTGTGGTTTCGGCTAATGACCGCTCCGGCTCAGCCCTTTCGTGGGGGGGCCGGGGCGTCGGGATCTGGAGCAGGTGCCCCCGCCACATTCCGTAAGGGTTGCTGTTGGCAGTTCAATGAGGGGCAATGTAAGTTTGGAGCGTCGTGCAGGTTTAAACATGAGTGCTCGGGGTGCGGAGGCACCCATAGTTTTGCCAGATGTTTTAAAAAAGGCAGAGGAAAAGGTGGTGATGTGGCTGGAAAAAGGGAGGACTCCGGTGAGAGCCGAGGCGATGGCGCCGTTTCTAAGTAGATATCCTGATATCGAGGCCGCCAGGTTGTTGAGGTCTGTTTTTTTGTTGGGTTTTCGAATTCCGTCGGTTACGGTGGGGGTGGTGTTTTGTTCAAAGAATTTGAGGTCGGCCGCGGCCCATCCGGAGGTGGTTGTGGCAAAATTGAGGAAGGAGGTGGAGTTGAGATGTATGGTGGGTCCATTTCAGGACCCGCCATGCGCGAACCTGAGAGTGTCTCCTTTGGTGGTGGTTCCGAAGAAGGAGCTGAACAAGTTTAGGTTGATCCACCACCTGTCTTTCCCGGAGGGTGCATCAGTAAATGATGGTATCGCTCCGGAGTTGGCTACGGTTTGTTATGTGTCGTTTGATAGGGCGGTTGAACTGGTAACGTCTGCTGGTCCGGGGGCTTTGATGGCAAAGTCGGATGTAGAATCGGCATTTCGTTTGTTGCCGGTTCATCCGGAGAGCCTGCATTTATTGGGTTGCATGTGGGAGGGGAGTTTTTATGTTGATCATTGTCTGCCGATGGGTTGTTCGATTTCTTGTTCTTACTTTGAGGCTTTTAGCTCATTTGTGGAATGGGTTGTTAGGGATGTGTCAGGTATGGATTCTATTATCCATTACTTGGACGATTTTTTCTGTGTGGGACCACCTCGGTTTTTCGCTGGTTTGTTGTTCACGTTGCAGAAGGTCGCAGGGTGGTTTGGGATTCCGTTGGCAGAGGAAAAAACGGAAGGTCCGGTTACGGTGTTGTGTTTCCTGGAAATTGAAATTGATTCTGTGGCCGGGGAATGCAGGCTTCCGAAGACTAAACTTGAGGATTTGAGGCGATTGGTGTCAGCGATGTGCGGGGCTAGGAAGGTGCGGCTTAAGGAGGTCCAGTCGTTGCTGTGAAAGCTTAATTTTGCGTGCAGAATCTTGCCGATGGGCCAGGTTTTTGCTAGACGGCTATCAGTTGCTATGTCAGGCAAATCATGCCCAGCGCATTTTGTGCGCATTACCAGAGGAATTAGAGAGGATTTGCGTGTTTGGGACGTTTTTCTGCAGTAGTACAATGGTCGCACATTATGGCCTAAGAGAGTAGTGCCTAATAGTGTGTTACAACTGTATACGGATGCGGCAGGTTCTCTTGGTTTTGGTGCATTTTTTAAGGGACATTGGTGTGCGGGGGAGTGGCCCGCGTTGTGGAAGGAGCAGGGCCTGGTACATAATTTAGAATCTTGGACAAAGTGCCTCAGTGTCCGCGCTGCTGCTCCGAGACCAAAGAAACACAGACACAGGAATGTCTGGTTCAGCTACAGCCTTTATTTTCCGACGCGTTTCGGAGCCTCCTCCCGAGCTCCTCCCTGAGGAAGGAGCTCGGGAGGAGGCTCCGAAACGCGTTGGAAAATAAAGGCTGTAGCTGAACCAGACATTCCTGTGTCTTGTGTTTCTTTGGTCTCGGAGCAGCAGCGCGGACACTGAGGCACTTTGTCCAAGATTCTGCATTACAACCACGGTCACCATTGGGAGTGCGGTCCCTCCAGCAGCTGCTTGTACGCTATTCTACCAGTTGTGGGTTTCACAACTGCTAAAGGTGAGCAATTCTACATCGATAAGTGAAAGTGTGTTATTGAGATAAGACCCTATTTGCGCATTCTTTCTTTCACAGATTGGTACGTAATTTGGCGCTGCTGGAACTGTTTCCTATTGTGGTCGCGGTGGAATTATGGGGCAGGAATTTTCGGACAGGAAAGTGTGTTTCCATTGTGATAATGTGTCAGTTGTTTACGCGATTAATTCATTGTCAGCCAAGTCGCCGCCAGTGGTGGCATTTGGTCTTGCGGTGCTTGCAATGGAATATTCAAGTGGTAGCTAAGCATGTTCCCGGTGTTTGCAATGCGGTGGCTGACTCGCTTTCACGATTTCAGTTTTGCAGGTTTTGGGAGCTAGTGCCGTGGGCGGACGAGGAGGGATTGCAGTGTCCGGACGGCTTATGGAGTCTGGTGAGTTGTGAGGCAGTTGATTCGCAGATCGGTGACCGAGGCTACTTGGTGCCGATATGGTAAAGTGTGGCAAGAATGGGAGGAGTTTACACATATGCTGCGGGAGGATGGTGGTATGGATGATGTACAGGCATTATTGACATTTATAGGGAAACGATTTTGTGGAAGGGCGGTCTGCATCGGCGGTGTTACAGAGGGTGGCAGCGCTGGCTTTCCGGTTTCGGCTGTTGGGACAACATGACGCGACTAAGGATTTTAGGGTACGTCAGGCGTTGAAGGGATTCCGGAAGGGGATTCGTGAGAGGGATGCTCGGAGACCAATTTCGGTGGAAGTGTTGGAGAGGCTGGTAGACTGTTTGGTAAGGGTTTGTCGTTCGGAATATGAGGGAGCTCTATTCTCGGCGGCTTTTGTGTTAGCCTTTTTTGGGGCCTTCAGAATTGGGGAGTTGGTGAGCCCGTCCAGGATTAGGGCAGGTGGTTTGGCTTTAAGTGATGTGGCGATTGTGGAGGAGCGGGTGTAGTGTTGGTTACGGTGTTCACAGGTGGACCAAGAAGGCCGAGGCTGGTTAGTAGTAGTTTATGCTCTCCGTGGGAGTAGTTTATGTCTGGTGGCTGTGTTACGGCGTTTTTTGGCTTTTCGGGGTGGTTGCCCAGGGTCCATTTTTGCGACATAAAGATGGTTCCTTTTTGTCTAGATTTCAATTTGGGGCGCTGTTGAAGGAGTGTTTAGGGAGAATCGGCGAGCGACCGGACGAGTATGGCACGCACTCTTTTCGTATTGGGGCGGCCACGGAGGCTTCATGATGGGGGTTGGGGGAGGACGTGGTGAGAAAGATCGGGAGGTGGGAATCTTCCTGTTTTCGTTTGTATGTTCGGCCTCATTTGTTATCCAGATGAAGCAGTGAGCAGTATGGGCTTCCGGCACTGCTAGATCTAACAGAACAAAAGGGGGGGTCGGCGTTTAGATTATAGTTGTTTTGTTCTGGTTGGTGGTTGTGACATTGGGATTGTTTGTTTATATTTCCTGCTTATTCCGGCCCCTGCTTAATATGGATCCTGGGACATTCCTAGGTATTTTGGGGGGCCGTCGAGCAGATGTTCGCCCAGAGGGTCGCCAGTTGGGATTGGACAGATCGGCGGCGACCGTGAAATGGCTGGGTATTCGGGGCATGACTTGGGGGAGGGTGTTGCCTGAATTCGAGTATTTTTGTACGGTTAATCGACCTCCGGATGTGTTGGTTCTGCATGTTGAGGGGAATGATTTGGGGGTGAGAGCGTCTCGGGAGTTGATCAGAGACATAAAGTGTGATTTGTTACGTTTGTGGTGTTCCCATCCTGGTTTGATTGTGGTGTGGTCTGACATGGTTGCGCGTGGGAGATGGAAGTTTGCGAGGTCGATAGACAAAATTAATAAGGCACAAGTGAAGGTCAACAAGTCGGTGGCAGCGTTTGTAGCACGGAATGGTGGTATTGTGGTACGGCACAGGGAGTTGGAGTCGGCATCATGGGAATACTTGAAAGCGGATCGGGTGCATTTGAATGAGATTGGGATGGATCTATGAGCGTTAGATTTGAGAGAAGGTGTGGAGCAAGCGTTGGGTGTTTGGCGGGTCCTTGCCAGGTAAGGGGCCACCTGGCCTGTTCTGTGGCAGAGCTGGTCTGGTCCAGAGGCAGTGAATCTTCGATGGTAATTGGGAGGTGAGCCACTTTTAAGATATAGTGGCTCCGGTTATAAGTACCTGGCAGGCACGGGGTTCTGCCAGGCTGGTGTATTGTTTATCGGTAGCAATACCTTTTCCCTGGGGCTGGTGTGTTGCGGCCAGGGACAAAAAGTTAAAGGGGGACTTCTGGACCGGATCTATCCAGGTGTGAGAGGTGGAGTGCTTATTGTTATGTTGGGACGCCCGTTGGACGGTGTACCCGTTGGTTTATTAGTATGTAAAACAATAGGCAATAAAGGCTGCTGTGGCCAAATTGTTAACCTGGTCACTAGCAGTTGTGTCGTTACTTAATTTATGTTGGGGTTAATTCTGAATTAAGATGGTCTATTAACGACCGGAGAATCCTCCCTCGAATGTCAAGAAGGGTCAGGGAACCCATAAGGTGTACAGACCCCATGACTTTTGGGGAGGTAGGGAGTTAATAGGAAAAGGTAGGGGATTGCGGGATTTGGATGTAGCAGTAGTTGGCTATTGGTAAAGGGGGGGTGCTTAGGGCAGGAAGAGGGGGAGCAATAGGAGACTTTATAGGAGTGAGGGAGGAAGTGACCCCTCACATCATTTCCGGGGAGCATAGCAGTTTCCCGCCCACCCGCCCTGATTGTGTGGAGTTTCAGAGGGTGTATGGTGGTATGTGGATCGGGATTAAAGGTTGGTTTGGTGATGGTTGGTGATGTGGAGTTGTCACGGCAGCGGGGGTAGGTCTGGTCCAGAGGCAGTGAATCTTCGATGGTAATTGGGAGGTGTGTTGCGGCCAGGGACAAAAAGTTAAAGGGGGACTTCTGGACCGGATCTATCCAGGTGTGAGAGGTGGAGTGCTTATTGTTATGTTGGGATGCCCGTTGGACGGTGTACCCGTTGGTTTATTAGTATGTAAAACAATAGGCAATAAAGGCTGCTGTGGCCAAATTGTTAACCAAGTCACTAGCAGTTGTGTCGTTATTTAAGTTATGTTGGGGTTAATTCTGAATTAAGATGGTCTATTAACGACCGGAGAATCCTCCCTCGAATGTCATGCGGTTGTTACAGCCAGGGTAGTGGACTGGGTGATCCTAGCAAAAGGCTATTTCCGTCTGACACTCCAGCTATGCTCCTTCTTTTCTCTTACTCTGTCCTACCTCTGCGCACTCCTTCTTCCTCACACTGCCCTGAATGAATCTCGCTTACTACCAGGCCTGTTGGGTATATAAGGTACCCTTCTCGCTCTAAGGGGTGCTTAACTTGGTTTGGTGCTTCTGGTGGGGACCGTACATATGTTGGGTGGATCGTGCTCCTATGAAGCTGTCGATTATATCGGTATTTGCGGCTCAGGGATGGACTTCTACACTGCTTCGGAGCCGGTACCCCGCTTTGGACTCGGCCAGATGTTCAGTCACCCTCTGTCTGCCCCTCTCTATCTGGGTTGCCGATCCTTCTGGGCGCCCTCTCTGTGGTGTCCCCTGAAAGGTCCTGCTCTTTCCTCAGACGTTCTTCCTCTCTGCTTCCCGCGGTCACACTGTTCTAGCCTGAAACTCCTCCCACCGGGACTGGGTCTCTCAGCAAAGGATTTAACCCTATAGTCCCCTGCTCTAAGTGTGTGAATGCAGATTGAGAGCCTCAGACCTACATTACCTCCTCCCATAACAGGAATACTGCACTCTCTGTCTTTGGTGCGGTACCCCTCTGTAGCGCACTGACTAGTGGGGTGCTACAAATACACAGGTCTTACGCCTTTCGGACGACTTAGGCCCACTTCACACCATGATTTTTTGGGATCCGTGGCTATCCTTTGTAAAACAGATAGTCACGGATCCGATTTGCCCCCCATGTATCCCTATGGGTACGGATGGGCACGGATTGGTGCTTAATGGCCATCCGTGTGTGCAGTGATCCGATTGTGTGCACTGTTTTCATGTTCCCAAAATTGGAGACTGGTCCGATTTTGGGCACAGAGGACACAACAGGACAGAATCAGACACCAACGGATCCGACATTGTCCGATTCAAAGCACATGGGGAGCTATAGAGCACGGATCCGGGAAAAAACAGGATAGTTTCCCGGATCTGATTTTAGTGTACTGAGCATGCTTAGTACACTAAAACTTCTCTGCTCAGTGTAATTTCACTTTATCAGTGTATCTACATACACTGTTAAAGTGAAATTAATTAAAGGAATGTGTTAAAAATAAAAAAAATAAATTCTCACCTGTCCGGTGGCTGTCCTGGACCCGAGGGGAAGACGTCCGAATGCTACCAGGACCTTAAAAATCTGAGTAGAATGTGATTGGCCGGTAGCGATCAGGTAGTATGTGACTTCAAATATCAACTGATTGCTACCTGCCAATCACATTTTAAGGTCCTGTCAGCCATCAGACGTCTTCCCCTCGAGTGCCGGACAGCCGTCGGAGAAGTATTTCTTATTTTTATTTTTAATACCTGCTTTAACACATGTTTTCTCTTTTATTTTGCTTTCACAGTGTATGTAGATACACTGGGAAAGCAAAACGTCAGACCTGACATGTCACACTGGGGGAGGAACACAGAATTCTTCCTCCCCCCGTGTGACATTACGGGCTTGGCTCCTCCCAGCTCTTTTCTGTGTCCGGATCCCTCAAAATCACAGATCCGGACACAGAAATGGCATCCGGAGTTCACATGCGGGCCTGTCCATTCCTGTCCATGGGGCCCTGAAAAAAACAGGATCCCCACGGACAGGAAAAAATTGTGATGTGACGGGATCATTAGAAATGTCTTTAATCGTAGATTAATGCCCTTTCACATCAGCGTTTTTCGTAATTCGCGGCAGATGCGGTGAAAAAACCGCATCTGCCGCGTTTGCCGCATAAGGGCCCTTTCACATCAGCGTTTTTTTAAATTTGCGGCAGATGCGGTGAAAAAAACCGCATCTGCCGCAACTGCCGCATAACGGTTCCACTTGCGGCACGGTTGCGGTTTTTTCCATAGGAAGTATAGGGGGACTTGCGGCAGATGCGGCAAGTGCGGTATTGCACTTGCGGCAGGTGCGGCAGAGAAAAAAACCGCGGCTTACTGCGGTTTTTTTCTCTGCCGCACCTGCCGCAAGTGCAATACCGCACTTGCCGCATCTGCCGCAAGTCCCCCTATACTTCCTATGGAAAAAACCGCAACCGTGCCGCAAGTGGAACCGTTATGCGGCAGTTGCGGCAGATGCGGTTTTTTTCACCGCATCTGCCGCAAATTTAAAAAAACGCTGATGTGAAAGGGCCCTAACCGTTCCACTTGCGGCGCGGTTGCGGTTTTTCCCATACAAAGTATAGGGGGACTTGCGGCAGATGCGGCAAGTGCGGTTTTGCACTTGCGGCAGGTGCGGCAGTGAAAAAAAACGCGGCTGACCGCGGTTTTTTTCGCTGCCGCACCTGCCGCAAGTGCAAAACCGCACTTGCCGCATCTGCCGCAAGTCCCCCTATACTTTGTATGGGAAAAACCGCAACCGCGCCGCAAGTGGAACGGTTATGCGGCAAACGCGGCAGATGCGGTTTTTTCACCGCATCTGCCGCGAATTACGAAAAACGCTGATGTGAAAGGGCCCTAAGATCTTTGTGCCTGCTCTCAGAAATTGAGCTTAAAACGCCAAAGCAAAATGTATAATTGGTCTCCAATTTTCACCTATAATTTATTGTACAGCTTACTCATTTAGGACAAACAGACTTTTTTTCAGATCTTTTCAGGTTCCAGATACCAAAAGCAAAGCCTATAGCTATCGGTTCAAAGTTAATTAAATTGCAAGTTTTTGGCAAACTTTGATATCTTAGTGTCTCAGAATTATTCTACACCTTCATCACAAGTGTCTTTAGTACATAAAGGAGTATTTTCAGTTTGTCTCCTGAGCAGCTCAGAACTATGCAATTTCCTTGTTTCCAGCAGGACAGGCAGCACTCTTTGTGACAGCTCTGATGAACAGTAGAACTGCAACATTAGTAGAACTATAAACATACCTTTCAACTATTGAACAACAGAAAGAGGGACAAAACATGTGGCGTGCTGCATGCGCCACCACAAATTTGAGACACGCCTCTAGCCACAACCGAGCCACACTTATTTGCAAATAATAGATATTTAACTGATGGCCAGGACTGTTATTTATTAATCTCCTCTGATTATTGTGATTTTGCTGCATTTTTTATGCCTTTTACAATTCATTTAATGCATTTTACTGCAGACGTGAAGCTGCCTTTTTATAGCTTTGATTCTGAACTTTAAAAAGTAACTGCAGTTTTTTTCATGCATTTTTTATTACTCCACAAAGAAGCCTCTAGAGAAAGAAAAGCAACAGATGGACAGAGTTCAGCAGTGTCTGTAGACGCACAGTGAGTGCAGATCTCACTGAATCACATCTGTGGCACCCCTGCGGGGGATTGCCAAAGGTTCCACAGGCGCAAGGAGGGAATTACACCTTGGTTAGCACAGCACACACCACCTTCCACCCCAGACCTGAAGGGGGAGCTCTACTGGCTGCATTAAACCAGTTCCCCTTTAAGAACAACCAGGCCTGAGGGGAGGAGTTAGTTAGTCCCTCTAGTTTCAGTACACAGTCTGCAGTGAGGAGAAGGAAGAGAGAGGAGACGGAGGAACTGGTCGCAGGGGGAGATTCAGGCCCAGGACCAGGGGCGACTGACCGCTGTGCGCACCCTAGGGAAAGGGTCGGAGGCAAGTGGAGAAGCAGGGAACTAAGAAAAGGGAACAAGATAATACAGCCCTTTAGTACACCCGGACACCGGAGTCCGATGCTGCTAGCATAGATAGCTACAGCAAAAGCCCAGAACACTCAGGAGGAGTCCAGCCCTGAGGTGAGCTAGTAAGAGACACTAAATTGACCAAGTACAGGACCAGGGGCCATAGGAAAAACAGGGACCCCGCAGAAGGACCTCATTGCCAGTTTAGGTCAAAGCCCAAAGAGGGAGAAGAAGCGGTGGGTTCAGGCTCAGGCAGAACTCATCCCACACCGCAGAGCACAGACACAGAGGAGGCCTCATAACTTTCTAAGGTGGAAGTCCCAAGTTGCATCGGGGACCTGGTTACTACTCTGGACTGTACCTGTTACGTTATCATCAGTGAAAGGTACCAAAACAACAATCCCTGTGTGTCTGTGTGCCTGTCTAACCGCCGCGATTCACTGCTGTGTCAGCAAAGACTTAACTACTACTCCCCTCATCTATCCCCACTGCCCTGAGGTAAAGCTGTACCTGTGGGGAGCTGTTCCACACTCTGCTGCACCCACCATCACCTCAGCGGCCGGCATGCAGCGCCGGTACCATATTACCACAGGTGGCGTCATGTTCAATTGTAAATAGCCACATTACCTCCCCACCATTCCCCGCTATTGAAGGTCCAGGCCACGGGACTGGGGATCGACCAGCCGTGATTCCCCCATCAAAGCCATCATCAGCCCCGGTACCCGAGTACCCCATACCCTGTCGACCGACTCACATCCACTTTGCTCGATCAGTTAGAGGTTGGCCAGTAACATCATATTACTGTAGAGATACTACCTTTTATCATTCTCCAGCAAATCCTCATTGCTGCCTCCTTGTCTGATGGGGTCAAATGACAACATACACCCCTGACTTCCTGCTTCTATTACTACAAGTCCCATCATGCATTGCACCGGCCTGTAAGCTGCTCCTATCAAAACCACTCATTCCTCCACCCAAACCCCTCCCTGCCCTACATTTTATTACATTTTTTATGATTTTAATCTAGAAAAAAAACAATATTGCCATGTTTTTACACCATTTACCAACCCCTATAATTAATTTGATTACAGAGTTGTGCTGATTGTTACAATTTCAGGGACATCAAATATGTCCACATTATTTGCTGATCTACTATATAATCTCCTAATCGCTTCTGTCTGACATCGAAATCGCGCGCTAGCGCTCATTGGTCGCCGGCAGACACGGCAGCCAATGAGCGCAGTGTATACAAAAGAGCTGCCCGGCGTGCAAATCCAAAATTTGCGCACCGCGCAGCTCTCCTCTAACCTCCCCGCTCCTCCTGCCCTGCCTGCGCTTTCCCCCCCGCTCCCCACCTCCCCGGGATGTCGCGCCTGTGCTCCCCAGGTGTGTGTGCGGGGTTAGTGTCATGGGCCGCCCCCACTCTCCTCCTCCCTGGTATGTCGCTCCTCTGCTCCCTGAATGTGTGGGCGGGGTTAGTGTCAGGCCCCACCCCTGCTCTCCTCCTCCCCGGGATGTCATAGTTCCTGTGCTCCCCGGCTGTATGCCCTGATGATGCCGGCGATGGCTGTTCTCAGTGTCCCCGGACTGTGCCGACTCCTGCTGCTGCTCTCCGCGGTGCTGCTCCCGGGCCGGGCGCACCTGTATGATGAGGATGACCCCCTGGGACGGCCAGGGGACGGAGAGGAGAGAGCCCTGTGTGTGCGTGTGTGTGGGTGGCTGTGAGTATGAGTCTGTGTGTGTCTGTGTCTGGGTGCGTGTGTCTGGCTGTGGGTGTGAGTCTGTGTGTGTATGTGTGTGGGTCTGAGTCTGTGTCTAGGTGTGACTCTGTGTGTGGGTGTGAATCTGCTCCTTCCTCCCCCCGCCGCTCTGTGCTCCGTTTTCCCCTGCCACTCCATCCTCCCCCTGCCTGTGCTGTTCCGTCCTCCCCCACCCCACCACTTCCTCCTCCCCTCCCTCCATCACTCCATCCTCCCCTGTCTGTGCTGCTCCATCCTCCCTCCACCCCGCCGCTTCATCCTCCGTCCTCCTCTCCCCGCCGCTCTGTGCTCCGTCCTCCCCCTGCCGCTCTGTCCTCCCCCTGCCGCTCCGTCCTCCCCCTGCCTGTGCTGCTCCGTCCTCCCCCACCCCTCCGCTTCCTCCCTACTTCCTTTGTCCTCCTCCCCTCTGCCACTCCATCCTCCGTCATCCCCCACCCCGCCGCTTCATCCTCCGTCCTCCTCCCCCAACCCTGCCTGTGCTGCTCCGTCTTCCCCCACCCCGCTGCTTCATCTTCCGTCCTCCTCCCCCCACCGCTCTGTGTTTCGTTCTCCCCCTGCCTATGCCGCTCCATCCTCCCCCACCCCACCGCTTCCTCCTCCTTCCTCATCCCCCGCTGCTCTGTGCTCCGTCCACCCCCTGCTGCTCCGTCCTCCCCATGCCTGTGCAGCTCCACCCTCCCCCACCCCACCGTTTCCTCCTCTTTCCTTTGTCCTTCTCCCCTCCGCCACTCCATCCTCCGTCCTCCCATTGCCTGTGCTGCTCCGTCCTCCTCCCACTCACCGCTCTGTGCTCCGTCCTCCCCCTGCCTGTGCCGCTCCATCCTCCCCCACCCCACCGCTTCCTCCTCTTTCCTTTGTCCTTCTCCCCTCCGCCACTCCATCCTCCGTCCTCCCACTGCTTTTGCTGCTCCGTCCTCTACCCACTCACCGCTCCTGCTCCGTCCTCCCCCTGCCTGTGCCGCTCCATCCTCCCCCACCCCACCGCTTCCTCCTCCTTCCTTTGTCCGACTCCCCTCCACTACTCAATCCTCCGTCCTCCCCTGCATGTGCTGCTCCATCCTCTCCCACCCCACCGTTTCCTCCTCTTTCCTTTGTCCTTCTCCTCTCCGCCACTCCATCCTCCGTCCTCCCACTGCCTGTGCTGCTCCGTCCTCCTCCCACTCACCGCTCTGTGCTCCGTCCTCCCCCTGCCGCTCCGTCCTCCCCCTGTCTGTACCGCTCTGTACTCCCCCACCCCACCGCTTCCTCCTCCTTCCTTTGTCCTCCTCTCCTCCGCCACTCCATCCTTTGTCCTCCCCCTGCCTGTGCTGCTCTAGCCTCCCTCACTCCGCCGCTTCGTCCTCAGTCCTCCTCCCCCCGTCGCTCTGTGCTTTTTCCACCCCCTGCCGCTCCATCCTCCCCATGCCTGTGCCGCTCCATCCTCCCCCACCCCACCGCTTCCTCTTCCTTCCTTTGTCCTCCCCTCCGCCACTCCATCCTGTGTCCTCCCCCTGCCTGTGCTGCTCCATCCTCCACCACCCCACCGCTTCCTACTTCTTCCTTTGTCCTCCTCCCCTCTGCCACTCCATCTTCTGTCCTCCCCCTGCCTGTGCTGCTTCGTCCTCCCCCACCCTGCCGCTTCGTCCTCCATACTCCTCCCCTCTGCCGCTCTGTACTCCATCCTCCCGCTGCCGCTCCGTACTCCCCTGCCTGTGCCACTCCATCCTCCCCCACTCACCGCTTCCTCCTCCTTCGTTTGTCCTCCTCCTCTCCGCCACTCCGTCCTCCCCCTGCCTGTGCTGCTCTGTCCTCCCCCACCCCGCCGCTTCCTCCTCCTTTCTTTGTCCTCCTCCCCTCCGCCACTCCATCCTTTGTCCTCCACCTGCCTGTGCTGCTCTGGCCTCCCCGCCGCTTCGTCCTCCGTCCTCCTCCCCCCCGTCGCTCTGTGCTCTTTCCTCCCCCTGCCGCTCCATCCTCCCCATGAATGTGCCGCTCCATCCTCCCCCACCCCACCGCTTCCTCCTCCTTCCTTTGTCCTCCTCCCCTCCGCCACTCCATCCTCCGTCCTCCCCCTGCCTGTGCTGCTCTGTCCTCCCACACCCCCGCCGCTTTGTCCTCTGTCCTCCTCACCCCGCCACTCTGTGCTCCGTCCTCCCCCTGCTGCTCTGTCCTCCCCCTGTCTGTGCCGCTCCTTCCTCCCCCACCCCACCGCTTCCTCTCCTTCCTTTGTCCTCCTCCCCTCCACCACTCCATCCTCTGTCCTCCCCCTGCCTGTGCTGCTCTGTCCTCCCCCACCCCGCCGCTTCGTCCTCCGTCCTCATCCCCTGCTGCTCTGTGCTCCATCCTCCCCCTGCCATCCTGTCCTCCCCCTGCCTTTGGCGCTCCTTTCTCCCCCACCCCACCGCATCCCCCTCCTTCCTTTGTCCTCCTCCTCTCCGCCACTTCATCCTCCGTCATCCCCCTGTCTGTGCTGCTCTGTCCTCCCCCATCCCGCCGCTTCGTCCTCCGTCCTCCCCCTGCCGCTCTGTCGTCCCCTACCTGTGCCGCTCCACCGTCCCCCACCGCTTCCTCCTCCTTCCTTTGTCCTCCCCTCTGCCACTCCATCCTCCGTCCTCCCCCTGCCTATGCTGCTCTGTCCTCCCCCACCCCGCCGCTTCATTCTCCGTCCTCCTCCCCCCCGTCACTCTGTGCTCCGTCCTCCCCCTGCCTGTGCTGCTCCATCCTCCCCCACCCCACCGCTTCCTACTCCTTACTTTGTCCTCCTCCCCTTCGCCACTCCGTCGTCCCCCTGCCTGTGCTGCTCCGTGCTCCTCTACCCCTTCGTCCTCCTTCCTCCTCCCCCTCGCTGCTCTGTGCTCCGTCCTCCCCCTGCCGCTCCGTCCTCCCCTGCCTGTGCCGCTCTATTCTCCCCCACCCCACCACTTCCTCCTCCCTCTTTTGTCCTCCTCCCCTCCGCCACTCCATCTTCCATCCTCCCCCTGCCTGTGCTGCTCCGTCCTTCCCCTCCCCGCCGCTTCATCCTCCGTCCTCCTCCCCCTCGCCGCTCTGTGCTCTGTCCTCCCCCGCCGCTTCGTCCTCTCCCTGACTGTGCCATTCCATCCTCCCCCACTCACCGCTTACTCCTCCTTCCTTTGTCCTCCGCCACTCCATCCTCCGTCCTCCCCTGCCTGTGCTGCTCCGTCCTTCCCCTCCCCGCCGCTTCATCCTCCGTCCTCCTCCCCTCCGCTGCTCTGTGCTCTGTCCTCCCCCGCCGCTTCGTCCTCTCCCTGACTGTGCCATTCCATCCTCCCCCACTCACCGCTTACTCCTCCTTCCTTTGTCCTCGCCACTCCATCCTCCATCCTCCCTGCCTGTGCTGCTCCGTCCTCCCTCACCCCGTCGCTTTGTCCTCAGACATCCTCCCCCCCACTGCTCTGTGCTATATCCTCCCCCTGCTGCTCCGTCCTCCCCCTGCCTGTGCCGCTCCATCCTCCCCCACCCCACTGCTTCCTCCTCCTTCCTTTGTCCTCCTCCCCTCTGCCACTCCATCCTCCGTCCAACCCCTGCCTGTGCTGCTCGGCCTCCCCCACCGCGCCGCTTCGTCCTCCATCCTCTTCCCCCGACGTTCTGTGCCCCATCCTCCCCCTGCTGCTCTGTCCTCCCCTTGCCTGTGCCACTCCATCCTCCCCCACCCCACCGCTTCCTCCTCCTTCATTTGTCCTCCTCCCCTCTGCCACTCCATCCTCCATCCTCACCCTGCCTGTGCTGCACCGTCCTCCCCCACCCCGTCGCTTTGTCCTCAGACATCCTCCCCCCACAGCTCTGTGCTATATCCTCCCCCTGCTGCTACGTCCTCCCCCTGCCTGTGGCGTTCTATCGTCCCCCAACCCACCGCCTCTTTCTCCTTTCTTTGTCCTCCTCCCCACTGCCACTCCATCCTCCATCCTCACCCTGCCTGTGCTGCACCGTCCTCCTCCGCCCCGCCACTTCGTCCTCCGTCCTCCTCCTCCCCCGCCGCTCTGTGCTCTGTCTGTTCCATCCTCTCCCACCCCACCGCTTCCTACTCCTTACTTTGTCCTCCTCCCCTCCTCCACTCCATCCCCCCTGCCTGTGCTGCTCCGTCCTCCCCACCCCTTCATCCTCCATCCTCCTCCCCCTCGCTGCTCTGTGCTCCGTGCTCCCCCGCCACTCTGTCTTCCCCCTGCCTGTGCCGCTCCATCCTCCCCACACCACCGCTTCCTCCTCCCTCTTTTGTCCTCCTCCCTCCGCCACTCCATCCTCCGTCCTCCCCCTGCCTGTGTTGCTCCGTCCTCCCCCTCCCCGCCGCTTCGTCCTCCGTCCTCCTCCCCCCCGCTGCTCTGTGCTCCGTCCTCCCCCTGCCTGTGCCTCTCCATCCTCCCCCACCCTCCGCTTCCTCCTCCTTCCTTTGTCCTCCACCACTCCATCCTCCGTCCTCCCCCTGCCTGTGCTTCTCCGTCCTCCTCCACCCCTCCGCTTCGTCCTCAGACATTCTGCTTTGTCCTCAGACATCCTCCCCCTCCGTCCTCCCACTGCCGATCCGTCCTCCCCCACCCCACCGCTTCCTCCTCTTTCCTTTGTCCGCCACTCCATCCTCTGTCCTCCCTGCCTGTGCTGCTCAGTTCTCCCCCACCCCGCCACTTCGTCCTCCGTCCTTCTCCCCCCGCCGCTCCGTGCTCAGTCCTCCCTCTGCCGCTCTGTCACTCCCCTGCCTTTGTCACTCCATTCTCCCCCACCCCTTCCTCCTCCTTCCTTTGTCCTCTTCCCCTCCACCACTCCATCCTCCAACATACTCCTGCCTGTGCTGCTCCGCCCCCCCCACCCTGCCGCTTCGTCCTCCGTCCTTCTCCCCCCTGTTGCTTTGTGCTCCATCGTCCCCCTGCCGCTCCGTCCTCCCCCTGCCTGTGTCGCTCCATCCTCCCCCACCCCGCCGCTACCCCCTCCGTCCTCCATCCTTCTCCCCCTGCCTCTCCACCCTCCCTCCTCCCCACGCCAGTTCGTCCTCCCCCTACCTGTGCTGCTCCTTCCTCCATCCTCCTCCCCCCCACTACGCCGTACTCTCCCAGCCGCTCCGTCCTCAAAGTCCCTTCCTATTCAGACCTCACCGCCTTCTCCATGCAATCCCTATTTCTATATTCTAGAATACCCGATGCGTTAGAATCAGGCCACCATCTAGTTTCTAATATTTGTCATTTTAAATAAAAATGCACACAAAATTATATTATTGTTTTTTTCAGTACTTTTTTTTAATAATAAATTAAATAATTTTAAAGAAAAATTGTTTATTCTCCCTCAATAATACAAGTACATAGGAATACAGTGCTGAGTACAGATGTACAATATGTGCATAATTTGTCTGTGGAGTCACAGCCTGAT
Source organism: Allobates femoralis (assembly GCA_033576535.1). Taxonomy (NCBI): domain Eukaryota; kingdom Metazoa; phylum Chordata; class Amphibia; order Anura; family Aromobatidae; genus Allobates; species Allobates femoralis. Next base: position 384,455,288 of record JARQOC010000003.1, read on the forward strand.
GAGCAGATCAAGTACACAAAAATCTACTACTTGCAGCTCAAGAGACTAAGGCTACGTTCACACATTTGCGTATTTTGCTGCGCTTTTTTGCGCGCGCTTTTTGCCGCGTTTTTCGGCCGCGCCAAAAAGCGCAGCAAAATACGCAGGGGCTTTCACACACTGCGCTTTCTTTCCCCCAGAAAGTGCAGTGATGTCACAGAGGGGAGGAAGAATCCTGCTTCCTCCTCCCCTCTGTGACATGTGTGACCGCCCCATTAGACTTCACAGTGTTAATAAACACTGTGAAATCTAAATTAAACAAAAGCAAGTGTGTGAAAAATAAAAAAGAATCAATAATTCACCTGTCCGACGCCTTCTCCCGGTGTCTGGTGCCTTCTGCCGCTCTCCGGTGTCCGATTCTAAGTGAGATGTATTCTCACAGGACCTGTGGTGATGTCAGAGGGGGGCGTTCCCGGGGCGGTCCCATCGCTGATTGGCTGCTCGCGGTCATGTGGTATCACATGACCGCGAGTGCCCGGGAACGCCCCCCCTCTGACGTCACCACAGGTCTTGTCAGAAGAGATCTGACTTAGAATCGGACACCGGAGAGCGGCAGAAGGCACCAGACACCGGGAGAAGGCGTCGGAGAGGTGAAGTATTCATTCTTTTTTATTTTTCACACACTTGCTTTTGTTTAATTTAGACCAGGGGTCTCAAACTCGCGGCCCCCGGGCCGCATGCGGCCCGCCACGCTCCCCAGTGCGGCCCGGGGCACCATGAAAGAAAAAAGCATGCCCCGGGCTCATTATACATGGAGCCGCCGCCGTACCGCTTTATTGTGACTTCCGGGTACCGGCGGCTCAAACAAGCGCCTTCGCGCCTGTACATTCATGCAAGCAAGCGGCCGGTTGACCAATCAGAAGCCTCCTGTGACGTCACAGGAGGCTTCTGATTGGTCCGCCGGCCGCCTGCTTTCATGAATGCACAGGTGCGAATACGCTTGTTTGTTTTCTTCCGGGTACCGCCGGCTCAGTTCACAGTAATGCGGTACCGCGGCGGCTGCATGTATAATGAGCCCGGGGCATTAATGAAACAGGCCTCTCAGTTTGCGGTCGCAGCTGCTGCCCCCTGTGACAGCGGGAGCACAGCGGTAAGTGATCACCGGAGCTGATAGCCAGCCCCCCCCCTGCTCCTCTCCCGGCCAGAGCTGACAGTAAACGCCCCCTCCCCCTCCACTGCTCCCAATCCAGCCGGAGCTGACAGTACATGGCCTTTCCCCAACCCCCCTTCCCCTGCTCCTCACCCGGCCAGCAAAAAGACCCTCAACTCAAAACCCCTCCTGCTCCTCATCACCTGCCACCTCAGGGCTGACAGGGTCATACCACCTCCCGGATTAAGTTCAGCCAGCCAGCCCCTGATCAGGTGTGTGAGAGAGAGAGAGTGTGTGTATGTGTGAGTGTGTGTGTATTTGTGTGTATATGTGAGTGAGTGTGTGTATATGTGAGTGTGTGTGTATTTGTGTGTATGTGTGAGTGCATTTGTGTGTATATGTGAGTGAGTGTGTGTATATGTGAGTGTGTGTATTTGTGTGTATATGTGAGTGAGTGTGTGTATATGTGAGTGTGTGTGTATATGTGAGTGTGTGTGTGTATTTGTGTGTATATGTGAGTGTGTGTTTGTGTGTATGTGAGTGTATTTGTGTGTATATGTGAGTGTGTGTGTATATGTGAGTGAGTGTGTGTATATGTGAGTGTGTGTGTATTTGTGTGTATATGTGAGTGTGTGTGTATTTGTGTGTATATGTGAGTGTGTGTGTATATGTGAGTGTGTGTATTTGTGTGTATATGTGAGTGAGTGTGTGTATATGTGAGTGTGTGTGTATTTGTGTGTATATGTGAGTGTGTGTGTGTATTTGTGTGTATATGTGAGTGTGTGTGTATATGTGAGTGTGTGTATGTGTATAACAGTGAGTGTGTGTGTATATGTGAGTGTGTATTTGTGTGTATATGTGTGAGTGTATTTGTGTGTATATGTGAGTGTGTGTATGTGTATAACAGTGAGTGTGTGTGTATTTGTGTGTATATGTGAGTGTGTGTGTGTGTATTTGTGTGTATATGTGAGTGTGTGTGTGTGTATTTGTGTGTATATGTGAGTGTGTGTGTGTGTATTTGTGTGTATATGTGAGTGTGTGTGTGTGTATTTGTGTGTATATGTGAGTGTGTATTTGTGTGTATGTGAGTGTATTTGTGTGTATATGTGAGTGTGTGTGTATTTGTGTGTATATGTGAGTGAGTGTGTGTGTGTATATGTGAGTGTGTATTTGTGTGTATATGTGAGTGAGTGTGTGAGTGTATTTGTGTGTATATGTGAGTGTGTGCATTTGTGTGTATATGTGAGTGTGTGTGTATGTGTATATGTGAGTGAGTGTGTATGTGTGTGTATTTGTGTGTATATGTGAGTGAGTGTGTGTATATGTGAGTGAGTGTATATGTGTATATGTGTGAGTATTTGTGTATATATGTGAGTGAGTGTGTGAGTGTATGTGTGTGTGAATATTTCTGAGTGAGTGTGTATATGTGTGAGTGTGTATATGTGTGTGCGTGTATTCCCGAGCCGCCTGAGCAGCACATCGCCGGCGGCTGCTGGGTGCAGGCTGGTGCCGGCCGCCGGGTGCTAGCCGGTGCCGGCTGCTGCCAGCAAGCAGAAGACTGGGAGCCACAGAGGAAGAAGCTGCTGGAAAGAGAAGAGTGGAGTCAGGTAAGGCGCTGTTACAGCCGAAGATAGCAGCCTGGGGGGGAGGGGAACGTGACCGCTGAAAGTGCCTAGGGCGGCAGGAGCTCCAAATATGGCCCTATGTAATGGTGGGGTTACACGTCCCGATATCGGGACGATATCGCATACAACGCCGCGGGAGCGCGCATTTCGGGAGCGCTTTTCCCGATATCGCATCGCCGGTTTACACGCTGCGATATCGGGAAACAACGTCCCTCCGATGTCTACGCCCACCAACCCAGGAACGACCATTTAACATGGGAGTGAATGGGTGACGTGAGCGTAGACATCGGAGTTGGGCTGTCACACGCAGCGATGCTGCTACAACGGCCTTGCGATATCGGCGAGTTGAATAGCTTTGCTATTCAACTCCGATATCGTTTTGGCATCGTTCCAGCATCGCGTTGTACTGTCAAACAGTACAACGCGCACCCGATATCGGCTCCAACTCGCGACCCACGTGACTTTTTGTCGGAGTTGGGTCGGAGTTGGACACCGATATCGGGACGTGTAAACCCACCATAAGTGTGTCAATGTGTGAGTGTATGTGTGTATGTGTGTATGTGTGTATGTATGTGAGTGTGTGTGAATGTGCGGGTGTGTATATATGGGCTTGTCCACGCACCTGCGCTCTTAGTATTTTCAGCAGACGCTGTCCCTGGTTACCCGATGTGTATCGTGGTAACCAGTTCATACAGCAGGCTGTATAGAGTGCGCTTATCCAGAGCGCACAGGGAAACACTGCAAGCAGCGTTTCCCTGTGCGCTCGGGATAAGCGGACAGTGGGCAGCCTGCTGTATGAACTGGTTACCACGATACACATCGGGTAACCAGGGACAGCGTCTGCTGAAAGCGGCCGCATACACGCACCTGCGCTTCTCTGTCAAAGCCTAAGTATTTAGCGCAGAAGCACTAAATACTAAGAGCGCAGGTGCGTGGACAAGCCCTATGTGAGTGTGTGTGTGAGCGAGAGAACAAAAAGAACAGAGACCAGGACATTACTACAGGATGACCAGGGAGGAACATTACTTCAAGAAGGGGACCAGGATTGGGACATTACTACAAGACGGGGACCAGTTTGGGGGACATTAATATACAATGGGGACCAGTATGGGGACATTACTACATAAAGTAGATTAGGGTGGGGACATTACTACAAGAAGATCAGAATTTGTACTTTACTAGATTGAGCAAAAAATTCTGGTATTGCTAAAATGTCACTTAGGGCACCGTTACACGTCGCAACATTGCATGCAATTTCACTGGCAATTTGCTGGTTGCAGTGAAATCATGGACACATTGTTCTATATTCTTGCTGTGTACAAATGTAACAATGTGTCCATGATTTCACTGCAACCAGCAAATTGCCTGTGAAATTGCATGCAATGTTGCGACGTGTAACGGTACCCTTAAGGTGCTGTCACACGCGGCGATCTGGCCTCCGATGTCAGAAGCGATGTGCGGGTGCCCGCTCGTTTCCGACATCGCAGGCCAGCTGTCACACGGCACGACGTTGCCGGTGACGCGGCGGCGATGTGGGCGGAGCCATCGCTCGCTGGGCTGGGCTCAGCCCAGCGAGCGATGGCTCAGAAACACTGCGATATAGGCTGGATCGCACCGCCAACAGTGTCAGACGGCGCGATCCAGCCTAATCGCTGGTCACAGGTTGACAGGTTTATGAACATGTTCATAAACCTGTCAACCTGCGACCAGCGATAATTTGCAGTTGCGTCGCGCTGTCACACAGCGCGAAGCACTTGCAATATCGCCCGCGACATCGCTGTGACGTCACTTTTCGGCGATGTCGCGGGCGAAATCGCCACGTGTGACCCCACCTTTAGTCCTACAAGCAATGCGGCCCCCGATATCAATTTTTTTTCTACGTGCGGCCCACAACCCAACTGAGTTTGAGACCCCTGATTTAGACTTCACAGTGTGTATTAATACACTGTGAAGTCTAATGGGGCGGTCACACATGTCACAGAGGGGAGGAGGAAGCAGGATTCTTCCTCTGGGAAAATACGCAGAAGTAGCTGCGTAAACAATTGACATATCAATTGTTTACGGAGCTGCGTTTTCTCCCGGAAAACGCACTGCGTATTTTTACGCAATGTCTGCACTGCAAAGTGAATTTCCCATTCACTTTGCAGGCAGACAAAAGACACATTGCGTATTTTGAAAAGCACGCGTAAAAAAACGCGGCAAAATACGCAATGTGTGAATGCAGCCTAAAGCTGCAGGCTGTAATTTAATGGGATCCTGTCACCTCCAAAACGCCTCCTAAACTATCAAAACATGTCCCTGCAGCATATTATCACTAATCTCACACTTCTTTGGTCTCAGAAAAGCATCCTGTGAAAGTGGATAAAAACGTTTTATAACTTACTCATTAGTGATGTTAATTAGCAGGGGCTTATGATCTTCGTCATAAGATCACACCCCAAAAGGCGTGATCTTCTATTCATAATGTATTCATCGCCTCCCTGCTCTCCTCAGCTGTAATGGGGCTGTAATGATGCAAATCGCATCATTTCTGGCATCGGGTGATGTCAGTACACCCACGCCGCTATGTACTGCTTCAAGCACCGCATGCGCAATGCAGTTCTTGAAGCCTGCAGAGCGGCGCGGGTGTACTGACATCACCCAATGCCAGAAACATACAGCCCAGGCAGCGCTGTGGAGAGCAGGGAGGCGCTGAATACAATATGAATAGAAGATCACGCCTATTAGGGCGTGATCTTATGATGAAGAGGGCCCGCCCTAGGGACTAAAGAATATAGTCCCTGCTAATTAACATCACTAATGAGAAAGTTATAAAATGTTTTTCTCCACTTTCACAGGATGCTTTTCTGAGACAAATGGAGTGTGAGATTAGTGATAGGATGCTGCAGGGACATGTTTTGGTAGCTTAGGAGGCGTTTTGGAGGTGACAGGATCCCTTTACATTCACTGAAGTTTTGTGGATTTGAGTACATAGGAAACTCACACTACAAAAATAAATTAATTTTTTGTAATTGCTTTTTATTATTTTTAGTACTTTCAAAACAACAAAAAAATAGGACTTTTTCTTTATTTCTAATATACAAACAACTTAAGCGTGGATTGTAATAGAGAATGAGCCAATATGACCACTCTGCTCAGGCGGTGATGAGTCCCTGAGGACAGGGGGCGGCAGTCAGATTCCATGCTGCCGTGCTCCTGCAATCCTGTGTGTGTTGTCAGTGACTGTGTGGAGCAGCTGCGGTCGGGCTGGGGAGGGAGGAGGCTCCTGGCTGCTTTTTCTTTCAATACAGCAGCAATTGGCTCTGCCTCCTCAGCGTCCACCCCTCCAACCAGGGAGTGTGATGATTGGTCAATCCAGCAGTGATTCTACCTCTGCATCAAGTGACCCTGTGTTCATCGGGACTCCAGGTGCTGTATATGGGGGGGGGCTCTGCTGTATGTGGGGGTGCTGTATATGGGGCTAGGGTACTGTATATGGGGGGCTCTGCTGTATATGGGGCTAGGGTGCTGTATATGGGGGTGCTGTATATGGGGAGCTGTATATGGGGGCATCTGCTGTATATGGGGGAGCTCTGTATATGGGGGCTCTGCTGTATATGGGGGTGTTGTATATGGGGGAGCTCTGTATATGGGGGTCTCTGCTGTATATGGGGGGCTCTGCTGTATATGGGGGAGCTGTATACGGGGACCTCTGCTGTATATGGAAACCTTTATACTTTCTGGGGGCTATTTGAGGGCTGTGTTGGGGTCTATTATACAGTGTGAAGAGGTTTAGGGACCATTAAACTATATGGAGGGCTTTGAGAGGGTCACTGTTGGGGATTATACTGTGCCAGAGTAGTTGGGGGGTACCGTATGGTACGTGTGGAGGATCCTGTGGACGAATTCACTGTGGGGGGATCATAGTGTTTGGGGGACACTTTTGGTGGCATCATACTTTATGGGGGCAATGAAAGATCAATTCTCCCGCCGGTTGGTCGGCACTTGTCCTCTTTCCTGCTCCCACATTTGGGATGATGGGTGCTGCAGATTGATGATGGGGGCTGCAGGGGACATTGGGGGATGATGGAGGCTACAGATGATGATTTGGGCATTTGAGATATGGGGCTCAGAGGATGATGGGGCTGAGCAGGGGATCAATGGGGATTGATGGGGCTGCAGAGGATGATGGAGGCTACAGATGGATGATGGGATTGGAATTATGGGGAAGATGGATGATGGAGTGATGAATGGGGCTGCAGATGGATGATGGAGCTGCAGGGACATTGGGATGATGGGGCTGCAGATGGATGATGGATGACACAGTTGTTATGCTGCTTGATACAATATGTAAGTATGTAATAAATGTTAATTTTTTTTCTTTTCTTTTCAAAATTCTTTTTATTAAATGTTCATTTTTTTTGGTTCATCAATAAATATGAATTCTTCATGGAGATAAGACGTCCCCTGAAAATAAGACATCACGCTTCTTTGGGGGCAAAAATGAATATAAGATGGTGTCTTATTGTCAGGAAAACAGGGTATTAGCTCCAGACAGCCCTGTGTGCAGCGTTTGTGATTGGCTAAGCATCTCGGGAGAAGGCGTGGTCTGTTGGGGAAGACACGCCATTTTACCAGCTTAGTGCAGTGGCGGCTTGTTGATGCTCAGACTGCAGGTCGCTGAATGTGTGGACGGTGCCGCATGGTGACATGTATGACTAGTCAGTGCCAGGCAGTGATCACATCGGAGCTGCCCAGAGTTTTGTAGGTGTGTGCCATAGATAATAGGTGGCAATCAGTGCTGCCTCCTGTGCTATAAGGCTGCAGCCACCATTGTTGACTGTAGCTTGTGAGAAGTGGTTGGGATTAGAATAGTTAACTGCTCTTTTAGAATGTAACTACTGCGCACACTTGCCCAGGAACTGGATAGACACTAATGGCCAAACTCTATGGAAAACAGCTGTACACTATGCTTGATAAAAGCTCTTATTGGAAGGGCATGACAACAAATTGAAAAAGTAAGATATTTGCAAACTTGCTTATTTTCATGTTGTTTAATTAAAATAATTTAATTACCTGAGACTACTAAAAGCAGTTGTGGGTTTTTATGACCCACTACAAATATGATACTACAAACATGATAGCCTAATATCAGCTTTTTGCTGCAATCTTAGCTTACTCCCTATAGGTACCGTCACACGCGGCAATTTTGCAAGCAATTTCACTGGCAATTTGCTGGTTGCAGTGAAATCATGGATACATGGTTCTGTTTTTGTTGCCGTGTAGAAATGGAACCATGTATCCATGATTTCACTGCAACCAGCAAATTGCCAGTGAAATTGCTTGCAAAATTGCCGCGTGTGACGGTACCTATATGAGTAATGGCTTCCAGACTGAGCTATGATTTCTCAGGAATGCTGCCAGAAGTTGGTTTCTGGCTATATGCATCATGTTTTCAGCAGATCATTACAGCCAAGGGGTGCTCTACTAAGTACTAAAGACACTTGTCATGAAGGACTGACTATTTCTGAGACTGTAGTAGCCATTAAAAGTGGAATTTTGTGTTGAATCTTGTAGAAACCACTTGCTAATATTTGTCTCGAACTATTTAAATTATTTTTATTTAATTAGATAATTGCAAAAAAATAAAATGTTTTACATTTTGCTAACAAATCAAATAATTTTGATAGCAACTGGATATCTTGCCTGTAATATTAAAGCCTCCATACATACTAGACCAGTGATGGCGAACCTACGGCACGCGTGTCAGGGAGGCACGCAGAGCCGTCTCCGCTGGCACGCGGCCTCGCCACTACACTGCCGCTTTGATCTGCCGGCGCACGCTGCGGCTTCGGCAGTTCAAAGCTGTATCGGATTGGAGGAGACATTTCTCCTCTCTCCGCGCGAGAGGTAACAGAAGATGAAGCTGCAGCAGCGGTGAAAGCAGAAAGGTGAGTTTTTTTTTTTTTTCAACCAGCAGCCAGAATGGGGCAATACTAGGAGGAGGATGGATGGATGGGGCAATACTAGGAGGAGGATGGATGGATGGGGCAATACTAAGAGGAGGCAATACTAACAGGGGGCAGGATGGGGCATATTATTATGTGATGGGGCATATTGTTTTGTGATGGGGGCAGGATGGGGCATATTATTATGTGATGGGGCAGGATGGGGCATATTATTATGTGATGGGGCAGGACGGGGCATATTGTTATGTGATGGGGCAGGATGGGGCATATTTTTATGTGATGGGGCAGGATGGGGCATATTATTATGTGATGGGGGCAGGATGGGGCATATTATTAGGTGATGGGGACAAGGATGGGGCAGATAACTATGTGATGGAGGTAAGAAAAGGGCAATACTACCAGGGGGCAAGATGGAGCATATTACTATGTGATGGGGACAAGGGTGGTGCAATAATACCAGGGGACAAAGATGGGGCACATTAGTGCAGGACGGGGTATATTACTGCAACGGGACAAGGATGGGGCATATTGGTACAGCATGGGGTATATTACTGCATAGGTCCAAGGATGAGGCACATTAGTGCAGAATGGGACATATTACTGCAAAGGAATAAGGGTGGGGCATATTAATGGCAAGTGGACAAGGATGAGACACATTACTGCAGGATGGGGCATATTACTTCAAGGGGACACGGATGGGGCATATTACTACAAGGGGAAAAGGATAGAGTATTACTGCAGGATGGGGCATATTGCTGCAAGGGGACAAGGACAGGGCATTACAACAGGATGGGGCATTACTACATGAGGGGGGCAGGATAGGGACAATTACCACAAGGGGACAAGGATGGGACATTACTGAAGGGGACAAGGATGGGGCATACTACAAAGGGATAAGGACGAAGACATTACTACAAGAAGGGGGTCAGGATAGGAACATTACTGCCAGGAGAGGGTCAGGATGGAGCACAACTGCAAGGAGAGGGTCTGGATGGGGCCATAAATGCATGGAGATGGTCAGGATGGATCAAATAGCTAGGGGCGGATCAGAATGGAGCACATAGCTAGAAGGAGAGGATCAGGATGGAGAACATAGATAGAAGGAGAAGGTCAGCATGGAGCACATAACTACAAAGAGAGGGTCAGGATGGAGCACGTAACTACAAGGAGAGGGTCAGGATACAACACATTACTAGAAGGAGAGGGTCAGGATGGACACATTACTACAAGGAGAGGATCAGGATGGAGCCCGTAACAGAAGGAGGGGGAGAGGGTCAGGATGGGGCCATAAATGCATGGAGATGGTCAGGATGGATCATATAGCTAGGAGAGGATCAGAATGGAGCACATAGCTAGAAGTAGAGGATCAGGATGGAGAACATAAATAGAAGGAGAAGGTCAGCATGGAGCACATAACTACAAGGAGAGGGTCAGGATGGAGCACGTAACTACAAGGAGAGGGTCAGGATAGGACACATTACTAGAAGGATAGGGTCAGGATGGGAAACATTACTACAAGGAGAGAATCAGGATGGAGCCCGTAACTAAAAGGAGGGGGTCAGGATGGAGCACATAACTACAAGGGGAAGGTCAGGATGGGAAACATGACTACAAGGAGAGGGTTATGATGGAGCACATTACTACAAGGAGAGGGTCAGGATGGAGCACATTACTACAAGGAGAGGGTCAGGATGGAGCACATTACAACAAGGAGAAGGTCAGGATGGAGCACATAACTGCAAGAAGAGGGTCAGGATGGAGCATATTACTACAAGGAGAGGGTCAGGATGGAGCACATAACTGCAAGGAGAGGGTCAGGATGGAGCACATAGCTAGAAGGGGAAGGTCAGAATGGGACACATTACTGCAAGGAGAGGGTCGGGATGGAGCACATAAGTAGAAGGGGAAGGTCAGGATGGGACTCATTACTGCAAGGAGAGGTCAGGATGGAGATATTACTACAAGATGAGGACCAGGATTTCAGTATGAAATCTGCTTGTGTGGCGCCCCACCAAGCAGGCGTAACAGAGGGGTACTACACTCGGAAAAGAGGTGCAGATACTCCAGCTGCAGATGGACCCTAGGATGGTGGGTGGGACCCATAACCAGCACTCCCACACTAGTTTACAGGGTGGGAGGTTACCCGGGAGGGAATAAAACCACCTCTAGGGGGAACAAGGAGGTCTTTTAAGTGCTTTAGGTTTTGAGGTCGTTTGAGGTTTTTGGCTGATAGAGTCTCTCGGCTGAGGGATCAGGAAGGATGGAAATGGAAGAAAGGAAATAAGGAAAAAGAAAGGAAGCTTTTCCAGGAGAGAGCAGTAAGTTTGGGAAAGAAGGCCGTCAGCAGGTCTCCCAGACAGCTTACCGGGTACCAGAACCTGCACCTGTGGGATACTTTAGGACCACAGAGAATCCGGAGTCCCGCGGAGTCTACAATTCTCCCGGGCACCAGAGCAGACCAAAATAGGGAACCAGGCACCGCTAAAGGAACGTGTGGCCAGCCAGTAGAGGGTTACCTGATGGCAGCGAAGGTGAGAGAGGACAGGAGGTCAGGCTGATTTCAAGTCACCAGGCTTCACACCGCACTGGAAAGCAGGAAGGAACAGAAGGTGTTAGAGCACCAAGGGTTCCACCATACCACCTGGGATCCATTTGTAGCCACCCGTTAGCTACCTGTTCTTGTAACATCTGAATGCTGAACTGTAACTGATGCTGCTACAAGTTTCCAGTAAAGTACCTGGAGGAAAAGTGATATTGCCTCTGCCTCTGTCTCTATGCTGCATGAACTTGTTCTATTCACAGAGGTCCAGCCCTACCTGTAGGGGACTTTTCCAACTAAGCTGCACTATCATCCACCTCTGACGGACTGTGGCGGCACTGGTGACACCTCACCAGGAACTACAGGTGGCGTCATGACAAACTGTATATAATTCCCTTTAAATATACCCCTTTTTGAAGATATACCCAGGTCACGGGATCAGGCGTGGCCACCATTCCCTGTGACACAGCAGACATTAACCCCTTGGAGTCTGATACCCGAGTACCCCAAAGCCTGGGCTCGACATTTCTTTTTCTGGCATCACAAACAGGATATCGTGCCGGTATCACCGGGTACTGTGCGCCTTGAAATTGGACTTGTGCTTAAAACAAACGTTTTCCGCCATTGCTTGCCAAAAATGGGTTCCTGCCATTACTGCAGGAGGACCCAAGATGGATGTGCATGGGAGTTGGGGGTGCAGGGATGGATGTGCATGACAGGGTGGTGCTGGAATGTGCATGAGAGACAGAGGGTGCTGGGATGTGCACGGCAGGCAGGGTGAGGTGCTGGGATGTGCATGGGAGATGGGGGGGCTGGAATGTGCATAGGAGACTGGGGGTGGTGCTAAGTTAGTGTACCCTCTGTGTCATGCTGTATCTGGCAGTGGAGGGGTACTCTAGGGCTCAGTGTACCCCTCTATGTCATGTACCTGGCAGTGGAATTGTTACTCTGGGGCTTGGTGTACCCGTCTGTGTCATGCTGTACCTGGCAGTGGAGGTGGTTACTCTGGGGCTCGGTGTACCCCTCTGTGTGTGGGGATGGTCCATGTGCTGTCAGTGTGCGGTCCATGATTTTGTCGCACTCAAGACTGGCATTGAAGAGTCTCGTGCATGAATCGCATACTGTCGCAGTGTGGCGACCCGCTATGTAGGTGCCACAGAAGTGGTACTGCATCCAGAAAAGCGGTGTAGTACTCCACTGCAATTGGGACAATGGTCACAAGATGGAGCCCTAGAGCTGACACACACACACTAAAATAGTGGGTGGGAGGGACCCTGGGAGGGAATATAACGACCTCTAGAGGGAACCAGTGAGCGCAGAAGGACAGAGAAGAGTGGAGTCGGAGGTGAGAGGTGGAGGGAATCAGGCAGCCAGCCTGAAAGAACCAAGAGGGCCATCTTGGCTGAGGGGCCCTGAGAAGGAAAAGGTCCCAAAGAAAAAGAGAAAGAAAGCAAGAAAACTCAGAAACGCAGAGTTAACTAGAGTGGGGAAGTGAGTAACGGAAAGAGTTTGTCCCATAGGAAGTAACCCGGGTACCGGAGCCCGCACCTGTGAGATCATTCAAGGCTCACAGAAAATCCGCTAAACAGGGATATTGTATATATGGCCCTGACTCCCAAGAGCCCACAAGAGGGGAACCAGAACCGCAGTAGGCGGCTGCGGCATTCAGTAGAAGGTTAACCCGACGGGTACAAAAGGGAGAGGAGACAGAATAAGAAGCAGCAGGAGGCCAGATCATCTGTAGGAGATCAGGTTTCATAACACTGGGAACAGAAAAGAAGGAAAGGAACATAAAGGAGGGTTCCATCTTCAGCCAGAAATCCTAATTGCAGTCTGGAGCATTTGCCAGTTTACCATCTGCCTAACTGTTGAACTGTAAAGCTGACTGAAAGTGTTCAAGTAAAAGTTACCCGTTGAAGTGAAGTTCCGACTCTGCTGCATCCTTTCTATATAAACTGTTTGCATTACAGCATCACTGCCCCGGTGGTCCAGTCCCGCCTGCGGGAACTATTCCATCCAAGCCGTAATACCACCGACCACCGGAGAACTGTGGCGGCGCTGGTGAGCATCACCAGACTCTGCAGGTGGCGTCACGAAGACAACTTTGTAAATAGTCCCTTGTAAATATTCCCCCATTTATCAGTTGACCCCCAGGGCCACGGCTTCGGGGTGGCCACCCGTGACTTCCCTGACTCAAAGAGAGAGCCCGAGAGCCGAGTACCCCATAGCCCTGGGTGCGCATCAGCAGCATGTTGCGACTTTTTTCTCATCCTGAATCTTGATGAGAAAACCGCTGACAGTGCCTAGGGCAGCAGGAACTCCAAATACAGCCTTGGCTAGTAGCCAATCAGGGCGTATAAACCATCCACAACTTGCAGACACAAGAGCTTGTGTCATTGACTGCCTAAGTCATATGTCTCTTGGAATATGAGAAGTGGCCATTTACCGTCATCGCCATTTTGAGATTATTATTGCTAGGGACAGTGCTGATGCTGCTCCATACCTGCTACACAGAAAGGTAGGCCAGAGGGTTCATCCAGAAATAGCCATTTTTTGCTTAGAAACAATGATTGCCAAAGCTGTGTGCATTGCCAAAGATGCATTTTTTGCATTGAAAAAGTTATTGACAAATTTTTGTTTTCCCCCAAATGTGTTTTTTTTGGCCTCAAACAAGTGATTGCCAAATGCTTGTGGTTCCATAAAAGGCTTTTCTTGTCCTCAAACAAGTGATTGCCAAATATATCTGTTTCCCCTAACAGGCTTTTTGGGTCTTAAACAAGTGATTGTTAAATCTTTGTGTTTTTGTCAGGTCTGGTGATTCTGCACCTTAATGGGTCCGTTGTGCTCCTGAGCAAGCTCTGGCTCCGAACTGGCTCGCCCTTGCTGGCCATGAGGGGTGTTACCTATGGGGGGCAAAGCTTAAAACGGTGCCCATTCTGACAAGGTACTATGTACTAAAAGATGTACTCTGGGTGACGCCACTGCTCCATTTGATGGTGCCACTCATAGTCTCCCAGAATATCGGGTTCCCTGGCTCTAGCTGATGACAGTAGATATGGGATGTTGTATCTGATGATGGTGTGAGGTTCCCTCCATTTCACTCTCCTACTTCCCTCCTGTGGTTCTGTGGGCAGAGGTTGGGGAGTTGGCATTGCCTCAGTGGGTAACATTAATACTGGGAGGCAGTTTTAAGCCTTCCATATGCTGTGGTTGTTGCTGATTATTTCAGTTGTGTTGGGTGTTAGTGACACTCCCCTCCAGGGCCTTAGGATACTTTGACCAGGGCTGTTTTGAGGCTTCATCACGGGGATCACAGGGCCCGAGACCCGGCTCCGTGACCCTGGCGGTGTCATTAAAAGTTCGGTGTGGGTGGCTCTCTTTCTTAGGGATAGGAATCTGTGGCGCCCCGCAACGAGTGCGTCACAGGAGGGTATTGCAGCCAAGACAGCAGCAGCAATATTCTCTGACTAAGCAATGACACAGTTAAAACTCAGAGCTCCATACCCTACATGCACATCAGCATAGAGGGCCAATAAGGTCCTGGTGGGTGGAGTCTAGTGGAAGAGTGTAGTGGAGAAGGGAGACTTTTGAATTGGCAACGTAGGAGAAGGGAGCAAAAAGAACAAGCTCTGCAACCTAGGAGAGGGGGCCTGCACAGTCCCGTGCAGCCCCCTGGCCATCAACCCCGGTTGGGCGCCATTATTCCGGGGCCTCAACAACCGGACTCTGGGCGAATGCATACGGGTCAAGATCATCCCGTGCCCATCTACAACCGGTCTACTGGTACCGAAGCTAGTAGTTGTTCAGCACTGCTACGCGAACTAGGAGTGGAGGGACCGCTTTACAGGAGCACCCCACCACCGCCGCACACACAGAGTCGTCTAGCCAGCGGAGTACCCACTAAAAGGACCCAAGGCTCCCCACAAATCGGCCAGAATTCCCCGGTAGGGCAATCGAAGCAGCCTCCTTGTACCCGATCTGGCATTCCATGGCGACCTCGGCAGCACAGCTTAGTTAGAATGGAGGAACACCGCGGAGCTCTGAGAAACACTGGTCATTGCTAAGTCCACCCGGTCTGTTACCTGTCACTGTATGCCATGTATCACCTGCTGGTTACAGTAAAGTACCCGTTACAGAGACTTTCAGTGTCCGTGCCTTCTTATGAACTGTCTCTCTCCGCACAGTAAGGTAACCGCAGCTGCCTCAGAACATCTTGTGTGGCTCCTGGCTCCGGGGATCACCGCTCAGCCTGTGGGGAGCGTTCCATCTTGCTGCATTCCATCCCCCGGATGCCCATGCAGCGCCGGTGGACATCACCGGAACACTCATAAGTGGTGTCACGAAACAATTAACCCCTTAATCTGTTCAACCAACTACATCTTTATTGAATCTGGACCACCGGGCCCCACTACCGGCAGGCGCGGTTCCCGTGACAAGGAGGAAGAAGGAACGCCTGTTCCTCAGAGTCCCGGCCACGGTGAGTCAAATCTGACGTGGAGTCTTCATTCTGGGCAAGGATGACTGGACCTGGGGATACTTGTTAATTTATACTTGATGCCAGCCACAGGTTGCGGCTATAGATGGCCATCGCTGCTCTACAGCCTGTCTAAGGGCCGATGGTTGGGAGGCAGCAATGTTCTTAAACCCTCTATGGGTAGGGCTGACCCTAAAGTGGCCAAAAGTATCTAGGTGAGTTGGTAGTTGGGTTTCTGGTGCTTTAGACGTGTTCACAGAAAGAAAGTTCACAGACACAGTGCGCTGCAGTCTTCAGTTCTTTTACTCACAGTCTTTGTGTAGCAGCCCGCTGAGGACTGGGTCCTCAGAGGCAGGGATCCAGGTACTCCCTGGTAGTAGGATAATACGTAACCAGCATCCCTTCTCTGTCCTTTTCCAGGTCGTCTCAGGCTTGCCTCACCTGTCCTGCCTTGCGCCTTGCTACACAGAGCTCTGACCCAGTGACTGTGGGCTTTTCTTAGGGGTTAACCTGCAGTGTCTCTCCTTACCCTATGGTTGCCACCTTTTCAGCAGATGTGCACGGTTGTTGACCATGTCACCATCAAAGTGCCTCAGCCTCTGAGTAGTTAGCTGAGCCTGGTCTTCTCCCCTAGTCTTTTGGGTTCTCTGTGCTCCTTGTGGCCTATCCCTGACGCCTGACAATGGATACGAGACCCACGGGTGGATTGCTCACTTCCTGTGCCTATGGAACCCCCTCTTCCTCCTGGAGCCACTTGGGTGATGTTCTTCTCTATGGTTCGGCCTTAATACAAGCTCCCACTTGCTCCAGTCCTCTGGACAATTTTCAGGCGTACGTTCTCTAGCTTCCCTCTAACTTGACCTTGGTGTTCAATGGCCTCTCCTCAGCTGGTCACTCTCTTTCTCTGTTCAACTGTCTCTTCTCAGGTGTTCTAAATGTTTCTTGCTCTTTTTATACCCCTTGTCACATATCCTACTTCATTAACGTGTGTTCTTCCTGACCTCACTCCTTCCCAAGTGCTCCCTCTAACTAATTCCTTCACCACCCAACCCCACTTTAATCGTTCCTAGTGTGATCTGGGTGTCCTGGCACCGGTCTGTACCCCTCTTACCAGTGAGTAGGATACTACACTCTAACAGGGGTGCAGTACCTATGTGGCGACTGGATCCGCAGGGGCGCCACACTCCTCCTCCTTAAACCCAGCCCGTCCTCGGGCTGCAAGAGAACAGAAAAACAAGTGTTATCAAAGACTAGTGATGAGCGAGCATGCTCGCCACTACTCGGTACTCGCACGAGTATCACTGTACTCGGGCTACTCGGCGAGCACCGAGTAATCTCGCGACACTCGTGCTTTGCTCGTGGTTGTCATCTCTGCATGTTGGCGCTCTTTTGAGAGCCAGCCCACGTGCAGGGATTGGCTGCCAGACCACTGCAATGCCACAGCCCTGTTAGTTGTGGCATTGCAGTGATTGGCCGGCCTGCACAGCGTGACCGAGCCTTTATAAGACCCGGCCGCGCTGTGCTCTGCACACAGGCATCCAGACAGTGAGTGTAGGGAGAGTGTCTGCTGCTGCTTAGGGACAGATTTGCGGCCCTCATAGGTAGATCCGGAGCAGGGCTGCAAACTGCTGCTGACCACAACAGTCCTTCTCAGGACTAATCTAGGAGGATATAGGCAGGGTGATCCAGATCGGAGTCCAAGCTTTTCTGTGACCATTACAGTCACCAGACTGTTGTACTTACTAGCTTGATCCAGGTTAGGACTTAGGGACTAAAATCCTCATCTCCTGTGACCATTACAGTCACCAGACTGGTGTACGTACTACCTTGATACAGGTTAGGGACTAAAATCCTCATCTCCTGTGACTATTACAGTCACCAGACTGGTGTACGTACTACCTTGATCAGGTTAGGGACTAAAATCCTAATCTCCTGTGACCATTACAGTCACCAGACTGGTGTAATTACTACCTTGATACAGGTTAGGGACAAAAAATCCTAATCTCCTGTGACCATTACAGTCACCAGACTGGTGTAATTACTAGCTTGATACAGGTTAGGACTTAGGGACTAAAATCCTCATTTCCTGTGACCATTACAGTCACCAGACTGGTGTACGTACTACCTTGATACAGGTTAGGGACTAAAATCCTCATCTCCTGTGACCATTACAGTCACCAGACTGGTGTACGTACTACCTTGATACAGGTTAGGGACTAAAATCCTCATCTCCTGTTACCATTACAGTCACCAGACTGGTGTACGTACTACCTTGATACAGGTTAGGGACAAAAAATCCTAAGATCCTGTGACCATTACAGTCACCAGACTGGTGTAATTACTACCTTGATACAGGTTAGGGCCTAAAAGTCCTAATCTCCTGTGACCATTACAGTCACCAGACTGGTGTACGTACTACCTTGATACAGGTTAGGGACAAAAAATCCTAATCTCCTGTGACCATTACAGTCACCAGACTGGTGTAATTACTACCTTGATACAGGTTAGGGCCTAAAAATCCTAATCTCCTGTGACCATTACAGTCACCAGACTGGTGTACGTACTACCTTGATACAGGTTAGGGACAAAAAATCCTAATCTCCTGTGACCATTACAGTCACCAGACTGGTGTAATTACTACCTTGATACAGGTTAGGGCCTAAAATCCTAATCTCCTGTGACCATTACAGTCACCAGACTGTGTAATTACTACCTTGATACAGGTTAGGGCCTAAAAGCCTAATCTCCTGTTACCATTACAGTCACCAGACTGTTGTAATTACTACCTTGATACAGGTTAGGGCCTAAAATCCTAATCTCCTGTGACCATTACAGTCACCAGACTGGTGTAATTACTACCTTGATACAGGTTAGGGCCTAAAATCCTAATCTCCTGTGACCATTACAGTCACCAGACTGGTGTACGTACTACCTTGATACAGGCTAGGGACAAAAAATCCTAATCTCCTGTGACCATTACAGTCACCAGACTGGTGTAATTACTAACTTGATACAGGTTAGGGCCTAAAATCCTAATCTCCTGTGACCATTACAGTCACCAGACTGGTGTACCTACTACCTTGATACAGGTTAGGGACAAAAAATCCTAATCTCCTGTGACCATTACAGTCACCAGACTGGTGTACGTACTACCTTGATACAGGTTAGGGACAAAAAATCCTAATCTCCTGTGACCATAACAGTCACCAGACTGGTTTAATTACTACCTTGATACAGGTTAGGGACAAAAAATCCTAATCTCCTGTGACCATTACAGTCACCAGACTGGTGTAATTACTACCTTGATATAGGTTAGGGCCTAAATTCCTAATCTCCTGTGACCTCTACAGTCACCAGACAGTTGTCACTGTATGCAGGCAAAATGCGCAAGGGCGTTGGCAAGGGCGTTGGCAAGGAACAAGGAAGTGGACGTGATGGTGGTGCAGGCAGAGGCCGAGGTTGTGTGCAAGCACTAATTTCGCAACAACAAAGGGCCACATCTCCTCGCTCGCACGTCCTGTCCCAAATTCTTGGGGCCCGCAGCAGTACACCGCTGTTGAACCAAGACCAGTCTCAACAGGTTGTTACTTGGATAGCGGATAATGCTTCAAGTCAGATGGGCACCTCCACAAACACCCTGTCTTCCACACGGTCAAGTGTCAGTAGCCGTGATACTGCACCGCACATTTCACAACCTGATCCTCCTTCCTACCACTAGGCTGAGTACACGTCCACGGACATTACTGATCCCACACTAGGACACTCGGAAGAGCTGTTCACGTATCCATTCGCAGAATCTGGCCTGTCGCCACCTCCTCTTGAAGTGGGTGATGAGGAGATGGTATGTACAGATGCCCAAATATTTGAGCAGCCACGTTCTCACGAACGGAAAGTTGGCAAAGTGTCTCAACAAGGGGTGGTCGATGATGAGACACAATTGCCAGGAAGTCAGGAGGAGGATCAGGGTGCGGAAGAGGAAGACGACGTGGTGGATGATCCAGTAGCTGACCCAACATGGCAGGAGGATATGCAGAGCGAGGCCAGCAGTGCACAGGGGGAGGGAGGCGCAGCTTCCCAACAGGCAGTACGAAGCAGGGTCGTGTCCGCAGGCAGAAGGCTGGCAACCGTTCCCCGGAACAACAACACGACTCAAGGTGCCTGTGCAAATGTTCGGTCTTCCCGAGTCTGGGAGTTTTTTAAGTTGGCTCCAGAAGACTCTAAAAAGGCCATTTGCCACACCTGCCATGCCAGTATCAGCAGGGGTATGAAAACTAGCAGCCTGACCACCACCAGCATGATCAGGCACATGTCATCCAAGCACCCGACTTTGTGGGAGGTACAACAGAGTTGAGGAGCGGTGCTTGCTGATTTTACTGCTACGTCTTCGCCTGTTGTGCGTGCGAGCCAATCCCCTGTCCATGCTGGCCGCGAACAAGCCTCTGGCCCTGCACCTGAAGTTGCCCACACACAAATTACACCACCATCAAGCACGTCCTTGTCCTAGCGCAGCTTTCAATTATCCATTCAGCAAACTTTTGAACGCAGGCGCAAATACGCTGCCAACGCCCCACATGCCACAGTCCTGAATGATCACATTTCGCGACTCATAGCGCTAGAAATGTTGCCTTTCCGGCTGGTGGAGACGGAAGCATTCCGCGACCTGATGGCGGCTGCTGTCCCACGTTACTCGGTCCCCAGCCGCCACTATTTCTCCAGATGTGCCGTCCCCGCATTGCATAACCACGTGTCCAACAGCATCACACGTGCCCTGAACGACGCTGTTTCAGCCAAAGTCCACCTAACCACAGACACGTGGACAAGTGCTTGTGGGCAAGGCCGCTACATCTCCTTGACGGCACACTGGATTAATATTGTGGAGGCTGGGACCCAGTCTGAGCGAGGGACGAACACGTCCTTCCCACACCAAGGATAGCAGGCCCTACCTCTGTCAGGGTTTCACCGACACTCTACAGCTCCAGAATGTCATGCTCCTCAGCCTCCTCCTCCTGCGCATCCTCATCCACTGTACCCTCCACAAGAGTCCCAAGCTGGAAGCACTGCAGCACTGCCTCTGCAAAGCGGCAACAGGCTGCGCTGAAGCTAGTCTGCATAGGTGACAAACCCCACAATGCAGAAGAGGTGTGGACAGCTCTGAAACTGTCACGGGTGGCACGGATGACAGGGTGGAGGCCACGCGCAGACGATCCCAGCGTGTGGCCCACCAGCCATAATGGTGGAGGATGGTCCGTCTCTTTCAGGGGCATTTACCTTCTGTGTAGATGGAGAGAGGGTGTGATGGGATCTCGCTGTTATGGGGGGACGGCTGTGGAGGTCTTGTGCTCGGTCTGGTTTTATCCACCAATATTGTAGGTCACTAGGACCCAGCGGATTCCTTCCACTTTTATAAGGAGGTTCATCACCCTTCCTCGGTGCAGGTGATAGTTCCTTGTGCACTCATTATCCTTGCTCCAGCAGACGCGGAGGTTGTGGAGGTTGCTGAGCTCTGCTGTCAGATAAGTGTTTCCTTTTCCCAAATGTCTGTCTTCCCTGGTGTTTGTCTTTAGTTGATAGTGGAGGGGTCTAGTGAACCCCTCCATCTGATCCTTAGATAAGATAGTGCTAGGATCAGAGAGGGACGAGGTTCGTGGTCGGCGACAGTTGAGGAGACTGTATAGGGACGTTAGGGCAGACAGGGTCAGCTCTAGGAAGTCTAGGGGTCACCGTCTCCTTCTTGTGCCCTTAGCGTTAGGGACTCCTTATTCCCCCCCCCCGTCGTTATCCTACGCTGGGTGTCTTCCCCACTCCCAGCGTGACATTATCACCTGCCGTAACTGTAAGTGAAGGAAGGGGAGGATTCGATTTTTCTCCTTTTCCTTATGGATCCTGTGTCTGCTTTGGCCCAGCAGCTGCAGACTTTGTCTTTGGAGGTTGCGGACCTTCGGTCGGCTCTACAGGGACCACAATCACAACATGGTGTCTTGGGGAATCAAGCAGTGGGTCCGGCCAGACCGGAACCTAAGGTTGCCCTCCCTGACAGGTTTTCAGGAGGCAGAGATAAATTTACTGTGTTCAAAGAGGCCTGTAAATTATACTTCAGGCTTAGGCCGTATTCTACTGGTGACGAGCAGCAGCGGGTAGGGATTATTATATCATTGCTGCAGGGGGATCCCCAATCCTGGGCTTTCTCTCTGCCACAGGACTCTACTTGTCTCCAGTCTGTGGATGGATTTTTTGACGCCTTAGGCCTCATATATGATGACCCTGACCGTGTCTCTTTGGCTGAATCCAAATTGCGCCATCTCCACCAGGGGACTCGGTCAGCGGAATCATATTGTTCTGAGTTCCGCAGGTGGGCTATGGACACGAAGTGGAACGATCCGGCTCTCAGGAGTCATTTTTGCCAGGGTCTTTCGGAAAGACTGAAGGATGCCCTGGCAGTGTATGAGACCCCTCCGTCCCTGGAGGCAGCTATGTCGTTGGCTATTCGCATGGATAGACGCCTCCAGGAGCGGAGGGGTAGACCTCCTGCAACTGGGAGCCCTTCTCGTGGTGGTTCCTTGTTGCCGGGTGGTCACTCGGAGGGCGAGTCATTTCTCCCGAGGGGGGAGGAACCTATGCAACTTGGAGGAGCGGCGGCCTCGAGGCTCTCCTCCGGTGCCTCCCGGGGCAGGGGAAAGGGGGTCTGTTTTTTCTGTGGGAAAGGAGACCATTTTATCGGGGCCTGTCCCTACGCTCCTAAACGGACTGGGGTGCCGGGACCTCATGTGTCTATGGGGGGTGTGGGGGTAGTCGAGCGGGAGGTGTGTGTATCCTCCGTTTGTACTTCCCATTTTCTCCTGAGTGCAGAGGTGGCGCTAGAGAGCAAAACGGAAGGCATTTCTGTGTTTGTGGACAGTGGTGCGGGGGTCAGCATGGTGGATGCTCGTTTTGTACACGCTCATGGGCTTAACCGCTGTTTATTGTCTCGCCCCATCCGTATCTATGCCATCGACTCAGCACCGCTTGCTCAGGGTAGTCTCACACATATCGTACATAACATTAAGTTAACGGTTGGATCCCAACATCAGGAGACGTTATCTTGCTATGTTTAGACGGTCTCCCGCTCCCATTGTCCTGGGCTTGCCATGGTTGATTAAACATAATCCCGTAGTGGATTGGCAGTCCAGGGACATTGTGGAATGGAGTGATTTTTGTTCGGAGAATTGCTTGGCTACATCCTTTTCGGTGGTATCTGCTGAATCTCTGCCCCCATTCCTATCGGAGTATGAGGATGTGTTCTCAGAGAAGGGGTGCCGAGACTTGCCCCCTCATCGGGCATATGATTGCCCTATCAACCTCGTTCCCGGAGCTAAACTGCCTAAAGCTAGGATGTTTACTATATCTGGTCCCGAAAGACAAGCAATGAAGGATTTCATTTCTGAAAGTCTAGAGACGGGTCACATTAGGCCCTCCACGTCGCCGGTTGCGGCTGGTTTCTTTTTTGTGAAAAAGAAGGATGGGGGCCTCCGTCCTTGTTTGGATTTTCGGGAATTGAATCGGATTACTGTCCGTGATCCATACCCCCTCCTCTGATCCCTGATTTGTTTAGTCAGGTTGTGGGTGCTAAATGGTTCTCCAAGTTGGATTTGAGGGGGGCCTACAACCTGATTAGGGTCAGAGAGGGGGATGAATGGAAAACTGCATTCAATACCCCGGACGGCCATTTTGAAAGTCTCGTGATGCCGTTCGGGCTCACTAACCCCTGCGGTTTTCCAACATTTTGTCAATGATATTTTCCATCATTTGGTGGGTAGATTTGTAGTTGTTTACTTGGACGATATCTTGATCTATTCTCCTGATATGGAGACGCATCAGTCCCATGTCAAACAGGTGTTGCAGGTCTTACGGGACAACAAACTGTATGCTAAACTCGAGAAATGTGTTTTCGCCATTCAGGAGGTTCGTTTTTTGGGGTACCTCTTGTCGCCGTTGGGTTTCCGGATGGATCCGGAAAAGGTCCGGGCGGTGCTGGACTGGGAGCGGCCGGACAATCTACGGGCATTGCAACGTTTTTTGGGGTTTACCAATTTTTACCGTAAATTTATTAAGAATTATTCGGTACTGGTGACGCCTCTAACGGACATGACTAGGAAGGGGACGGATTTTTCTGAGTGGTCTGATTCTGCTCGCCAGGCTTTCTCCTCCCTGAAGCGTTGTTTTGCTTCCGCGCCTGTTCTTTGTCAGCCCGATCTTTCTCGGCCCTTTGTTGTGGAGGTGGATGCGTCTGAGGTGGGGGTGGGGGCTGTGTTGTCGCAGGGCCCTTCGCCTGGGAGATGGGTGCCCTGTGCGTTCTTCTCCAAGAAGTTGTCGTCGGCCGAGAGGAATTATGATGTGGGTAATAGGGAGCTCTTGGCTATTAAGTTGGCTTTTGAGGAATGGCGGCACTGGCTGGAGGGGGCTGTCCATCCCGTCACGGTTATTACCGACCATAAGAACCTGTCTTACCTTGAGTCCGCCAGGCGTCTCAATCCCCGGCAGGCCAGGTGGTCTTTGTTTTTCACGAGATTTAATTTTACCGTCACCTACCGTCCGGGGGTTCAGAATGTGAAGGCGGATGCATTATCGCGTAGTTTTCCGGGTGGTAGTACTCATGAGAGTCCCGTCCCCATCTTGCAGGAGGGGGTGGTTGTTTCTGCTCTTTGCCCTGATCTAGAGGGGGAGGTGTTGAAGGTTCAGGGGGGCGCCCCTGCCTCCTGTCCTTC
This sequence comes from Allobates femoralis, assembly GCA_033576535.1. Lineage (NCBI taxonomy): Eukaryota > Metazoa > Chordata > Amphibia > Anura > Aromobatidae > Allobates > Allobates femoralis. The sequence continues at coordinate 384,479,744 of JARQOC010000003.1, forward strand.
TGGGAGGCTTTTTGTGCCGTTCTCTTTGCGTCTCAGGGTGCTGTCGGAACATCACGACTCTGTACTGGCGGGGCATCCGGGCGGTAGGGCCACTTTCGATCTCTTGTCTCGTCGCTTTTGGTGGCCGGGGTTGAGGAAGGACGTAGCGGAATTCGTATCCGCCTGTGGTGTGTGTGCACGTGCTAAGGTTCCGCATACCCGTCCGTCTGGGTCTCTCGTGCCATTGTCTATTCCTGAGAGGCCATGGACACATTTGTCAATGGATTTTATCACCGATCTTCCGGCGTCTGCGGGCAAGACGGTGGTACTGGTAGTAGTAGATAGATTCAGTAAGATGGTTCGCTTTGTGGCACTGCCCGCACTTCCTAATGCTCGGACTCTGGCACAGGTGTTTGTAAGTGAAATCGTGAAGCTTCATGGGGTTCCCTCTGATGTGGTTTCTGATCGCGGTACTCAGTTCGTCTCCAAATTTTGGAAGGCTTTTTGTACACGTTTGGGGATTACGTTGTCCTTTTCTTCTGCTTTTCATCCTCAGTCTAATGGTCAAACCGAACGTGTGAATCAGAATTTGGAGACTTACCTGAGGTGTTTTGTCTCTGACCATCAGGAGACTTGGGCAAGTTATTTGCCCTTGGCCGAATTTGCCCTTAATAATCGCCTTCAGGAGTCCACTGGCAAGTCACCGTTTTTCGGTGCATATGGGTTTCATCCTCAGTTTGGTACTTTTAGTGGTACGAGTCCTTCCGGAGTTCCGGAAGAGGACCGTTTTACCTCGTCCCTCTCCTCGGTTTGGCGGGGTGTGCAGCGTAGCTTGAAGCTCTTAGGTGACAGGTACAAACGTATGGCTGACAGGAAGCGTGCGCCAGGTCCGGACCTATGTGTGAATGACTACGTGTGGTTATCTACCAAGAATGTGAAGTTGAAGGTGCCCTCTTGGAAGTTGGGGCCCAGGTTTATTGGCCCCTATAGGATAACCGCCGTTATCAATCCCGTGGCGTTTCGTCTCGCGTTGCCTCCTGCTCTTAAGATTCACGATGTGTTTCACAGGTCGCTCCTCAAGCCGTATGTGCCATCATCTAACCCGTCTCCTTTGCCTCCTGAGCCCATCTGTGTGGCGGGGAATCTGGAATTCGAGATCTCGAGGGTGGTTGATTCACGCATGTTGCGCCGTTCTCTTCAGTATTTAGTGCACTGGAGGGGGTACGGTCCTGAGGAGCGGATGTGGGTGCCGGCGTCGGAGGTGTCCGCCGCGAGGCTGGTCCGCGCTTTTCACCGTTCCCATCCGGATAAGCCTGGTCCTGAGTGTCCGGGGGCCACTCGTTGGAGGGGGGGTACTGTCACGGGTGGCACGGATGACAGGGTGGAGGCCACGCGCAGACGATCCCAGCGTGTGGCCCACCAGCCATAATGGTGGAGGATGGTCCGTCTCTTTCAGGGGCATTTACCTTCTGTGTAGATGGAGAGAGGGTGTGATGGGATCTCGCTGTTATGGGGGGACGGCTGTGGAGGTCTTGTGCTCGGTCTGGTTTTATCCACCAATATTGTAGGTCACTAGGACCCAGCGGATTCCTTCCACTTTTATAAGGAGGTTCATCACCCTTCCTCGGTGCAGGTGATAGTTCCTTGTGCACTCATTATCCTTGCTCCAGCAGACGCGGAGGTTGTGGAGGTTGCTGAGCTCTGCTGTCAGATAAGTGTTTCCTTTTCCCAAATGTCTGTCTTCCCTGGTGTTTGTCTTTAGTTGATAGTGGAGGGGTCTAGTGAACCCCTCCATCTGATCCTTAGATAAGATAGTGCTAGGATCAGAGAGGGACGAGGTTCGTGGTCGGCGACAGTTGAGGAGACTGTATAGGGACGTTAGGGCAGACAGCGTCAGCTCTAGGAAGTCTAGGGGTCACCGTCTCCTTCTTGTGCCCTTAGCGTTAGGGACTCCTTATTCCCCCCCCCGTCGTTATCCTACGCTGGGTGTCTTCCCCACTCCCAGCGTGACAGAAACAGCAGGCAGATCACTGGCTCACACCTCTGAACCTAAAGCCAGGAAAGGTCGTGTGTGACAATGGCCGGAACCTGGTGGCAGCTTTGAGGCGAGGGCAGCTGACGCATGTTCCATGCGTGGCCCATGTGCTCAACCTGGTGGTTCAGAGGTTTGTAAAGTCATACCCAGAGGTGTCTGAACTGCTGGTAAAAGTTCGCCGTCTGTCTGCACATTTTCGCAAGTCACCTGCTGCTTCAGCCGGCCTTGCCGGCTTTCAGCGCCGTTTGCGTCTTCCGGCCCACAGACTGGTGTGTGATGTCCCCACGCGTTGGAATTCAACTCTGCACATGTTGGTCAGGATATGTGAGCAGAAGAGGGCAGTTGTGGACTAACTGCATCATCTAAGCCGTCGGGAAATGGGTCAAACTCCACACATAACACCTGAGGAGTGTAGATGGATGTCGGACCTATGTACCGTCCTCCAAAACTTTGAGGACTCCACCAAGATGGTGAGCGGCGATGACGCCATTATTAGCGTCACCATACCACTACTCTGCCTTCTAAAACGGTCTCTGCTGAAAATCAAAGAGGATGCATTGCAGGCCGAGCGCGATGACTTGGAGCAAGAAACAGTAGTGGGTGTGGGTGAAAACACACAGCCCAGCCTCATCTCATCACAACGTGCAGTGGAGGACTATGACGAGGAGGAGGAGGATGAAGACATGGAGCAACTCTCTGGCCAAATTGAGGATATGGCATGCACACCACTCATACCCTCAATTCAGCGTGGCTGGCCAGAGGACAGGGGAGATGAGGAGGAGGAGGAGGAGGAGGACAGCATGTTCAGTCATCGTGTTGGTCTGGATACTAAAGTGATGGCTGTTAAGAGTCTGGCGCACATGGCTGACTTTATGGTAAGCTGCCTGGCTCGTGACCCTCGCGTTCAGAACATCTTGGCCGACAATCAGTACTGGTTGGCAACACTGTTAGACCCACGCTACAAGGAGAACTTTATGTCTCTCATTCCTGAGGCGGAGAGGTCAGCCAAAATGAAGCAGTTCCACAGGGCCATAGTCACGGAAGTAGGCAAATCATTCCCCTCACAAAACGCTAGCGGCATAGGTCAGGATTTGGTGGACAACCAAGGCGTACGGCCGAGAGGGGCACAAGTCCAATCCGCCAGAGGTAGGGGAACAGTCTTTACAATGTGGGACAGTTTTTTCAGCCCCTCACGTACCACAGCCCCTGAGGTGCGGGGTAGTGCCACCAGAAATGCTAAGTTTGGGCAGATGCTGAAGGAGTACCTTGCAGATCGAACAACTGTACTGCGAGATTCCTCTGTGCCTTTCAATTATTGGGTCTCCAAGCTGGACACGTGGACATGAATTGGCTCTCTACGCCTTGGAAGTCCTGGCCTGCCCTGCCGCTAGCGTTTCATCAGAGCGTGTTTTCAGTGCTGCAGGTGGAATCATTACTGATAAACGCACCCACCTGTCAACTGAAAATGCTGACAGGCTGACTCTGATCAAGATGAACAAGGGTTGGATTGGGCCAGACTTCACCACACCACCAGCAAATGACAACTGAATTAAAATTTTGTTTTGGGTATTTGCCATGTACCTCCACTCACCCATGGGTACACACTTCTGGACTTTGGCTAATCGCTGGACTGCTCCTCCTTCTCCTCATGTGCCACCATGATGACCGTTACAATAGTTAGGCTGTTGTTTGAGGTATACCCGCAGTGGTAATTTTTTCGCCCATTCTTTTAGAATGGGCATTACAACGACAGGAGACCCGCTCCTTTTGAATGGAAAAAATGTTTTGAGGCCCTCCTGCACGTCTCTATCCAGGGACAATGTGGAGCCTCCCAATTTTTGGCTGCCCTGCCAAAGGGCTATACTACAATACACCCGCTTGAGGTTTACAGGCCCTACTGCATGTCTGTATGCATGGGTCATTGTTGAACCTCCCAATTTTTGGCTGCCCTGCCAAAGGGCTATACTACAATACACCCACTTGAGGTTTACAGGCCCTACTGCATGTCTGTATGCATGGGTCATTGTTGAACCTCCCAATTTTTGGCTGCCCTGCCAAAGGGCTATACTACAATACACCCACTTGAGGGTTACAGACCCTACTACATGTCTGTATGCATGGGTCATTGTTGAACCTCCCAATTTTTGGCTGCCCTGCCAAAGGCCTATACTACAATACACCCACTTGAGGGTTACAGGCCCTACTACATGTCTGTATGCATGGGTCATTGTTGAACCTCCCAATTTTTGGCTGCCCTGGCCAAAGGGCTAGACTACAATACACCCACTTCATGTTTACAGGCCCTCCTGCACGTCTCTATCCAGAGACAATGTGGAGCCTCCCAATTTTTGGCTGCCCTGCCAAAGGGCTATACTACAATACACCCACTTGAGGTTTACAAGCCTTACTGCATGTCTGTATGCATGGGTCATTGTTGAACCTCCCAATTTTTGGCTGCCCTGCCAAAGGGCTATACTACAATACACCCACTTGAGGTTTACAGGCCCTACTGCATGTCTGTATGCATGGGTCATTGTTGAACCTCCCAATTTTTGGCTGCCCTGCCAAAGGCCTATACTACAATACACCCACTTGAGGGTTACAGGCCCTACTACATGTCTGTATGCATGGGTCATTGTTGAACCTCCCAATTTTTGTCTGCCCTGGCCAAAGGGCTAGACTACAATACACCCACTTCATGTTTACAGGCCCTCCTGCACGTCTCTATCCAGGGACAATGTGGAGCCTCCCAATTTTTGGCTGCCCTGGCCAAAGGGCTATATACAATATACCCACTTCATGTTTACAGGCCCTCCTGCACGTCTCTATCCAGGGACAATGTGGAGCCTCCCAATTTTGGACTGCCTTGGCAAAGGAAAATACTACAATAGACGCAGTTCCTCAAAATGGGCACGTTATCTCAAGACTGGGCTTCATGTACGTCTCTTCTCAGGGTCTTCTCAGGGTCATCGGAGTGCCTCACAATGTTTTCACGTAAAATCTTTCATGTAATCACAAAAAGTAACATACAACAGCTGTATCTCACTATTGGGTATGTGCCCTTAACATTTCCACCCTAAATATTAATTTTGGTGTCATTTTGGAAGGTTTTCTGGTGACTCCGTAAAATTGGCGTGAAACTCGGACAACATTGTTCACAGCTGTGACTTTTGAGTGAGAAATGCTTCCAGGGGTCATTTGAGCACTCTTCTGAGACTTTTGTGACATTTTTAGGGTTTTTCCATGCTGCCGGCAGTCATTTCATAAAAATACTCGGGTCTCCCATAGGATAACATTGGGCTCGGTACTCGGGCCGAGTACACGAGTATCTCGGTATGCTCGGCCCGAGCTTCGAGCACCCGAGCATTTTAGTACTCGCTCATCACTATCAAAGACATGCAAACATTTTCTAATGCTGTAAAACAAGAACAATAACAATAAGTAGGCTTTTCATCCCTTTAACAGGAGGTACGGTTACTTAAACGTTGCAGATATAAAAGTAGAAAATCATGCATAAATAACTATATACAGTCCTGCCAAGTCCAGTTAAACCCTATTCTGGTATGCATTACACTGTCCTAGGTGTTAAACAGGCTAGTGTTCTGCACTTGATGTCTTCGGGGGGACCCACCACAAGTAAACCCCCAGCACATGCCCTGGGCGTGGCAACAGGGTAACAGAGAAAGAGTCTTCGGCCATGCTAGTGGGTTTTGGTTCGGTGTGGACTTACTAACATGTCGGCTCTAAAACCAACAGGGAGCAAACCGGGGTGCTAACTATTTACACTCACAGTTCGGGATACACATAGTCCATAGCCACTCAGTCTTTTGTCACATCATTTTCATACATACTATCCTACACTCATTCAAAATCTACATATACACATCACTAAACAAGAACTACACACATATATACCCTAACCAGCTTAACAAAAGAACTACAAACTATTTACAATGCCACATGTTGGACCGTGGCTTTTTCCACATTAGCACTACAGCAGCCAGGTTTTCTACAGCTGCTGCTGCTGATGCCACAGGCTCAGTCTGTGTAGCCACCTCCCTGATGCTGACTACTACTGTGATTCCTCCCAGCACAGTCTGTGTAGCGACATCTACAGTTCTGGGATGGAGCTCTTGCACTGTTTCGGACAGCTGGTTTAACCTCTGAAACTGCACAGGCACAACTGCTGGCTCTAGTACCTGGGGCTCAGGTGTGTAAGTGGGTGGCTCATCCCTGACTAGTACTAGATGGACATCCAGGGCATACCACCCCCGCTCTCCCAGGTGCTGGGTAAAGGTGACCTTGTTGCCAGGTTGTAAATCACGACCAAGGTGACCTTCCAGCAGGTGGAATTCTATGTCCCTGCTGGGTCACAAAGAGTTCTCTGCCACTTCTCTGCTCCTTGACAAATCCCCAGCCTTTGTCCTGGTGGAACCGGCCAAAGAACCCTTACAAATTCGGCCCCGCTCTGCTGCCTTCCATCAGCGGACCCGGTGCTTTTCTTGCAGCTTCCGCTCCTCAATGACAAGCAACGTAGCCTGCCGCTCCACCTCTTCAACTTCCCTCTGGGCCTCTTGCTTGGCCCGCTTCTGGTGACAGTATTCTGCCCAACTAAAAGTCTCCACTGTGGGCCTTCCCTCTCTGGTCTCTCCTGGGAAGCCCATTAGTGAGTTCCCCTGGTTGACCCATCTGAGGACCTCCCGTTCCACATACACTTCCTCCATGGCCAGCTCAGGCTCTAGCGGGGCCACCCATCTGTGCTGGACTACAGACTGGTCCAACTGTAAGTTCTTACTATTCCGGCCTGGTGCAAGGTGGAAGGGAGCGTCTAGGGGCCCTATCAGGGTGTCATTAGCCTCTAGGGGAACATCAGTACCTTTGCTCTCCTCGGCACCGACCTCTGCTTCCTCCTCCGTGGCTGGCAATGGCGGTTGCGGCGGCATCCACCTCCGGGTCATTCTGTTTAGCAGATTGTCCTTCTACACCTCCACCACCTCCACCTGGGCCTTTCTCAGTTGCTGACCCAGATTCTCCACCTCACTCTGCAGGAATCCCGGGTCCAGGAGCGAAAGCTTTCCCATGTCCTCCTCCATCTCGTTGGAGTAGTACTCTTCCTCCACCAGGACGTCCGAGTACTTGGCTGCCATCTTGCTCTGGTGATCACAAATCCCTTGATCTCCTGCTCCTTTCTCTTGGCGGTTATTGTTCTGGGTGCTGTCGGCCACACGTCTGGGGGGTCATTTTGATTGACTGGCACATTCTGCTGCACAAAAGTTCCTTTGGAGGGCGGGCACAGCTTTTCGCGCTACTCTGTAAACCGGCCCACAAAGGGAGGCCGTACCACTCCCTCCTTGTTAGCCATGGCCCTTGTTCTTTTTACTGAGCACAGTTCAAAGTTCTTTAACACCATTACTAAGGTGCACAAGGCCCGTTCTACCAGGCCAGTGGATCCTGTTCATGAGTCACACACCCCTCCAGGACCTTAGGATACTCGGAACCGGGCTGTTTTGAGGCTTCATCATGGGGATCACAGGGACCGAGACCCTGCTCTGTGACCCTGGCGGCGTCATTAAAAGTTCGGTATGGGTGGCTCTTTTTCTTAGGGATAGGGATTTGGCATGAAGGGTTCATTCTGGGCAAAGATGACTGGACCTGGGGATACTTGTTTAATTTATACATGACGTCACACTCTGGTTGCGGGTATAGATGGCCGCCGCTGCTCCACAGTTTTCCTAGGGGCCGATGGTTGGGCGTAGTGATGAGCCACCACTTAAGTGTTTGAATTGGATTAAATTCGTCAAATTGGGGTGCGTTCGTTGAATTGTTCATCAAATGTTCGTCGAACACCATCCAACCCCATTAAAATCAATGACAGGCTACAGCAAACACATTTAAAACACCTTCAACAGTGTCCAAAAGCTGCCAATCTACTCAGAATAGACAACAAACACCAGGAAAAGTGACAACAATCTAACCACAGTACAAATAGTCTCATGGCATAGCATGGGTGCATGAGACACGGTCTGTGCCAGCCTGCACACTCTTCCAAAGCACTTCAAAAGAGGATGCATTTCACCACAGACACTTGGACCAGTAATCATGGACAGGGGCGTTACATGTCTGACTGGCCACTGGGTAACTATCGTGTTTCCCCGATTTTAAGTCCCCCCTGATTATAAGTCCGCCTAGGGGGAGGGCCTGCCGATATAAGGCCTTACCTTTGCTCCCGCTGTCCGGTGCCGTCCTGTGTAGTGTCCCTGGTTTTCCTCCGGCCTCCTCTGTGATGCCCCGGTCTGCGGTATGGTGCGGTCCAGTTCCCTGCAGCGGGCCACTTCCTGCTTTACCCAGAATCCCCACCCAGGTCAGGCCCTGCGCCAATGAGAGAGCAGGACCCGTGATGTCACATGGGCGCCGCTGGGCTGTGATTGGCTCACGGGTCCTGAGCCAATCACAGCCCAGCGACGCCCATGTGACATCACGGGTCCTGCGCTCTCATTGGTGCAGGATCTGACCTAGGCGGGGATTCCGGGTAAAGCAGGAAGTGGCCCGGGGCAGCACCGATCAACAGGGAACCGGACTGGATCGCACCACACCGCAGACCGGGGCATCACAGAGGAGGCCAGAGGAGCACCGGGGACACCACACAGGATGGCACAGGACAGCGGGGGACAAAGGTAGGAAGCATTTTGTGTGTGTGTATGTGTGTGTGTATGTATATGTGTGTGTGTGTATGGGTGTGTGTGATGGGAGGCTGCAGTGTGGATGGGAGGCTGCGGCTGCCAATATAAGACCCCCCCCGAAAATAAAATAAGACAGGGTGCCACTTTTGGTGCTCAAAACAATATAAGACACGGTCTTATTTTCGGGGGAACACGGTATGGTGACAGCAGGAGAAGGGGCTGCTGTACAAGTCTTGCCGTCCCCACGAGTTGTGCTTCAATCCTCTGTATGTAGAAGTTCCTCCACTGCTTCTGCCTCCTCAACCTCGTCTCGGTCTTCCACATGCGACCCAAAGCCTGTCTGGTAGTGCCACCTGCATTCTAACTGTGCAGAAGGAATCCTGCACACCTCCTTACTATGCAAGCAGCAGGGCTCAACAGCATCAGGCGGTGTTTACATTGAAATGTCTGGGAAATGTGAGTCACACAACTGAGGAGTTGTGGTCAGCTCTGGAGACCAAGTTTTCATCAATGGTTGTTTCCACTGAACCTGCAGCCAGGGAAGGCCGTGTGGGACAATGCTGCAAACCTGGGTGCGGCACTTTGCCGAGGCAATGTGACACAGATGCCTTGTATGGCTCACGTTTTGAACCTGGTTATCCAGCAATTTTTAGCCCACTATCCTGGCCTAGATGGGCTTCTGCAGAGGGCACAGTCACTGTGTGCTCACTTCCGCCGTTCGCATCCTGCAGCTCAACGACTTGCAACTCCACAGAAGTGATTCAGCCTGCCAGTTCACTGGCTGAAATGTGATGTGCCGGCACGATGGAATTCAACTCTGCACATGTTGCAGCGACTGTGGCAGCACCGACGAGCCCTGGTGCAATACGTTATGACGTATAGCCTGGGCCAACGAGTTCAAGGTGGGGCAAATCACACTGCTGGAGTGGTCTCAGATCAAGGACCTATGCACCCTTCTGCACAGTTTTGAAATGGCGACGAAGATGTTTAGTGCTGATGATGCCATTATCAGCATGACTATTCCGGTCATCTACATGCTGGACCACACTTTAAACAGTATTCGGAGTCAGGTGCTGGGACAAGAGGAGGGGGAGGAAGTACAAGAGGAGTCGTATGCGGAAGGGATAACAAGATCTCCAAAGTCCAGACGGTAGGCAGCACCAAGACGGCAGGCATGGGAGGGTGGGGGAGAGGATTAACGAATGCGCATGGTAGCAGCCAAACTGTTGAGGAAGGTGCAGGAGCCGAGGAACAAGTGGAGGACGAACTGGCAATGGGCATGGAAGATCAGCAGATGAGGGAGACCTTGATGACATTTCTGTTGTGCGAGGTTGGGGGAAGAGGGCAGAGGAAGAAAGCTTTAATATTACTTTGCCGCCACCAACACAACAAGGACTTGGTCCTCCTGGTTGTGCAAGACACATAAGTGCCTACTTGCTGCACTACTTGCAACATGACCCTTGGATTGTCAGAATTTGACTTAATGCCGACTACTGGGTTGCCACACTCTTAGATCCCTGGTGCAAGAGTAAATTTGGGAAAATAATTCCTGCCATAGAAAGGGATGCACGCATGCAGGAGTATCAGCAAAAGCTGTTACAGAATCTTAGATCTGCTTTTCCACAAAACACCAGTGGTGCACATATCTAATCTCACAGTTCTAACTTGCCAATCGTGGGACTGTTGAGTCATCACTCAAACCGTAACAGTAACACCGTATCTGGTGGTAATAGAAATTTTGTGGAATCGGTTCACCAATTTTTTAGACCATCCTTTGCAAGGCCAGAAGAGACAAGAAGTCTGACACATAGTCAACGCCTAGAGAGGATGGTACAGGAGTATCTACAGCTGAATATCGATGCCATGACTGTGGAACTGGATCCTTGATCATTTTGGGCTTCCACTCTGGAAAAATGGCCTGAGCTCGCCACTCACGTCTTGGATATCTTGTGTGCGCCGCAGCCAGCGTTCTCTCTTCAGTGTCTTCAGCACTGCTGGTGGTGTGCAGACGGATAAGTGCACACGGCTGTCCAGTGACAATGTAGACAGACTAACGTTCATCAAGATGAACAAGTCATGGATCCACAAGGACTTTTCCACCCCTGTTTCATCCTGGGGAAACTAAAGGCTTGTGGATTTTTGAATGTGCTGCATGAAAGTCATCATTTTAAGTTTGCAACTGTGGGGCAATTGATGCCACATTAAGTGGTGTCTGTGCCCAAATTTTTTGGAAAAAATGGAGACTCTTGTTGGAGCCTCCTTGCTATGTTTTACATGATTTTAGAAGGGCATGACATGACTATATCTGTATCTCCTCCTCCTTTTACTCCTCCTCCTCTTTTCTTTTTTCCATGACTATATGTAGTTGTCACTTTTCCATGTGTTTGTTGTGTCTTCTGAGTAGTTTGTCAGCTTTTGGACACTTTTAGAAGGTGTTTTCTATGTGTTTTCTACGTGTTTGTATGTGTTTGTGTTTTGCCTGCCAGTGCTTTCAATGGTGTTCGACGAACACCCCCCCAGTTCGATGAATCGAATCGAATTCAAACACTAGGGTGATGGCTCATCTCTAGCGCGTACAAGTCTGACACATAGTGAATGCCCAAAGAGGATGGTACAGGAGTATCTACAGCTGAATATCGATGACATGACTGTGGAAATGCACCCTTGTGCATTTTGGGCTTCAAAACTGAAAACTTGCATGAGCTCGCTACTCATACCTTGGAGATTTTGTCGTGCTCTGTAGCCAGCGTTCTCTCTGAACATGTCTTCGGCGCTGTCTGGTAGTGTGCTGATGGATAAGCGCATGTGGCTATCCAGTGACATTGCAGACAGACTAATGTTTATCAAGATGAGCAAGTCATGGATCCGCAAGGACTTTTCCACCCTTATGGCAGCCTGGGGAGACTAAATGCTTGTGTACTTTTCAGTGTGCTACATTAAAGTCCCCATTTCAATATTTCAACTCTGGGGCAATTGATGCCAATTAAGTAGTGGCGGTGCCTAATTTTTTTTTAAAAATGGAGACTGTTGTTGCGGTCTCCTGGCTGTTTGTTGCTTGACTTAAATAGGGCTCTCTGAGCTCAATACCTATCCCTGACACTCCTTCCCCTGTTTCTGAATATTCAACTTTTTTGTCCATCAATCAGTGATTAACAAATTTACTACATTCACATCCACCATTTTTGGGTGCTTATAGGCAGTGATTACTACATCTCCCTTAAGGCACCGTCACATCTGGCGACGGGGCTGGAGATGTCGGTGGCGACTGGTGCGCACACGTTTTTGGTGCCCCGCCAGCGTCGCCGTCCCCCATTTACATGGGGCGACATCTCCAGCACCTCGCCGGTGAGCTGACAGGCGGCATCGCAGCCGGGGTGTCTGAAAACCCCAGCGGCGATGCAGGACAATTGGAGCCTATGACTCCCATCGCCTGACAGGTCGCCAGCGGCTGGTTACATGGGGCGATGTGAGCACATCTCCCCAGATCGGTCGTCTGGTTTCAGAGCAATGCTCTGAAACCAGGCGACCTCCCGGCGGCGCCAACATCGCCCCTTTACATGAGGCGACGTAGGGGCGATGTCGTCGCCGATAGGCCACTCTCCTACGTCGCCTATGTAATTGGCGGCGATGTCGCCCCATGTGACGGGGCCTTTAATGTTTGCGTAAACTGGTTTTGGGCATCTAACCAGGTTTTGGCAAATGTGCTGTACAGACATGAACAGCTTTTAGGCCCTTAAAAGCATTGTTTGGGCAATCTCCCCTGTCCACTAGGCCTATACAGGTCACTGATCTACCTGACTAGTTTTTCCTGTAATACTCCACAAAACTTATAGTTGTCCCACCTGTGTGTGGCAGGGCATGCCATTGTTGGGACCGCTTGCTTTCAGTTTGTCCAGTCCACTGGGCCTAAACAGGTCACTGAAATACCTGATTTGTTCAGCAAATGTTTCGGTTACTTTAGCACCTACTCCACGGACACAAAGATTTTTACCCTTTCCAACACGCATATTCCCCTTTCCAACATCAGCAGATCTTTTACCACTCATATTTGAGGCTAACCAGGGCTAGGGTCAAAAATGTTCTGCCTCAGCGCATAGTGTTACCAGCAGGTAACGCTATTCGCTGCCTGTCTATTGATATCTTTGGCAACTGGACGCTTACTGCAGCCTCCGGCTTCACAGAGATCTCCAAGATATGCGCTTTTGCAGAGCGCACAGGAAAACGCTTCAGCGTTTTCCTGTGCGCTCTGCAAAAGCGCATATCCAGGAGATCTCTGTGGAGCCGGAGGCTGTGGAAAGAGTCCGGTTGCCATAGAGATCTATTGCCTGGTGGCACATAGCGTTCCTACTGGTAACACTATGCGCTGAGGCAGAAAATTTCTAAGTTTTTCCCAGGATCCACCAGGCTAGGGGCAGACGCAAATCTGACCTTAGCCTAATTGGCAACTCTGTTGTTGTTGTTGGCAAAAAAACTATGGATGTAAAACTAGCAGAGTTGAGTGGCGAAGGAGTAGTACTACCCTAAATAGATTTTGGTAAATAGGTTTAGGCAGATGCAATACAAAAGTGTTTTCCATACTGTGTGGCAGTAGATTTCAACAGAACACTGGACCATAGCTACCTAGCCAAAGAGTGGTACTACCCTAAATAGATTTTGGTAAGTAGGTTTGGGCTGATGCAATAAAAAAGGGTTTTCTGCACTGCGTGGTGGTAGATTTCAGCTGAACACTGGTCCACAGCTACCAAGTCAAACAGTGGTACTACCCTAAATAGATTTTGGTAAGTAGGTTTGGGGAGATGAAATGCAAAAGGTTTTTTTTTCTTCTCTGTGTGGCAGTAGATTTCAACAGAACACTGGATCAAAGCTACTTAGTCAATCTGTGGTACTATCCTAAATAGGTTTTGGTAAGTGGTTTTAGGGAGATGCAATACAAAAGTGTTTTCTGCACTGTGTGGCAGTAGATTTCGACACAACACTGGACCACAGCTACCTAGGCAAACTGTAGTACTACCCTAAATAGGTTTTTGTAAGTAGGTTTGGGCAGATGCATTACAAAAGTGTTTTCTGCGCTGTGTGAAGGTAGATTTCAACAGAACACTGGACCACAGCTACCTAGTCAAACAGTGGTACTACCCTAAATAGATTTTGGTAAGTAGGTTTGGGCAGATGCAATACAAAAGGGTTTTCTGCGCTGTGTGGCGGTAGATTTCAACAGAACATTGGAACACAGCTACCTAGTGAAACAGTGGTACTACCCTAAATAGGTTTGGGTAAGTAAGTCTAGGGTCAGACTAGCATTTTTAGCAGATGTCACAGACATCCGCTAAAAACGTAGTCTTGTTTTCAGCAATGTATATGCGCTTTCTAGGGACACTGTTGCTGAACGCTGTCCATGGTTACCCGATGTTGATCGTGGTAACAGGCCAGACATACAGCTGAATAGCAGCCGCTTAAGCAGAGCGGACAGGGAAATACTGCATGCAGCTGGTAGTAGGATGGTACGTAACTAGCACCCCTTTTCTATCCTTTCCAGGTCGTCTCACACAGTGCTTGCCTCGCCCGTCATGCCTTGTGCCTCGGCACACAGAGCTCTGAGCCAGTGACTGTGGGCTTTTCTTAGGGGTTAACCTGCAGTGTCTCACCTTAGCCCTATGGTTGCCACCTTTTCAGCAGATGTGTGCGGTTGTTGACCGTGTCACCATGAAAGTGCCTCAGCCTCCGGGATGCTAGCTGAGCCTGGTCTTCTCCACTTGTCTTTTGGGTTCCCGGTACCCCTTGCGGCCTAGTCCCTCCACTTGCCTATGCCTGACAATGGATACGAGACTCACGGGTGGACTGCTCACTTCCCATGCCTCTGGGACCCCCTCTTCCTCTTGAAGCCACTTGGGTGATGTTCTGCTTTAGGGTTCGGCCTTATGCTGAGCCCCCACTTGCTCCAGTCCTCTGGACACTTTTCAGGTGTACATTCTTTAGCTTCCCTCTAACTCGACCTTGGTGTTCAATGGCCTCTTCTCAGCTGTTCTAACACCTCTCCTCAGCTGGTCCCTCTCTTTCTTTGTTCAACTGTCTCTTCTCCTGCATTCTAGATGTTTCTCACTCTTTTTATACCCCTTGTCACGTATCCCACATCATCTACGTGTGTTCTTCCTGACCTCAATCCTCCCCAAATGCTCCCTCTAACTACTTCTTTCACCACCCAACTCCACTATAATCGTTCCTAGTGTGATCAGGGGGTCCCGGCAGCGGTCTGTACCCCTCTTACCAGTGTGTGGGATACTACACCCTAACAGGGATACAGTACCTCTGTGGCAACTGGATCCACAGGGGCACCACATTAGGACAGTGCTAGTGCTCTGTGGTTTGCTGCTGGTGCAGATTTCTCTTTATGTTACTGCTTTGGTTTCAGCTTTTGTTTTATTTGCTGTTCCTTTTTGTTTTGTCATTTGCTTTGCTTTGGTGTGTGTTTGACCTACCTGCTGTTGTGTTTCCAGTTACCAGCTGCCACTTTGTTTGCTGAGTAGGGCTCTGTCGATGTCCCCCCTGCCAGAATTTGAAGGTGGGCGAAGAGTATCGCCAGCACTCAAGGGTGCACGGCTGTGCAACGACTTGCACTAAGTGTGACTGACACTCTGCACTTGCTGATGTGCAGCTGGTCTCATCACTTCTTCACTGATGCGCCCCAGGGCTGTTGGGCACTCGGAACCTGGGCTTTAATACTTCTGGGGAGTCACAGATGTTGAGACCCGGCTCTGTGACCCTGGGTATCAAATAAAAGTTTGGAGATTTTGGTTTTGGGGATGGTAGTCGTGACGCCACCCGTGATGTTCGGCTATTGATGGCAGACGCTGCTGTGCGGGACCTCTGGGGATGATGGACTCGCAGCTGTGGTGGTATTGCTCCCCATGGGTGGAGCGGTTCTCCAGGGCAACTGGTAAAGTCTATGGTAATGGTGCAGGACTGAGGGCGTGGAATAACCAACAGACACACAGGACATAGTCTCCTTTAACTTTACTGGTAGTTGCAGGTTGAAACCACAGTACTGTCCACAGGAGATGTTAGGAATCTGGGTGGCCTGGAAGTAAGTTGGGGATCTGAAGCCTCCCTGCTGCACATCTCCTTGCTGGTCCTGGCTGCCTGTAGCTAAGTTGTGACTCTCTCTTCCTGCTGGTAAGTCTCTCACCAGTGTGTCAGGCAGCTCGAGCCCTTCCCGGGCACCACTCCTCTGGCAACTGTCCCTGAGCTCCACTCCCCATGCCCTCTTCTCTCCTTCTTCAGACCCTCTCCTACAGATCCCTCACGCTTGCTGTTCCTTCGCTCTCTACTCTGCCTGGGATGAGCTTCGCACTTCTCCAGTCCACAGGTCATCTTCACGGTTCTCCTAGGAACTGAACTAACTAACCCCACCCTAGGCCAAAATTTATAGGGGAGCTCCCCTGAACTCAGGTGCTGAGCTATCCCTTCTGGTCTGGAGTCAGGAAAAGTGTTGCATGCGGTGGGCTTACCTGGTGTTGATACCCCGTCTTGCTTCCAAGCATGACATCATCCCCGAGGGAGGCAATGCTATTGTGGCAACCAGATTCTGGGGTGCTACATTAGCATTACAGTTATCCTTTTTTTTGCTTTTTTTTTGCCTCAAACAGGTGAATTGCCAAATCTTTATGGTTCCCCAAAAAGGTTTTTGTTTGGCCTCACAAAGTTGTTCCCAAATCTTTGTGTTTCTCCAAAAAGTCTTTTTTGTCCTCAAACAAGTGATTGCCACATCTTTGTGTTACCCCCTAAAAGGCTTTTTTGGCCTCAAACAAGTGATTCCTAAATTTTTGTGTTATCCCTAAAAGGCTATTTATTGCCTCAATCTTTGTGTTTCTCCTAAAAGGTTTTTTGGCCTCAAACAAGTGATTACCAAATCTTTGTTTCCCTAAAAGTCTTTTTTTGGCCTCATACAAAAGATTGCTATACCTTTGTGTTTCCCCTAAAAGGCTTTTTTTTTGGCTTCAAACAAATGATTGCCGAATCTTTGTAGTTCCCCTAAAAGGCTTTTTTGCTTCAAACAAGTCATTTCCAAATCTTTGTGCATTAAACAAAAGTGGGAAATACCAAAGTTGTGGTGAAAAGGGTAATAGGCATGGTGTAAGAGGGTATAGGCTTGGTTTTTAAGGTGTACGTGGGGTAGGTGCTACTGCTACTGAAAGGTGTACTGAACAGACAACGGCTCGTCCTATCCAAAGACAAAAGACAACTTCTTTTACTGGACATGCTACTCCAGTTTTGTTCTTTGGCAGCAGCAGAAGAGAGGTACAATTTGTAGATGAGGCCCAGACAGAACATTTGCTACTGCTGATAGCAAGCACTTCATCAAGTGGCATCTCCTCCTCTCCTTTAATTAGGAGTCAGTTCTGTCTGGGTTTGTCAGATAGGCAGCAAGATCCAATGACTCGGTATGCTGCTCCAGAGTCATTGGAGGTTGCAATATCTCTTGCTATTAGGCTGGACAGACACCTCAGAAAGAGACTACACCACATTCGCCCCCTGTGGTCTCTTCTGTTGGGGAGGTTCCACAGGTTATGTTTGATAAACCTATGCAGTGAGAGACAAGTAGTTCTAGGTCACCTGTGGTTTGTTGTGATAACAGGGCATGTTACTATTGTTGTCGTTCGGACCATTATATTAAGATCTGCCTGTTCTTTTCCAAATTAGCTGCACAACCTTTTGAGCCATGTTTCTCTGGTCATGTGGCGGTAGTTGACCAGGGTGTGCATGTTTCCACTATCTTGGTCAAGCCTGCTCCTATGTCGGAGGTGGTTAAGTGCCTACCAGAGAATAGGGTTAAAGCTTGACCTATACCCCAGGTTATTGCTAGACCTAGTCACCATCCTGGAAATGGAGGGGGAGGGCTGTGACTTCCACTGTGTCCTGAGGGAAACTGTCCTAAGACATGGGAACCAACATCACAAAGCTCATTCCATTTGTTAGGACATGGGAAGACACCTCCAATGTTTGCCTTCCTAAAAAAGTACCGCTTCTCTGTAACCGGATGCATGTTACTAAATGTTCAGGTCCAGACCTGAGAGTGGATGATTTTGTGGTACAAGAGGAAATTTAGCCAGATAATTTCCACCCTGGACAGGGAGATGCACATGACAAAGTATGACAAGAAACTGGTACACAAGCTTTGGACTGGTTTTCCCCAAAACGTCAGTGAGAGACACAGTACACATGGCAGATTTACAATTACAACCTGGGAACATGAAGTCATCAGCATGAAATCATTAGCAATGTAAGTGTTAGAAGCAATTTTTTGGAGTTCTTTGACCAATTTTTTCTACCAGCCCATCCACCGGTAGAAATGAGTACAAGTCTGACGCATAGTGAGCGACTGGAGAGCATGGTGCAGGAGTATATACAGTCATGGCCAAAGGTTTTGAGAATGACACCAAAATTATATATTCACATGATCTGCTGCCCTCTGGTTTTTATTTGTGTTTGTCTGATGTTTATATCACATACAGAAATATAATTGCAATCATATTATGAGCACCAAAAGGTTATATTGACAGTTAGAATGAGTTAATGCAGCAAGTGAATATTTGCAGTGTGGACCCTTCTTCTTCAGGACCTCTGCAATTCTCCCTGGCATGCTCTCAATCAACTTCTGGACCAAATCCTGACTGATATCAGTCCATTATTGCAAAATCAATGCTTGCATTTTGGCAGAATTTGTTGGTTTTTGTTTGTCCACCAGTCTCTTGATGATTGACCACAAGTTCTCAATGGGATTAAGATCTGGGGAGTTTCCAGGCTATGGACCCACATCTCTATGATTTGTTCCCTGAGCCATTTAGTTATCACCTTTGCTTTATGGCAAGGTGCTCCATCATGCTGGAAAAGGCATTGTTGGTCGCCAAACTGCTCTTGGACGGTTGGGAGAAGTTGCTCTTGGACGACATTCTGGTACCATTCTTTATTCATGGCTGTGTTTTTAGGCAAGACTGTGAGTGAGCCGATTCCCTTGGCTGAGAAGCAACCCCACACATGAATGGTTTCAGGATGCTTAACAGTTGGCATGAGACAAGACTGGTGATAGCGCTC